>OY728148.1:148691018-149316018 GCA_963277665.1 Viscum album
TACTATATGTATAATTTATCTAAATACAATTTTAAAAAATTGAAATATAATTTAACTATATGAATAACTTAGATGAAAAAGAAGATTTCAATCACAATTTAGTATTTTCACTATTAATCCAGAAATGAATCATCTCTGAAAAGTAACAAAAATTCACCAAATGTAAATTTTGTTATTAATATATAAAAAATAATGTTTATTTTTTAAAATTTAAAATTTAAAAAATTCGATATTATATTTAAAATAGATGTTTCATTTTAAGGCAATAAAATTACATTATAGAAAAATACATCTTTTTTATTCATAAAATTTAGTTTATTCTTATCATATGTCTACCAAATATATTTTATGTGTGTAAATTTCATTATTTAATAAATTTTATTTAAATTATTCATAAAAATTGTACTATTCAAATTATTTTGGTAAAATGGTTTTATACATAGAAAAATTGATTTCTTAGGAATGGAATTTCATTATTTTCAAAAATTTATTACATTAATTTATAAATAATTGATTACCAAAGGATTAATTTTTCTATACATGTGTAAATCAAATTTTCACAATTTATTTAATAATATTTAAAACATTCATTGAAATATCAGGGTTGTATCTATAATAATATTTTGAATAACAATATTAATAGAATAATGTAGTTAGGTAAACTCTGTATTGCATGTAACACAAGCTATTGAATGAACTCAACATCATGTTTAACACAAGACAAATATAGATTTCTATGTACTGAAATCTAAAATAAGTGATCCATGTAGTGCAATCATAACTTGTTGTTTCATACAAATAAATCCATAAAATAAATTTAATTTATTCAAATAAATTAATTTATAAGAACATTTTGTGTTACACACACTCGTATGTGGTTTTCAGTGTTACAGAAATAACATGTTCATATTTTGTTACTTTTTCCACTATTATAAATATTTATTTATCATTATGAAATCTAACCAAATTATAAATATGAAGAAACCTATATTGTCACACATTATGTTGTTAGACCATGGTTTGAAGGATGAGCACACACGGAGAGAAGGAACCTTTGTGCAATATGCTTTATCCAACAAAGGAATCCAAGGTAGGACGATTATTATATATTTTAGCACATGCTGTCTTTCAAAGGATTGTAATCTCGTTGTGAGGGGAGACACCCTTGGTCTTTACCACCTTCAGCTTCCTTGATTGTTGTTTCATCCCCTTTATCTAATAAATATATGATGTTCAGTTATTAAATTAAATTCTATTTGAATTTAATTAATAAAATATATATTACCCTTAAGTGTAAGGAATAATTTTATTTATAATTTATTAATTATATAAATTAAATAAATAATTATTCACAGGGTATTTATTTAAAAATGTGAATATATAATATTTATTTTTTTATTGAATGAATAAATATTTAATTAAATATTTAATTGATATTTTCATAAACTCTGAGATGGAAAAGATGACCAAGAAAATGTTAGATGATAAATATTAATTTCAAATATTGTAAAATAATAATTATCATTGTGCGCACCATGAGAAAATAATAATAAAAGTATCATTACATGGAATGATATAATTTAAGGGATTATTATATTATTTAGGGATTATCTACAATTAAATAATATTTAACCCCAACCCATAACTCTATAAATTTGTTTCCATGTCTATTGTTCTAGAGTTGATCAAAATATAGAATTGTAGTGAAAATTGAAATTTAGATCTTTTTTTCTCGATATCAAGGAAATCTCTAGACTTTCTTTCATCAGGACTGGTATATTCTTCTCCCTACTCAATCTTATAAATAATGAGAGTGTAAGGATGATTCATTAACCCTAAATAAATAATCAGAGTCATCAATGTGAACACTATAATATGGTAAATCAACTTTGTGATCACCTTTCAATCTATCATCATTGTTCATAGATCAAAGGAAAACATGTGGATCGCCAATAGAAGGATCCTACACTTGGATCCTACAAGTAGAATCATAGTAGACAAAAAGGGTTTTAAATGATCAACATCTTCCTTAATGGAAGATATCAAGACCTAGGTATTCATTCATCCTAAACATTTAATAATTATAAATTTAGTGTGAAATATCATCTTCTATCTAGTATATACATAAATGTTGTTTTGAAAAATTTCATTTTTCATGGCTCCCACACCCCATAAATCATAGAATTTACATGAATCGAACCATTGCAGAGTTAGAAGCAACCTCTATAAGCACATCCGCTGATCCTAGAATGTTTAAGAGATATCATATTGGTCACATGAAAAATTTATAATTATTTAATTTATTTTTCATCATTAGACATTTAAAATTTAAATTTCCTTTCAATTTTTATATCATTCTTAATCAGTCATATGTATCTATTATTTATCGTCTTCTTTTATAACTAACATAACCAATAATGGATAATGATTAACTATGAAAACAACTAAAGAATCCATTTGTAGGTCTCAAGAACTATAGAAAAATAACACAGTGTTAAACAATATGTAATCCTTAGTCACAAGTCGTGTATCATTATTAATTCCACTAGGACACCCGTGTGAACAAATTAAATGAACCACGCATAGACTATCCACGATGGAACACATTTTGTTTGGAAAACACATCATGAATCTTGAATACACACCATGTAGTAGATGTGTTTTCACGGTGGAAAACATCATTTCAAGACATTATATGTAATTAATATATAATGTCAATTTAAAACATGATGTGAATATGTTGGAAACAACGTAACTCAAGTTAAATTTTTTCCTATCACTAATACACACCGTTAACATCATAAATTCCTATGGTAAGTACACACTAGGTCCCTAGGTGTATACTACATATATCTAAGGAAGCAAAGTACACCCCGTGTGGCTAGCTCCCACTCATCATCCACTTTACATGTTTATAAAAAAAATATTAAATTTAACTAATTACACCATTAAACCTCATTTAACTAAGTAATGTGAGACATTTAATTCATTTTAAATGATGGTTGTTCGATTCTATATTAAATTAAATGATTTATTAATTCTATGTAACAATTGAAACTACGACCAAGGCATGGTTCTTTAATACTAAGGACTCAATGTGCATTAAATTGCATCGAAATGTAATTTTTTTATTTATTTTTTATTAATAATATCATTGTAAACACTCTAAAATTACAACAAATGACTTTTTTACAATATATTAGATGATTTTATTGTATACATCAAGGAAAATACTGACTAATTTGGGATGGTACTCACAATATTGCTTTCATGTACAAAGTTGTGTACTATTTTATTATATTATAAAAAAAATTATATAAATTATTTTATTTAAAATCATAGTGTATGGGAACCACTTGGTAAATTTTAGAAATAAGATTAAATGAATTAATTTTTTAATGACATAGTAAATCATATTAATCCATGTATGTTTTATCTTATCAATGAATAGATTAAAATGAATGCTGGTTGGTTATTTTAAATGAAATATCATTGCCTAAGTATAAATAATGATTCATTGTGACCAGACCAATATATGTTTTGGTTTGATTTCATTTAATTTCATAACGTTTTTTTAAAATATTTATTATTAAATTTAATATGACGAAATGTGTGCCACTCCTCCCTTCTTTATTATGTATCCCATGTATGTACATGATTGTTTTATATAATTCCCCTCAACCAATCATTTGATTCCCCTCATATATGTGTGAGTTATAAAAAACTTGTAACAAAAGGTGTATATGAATACATAAGGAGTTAGTTCATGGTGGTGCCGAGGTGTAGGGGGTTCAAGATAGAACATAGATGAAACCAAACATGAAAATACATAGGTGGACATATGGGATGCTATAACTGATTCCAAGATCTACACAAAGTGTTTTTCCATAACATAATAGGTTGATTTATTACCCACTAAATAAATCACCGATTATATAATTTCCATTATTTTTTATTGGTTTCTATATCAATTTTTATTTTTTTATCAATCATGATTTATTATATGGATTTAAGACTGTGATCATATAAATATATGGACTATTATGAAAATCTAGAAAAAAATAAATGGATTATGCATAAATGTTTTATTATAACATGCTAATTCTGAAAAATAAAATTTAATTAATATTAAAAATACATATAAAAGATAGAATAAGAAAATTTTACACATAATAAATAATATCCCTTAAATATATATTAAGATGAACTATGCCACCAATTACATGATTAGGAATGAAACCATAGAACATAGTGTTGGTCCAACCCATTTTGGAACAGTTACATTCATAGGGGAGTAATTATGAATATTATGGGATGACATTAACATTTTACCTCATGGGAATCACCCCTTTAAAGAATTCATGTATCATGGAGGCATGTTTTCTGAAAAATCTTGCGTGGGTTTATGGATTGGTGTTTCCACCCAACAGATCAAGGAGCTACATGCCTATAGTTAGCAAAATTTTTAATACATAAATAACTTTGAGTAATTCACCAATACCATTCATGGGTTTTGTGAAGGGAAAAATTGATATTTTTCAAAAGTATTATTATGTAACTAGATATTCTTGTCTAATGGTTAGGGTTATTAGTACTTTATAATATACTCAGAGAGATATAATTAAATTTATTTCATCTCACTATTGGTTCTCAAAAAAATTTCATTTTAATCTACTCTTAATTATTGTAGAATCAAATGAAAGGTACAAGAACCATAAAAATATCCCTATGATATATACCAGTTAAATTAAATACACTTACTGACATAAACATCCAATAATTGAAAAAAGTAATTCTACATCTTACTATTCAACAAATGGAAGTTTGATGTACTATAATATCTAGTTACCAATCTACTGACTATGGAGGTGAGTGAGGAAGAGTTACTTCTCTAAAAGAAACACTTGGATGATGCATTATAACTCTAATGTCTAATTCTATATTCCATCTCCAGTGAATTAAAAAAATATCATGAGACCATGGTTACATATGTAATTATTTGTAATATCAATTATATTTATCAAGAGATAGGTGGACAAGAATGGTTTGGTATCTCCAAGGAACTCATTAATTGAATACATTAAGAATATACCCATGATAAACCTCACATATTTAAAATGGTTAGTCCCACTGAGTGCCTAGAAATTATATGATTTAATTTACCAAATGAATTATATACAAATATAACTCTCACCTCACTTCCTCATAGTTTCAATAACATTAGATTGAATCTTTTTCATGAACAATATAGAGAAGTTATCCCTGCATATCCTAATCATAATTTTCTTGACTGTTAAAGAACCGAAGCCATAAAAGTATTTTGTTCTTACAGTGAATAATAATAAAGGAAATGAAAAAATAACCAATACTAGTTTTAATTATAAGAATTCTATGCACCACAATTCCAAGAATAGGAAATCAATGTAGAAGTGAGGGTGGTAGATGTTGTCTATTTATTATGTGGAATGAAGGGCCATTGGATGAATAACTACATAGTGGTAAAGAAGTACTACAATGATTTAGGTATTCTCATTATCTATTATGTATTTTTTTTATTTCTATGAATTACGATTTGAACACTCCATGTGTTTCACATATTTGTACAAAAGTATAGGATCCTTGTAGATTTTGAAAAGATGCCATGGGTGAGGGGGATTTGTGGGCTAAAAATTCTGTTAAGTTGACAACATTATCCATTAGTGACAACCACATCACAATTTTTATAAGAATAATATTGGTACTTAATAATTAGAATTATGTTCTAGGAATTACGAAAAACAATATTTATATATCTAAATTAGAAGAGGAATGACTTATTTTCTTGTTTATAAATGAAATTTATTTCTTTTATATGGAAAGCATATGTTATGGTAAGGTATATTTACATAATGGTCTTCATATATTATAATATGGGATCTATTTTGTAGAGACCCTTTTTTTTCATTGTAATACTTTCAAATATTTTTATATATATTTCTAGAATTAGGAACCGAGACATCGTGTGATTCTAAGGCTTAGTGTACCGAGAAGTAATTTTATAAAAATATTAATTATATTTTATATTTCACATAAAAAAATACTCCATGAAAATGGGATAACTCTTAAATAGAGTATTGGATCAAAAATATAAGAACATAGTTGAGTCTGAAATTTGGTGTTTACAATAAGAGTGACATAAAATGGCTCAACGTTGGGTGTTAGGACTCCATCCTCACTGGAAGTAAATTCATTAAATTAATTAATTAATTCATTCATTCATTCATTGATTAATTAATTCTGAAAAGCGGGAAATGTTCTTCTATAATACTCATAGGTATAATTCTCCATGGTTTTTCGCAAAAACCATGAGAGAATTCTAGATCTCATCCTTCTTATTTTGTTAGCAAATTACCCCAGATGATAATGGAACACTAGATCAGAGAAGTTTGGGATGAAACTAATGAAAAAACGTCTATAAATCATTAGAATACATGTGGTTTGAAGAAGAATTATCCAATATTTATGACAGAATCTTTAATTGATATTTTACACCATTTTTATTAAATATATTAAAAATTTCAATCCCTATTCTTGGAAATGCACCAATTATAGCCTAATAATGAACATATATATCAGTTTAATTTTTTTTTGAATTCATTTCTATATCCATTTCACTGTTCATGATATTTTTCCAAGAACTCATGGACAATGATTGTATAAACAATTGTTATGGTTAATTTCTGTCAAATTTTCTTCGCATTCTTCACCAGTAGGACCCCATAATCCCGTTTCTACATTGGCATATGATAACATGATCGATAAGACCATTAGAATCATGATAGATCGATGAAAAATGCACAAATTGACATAAGAAGGAAAAATCATTAATGTTTACGAGGAATAGGTGATCATTTTGTAAAACAAGGATCAAATACATCATGATGGAAGGTTCAGAAGAATTTGGAATGATTTATAGATCGCCGATGAACCATGAGATCTGATTTTCAGTGAATGAAACATGGATATGAATGATCTGTCTTAGATCTGTTGTTTTTAGGTGAAGACAAGGAATGATATGTGGAAAAATATATATATTAAATGAATAGTAATCATATATGAGATTATGGATTATACCCAACTAGACACCATGTACAAGTAGAAACACACAACATGTATCCCCTTAATTGCGGAAGCTATGGTTTCAGAAAAGATAATAATGACAGGATAAGTATCCATCCTAAATTCCATATACCCTCGTATAAGACACCCATGTGGTGGATCACATGGGTTGGATTCCATGTGGATGTACATGGCTAGGTACATGAATGTGTACTTAGATACAAAAAACCAAGGTATGTTCATGAACATGAGGTCAATACATATAAACGAGGTTAACACATGGACATGGGTCAGTACACAAATATGGTGTCCATTACATGGAATCAACCAGAAGGAAACAACCCGGTCTTGGGTACATTGGACACAAAGTGTAGTCCCCCCTACACTTTATGTACTCTTATAATGTTTAGAGCTATGTGCTATCTAGGGTCATGGCTAGGTTGTGGAGTGGGAACAAATTCCGTGTGGGTCCCCTCACACACCATGTTACCAATGACCACTTTTTAGGAAACATCAATGTTCTGTATCTCCTTCATTTGGACTATGAGTTTATCCAATGAGTAGATGATCCTTAGTGTTTTCTCACAAAGAACATGACAGTTACCGAAATTGTATATTTTGAGATATGATGTGGAATGTTCTTGGCACAAATCATTCTAAGGTGATGCCCGCCGATGACAATGATCAGGAATAATCACTAGAGACTATTGAGTCTTACCCTTTAATATAGATATGAAGTATAGTCCTCAACCTTTAGAGTGAAACCCAAAACAACATGGTTGTAGGCCCTCTATATCTTCCTTATTAGTTGAAACCCCCTACTGAGTGAGGCATAATTCCTTGATAACCACAGTGGAACCCCGTATTTTATTAGGGCATGGGTCCTCATCTTCCGAGTGAAACCCCCTATAGGATAGGGTGTTAATTCTTAATTAATGGAGTTAAAAATCTTATCACAATAGGGAATTAGTCATAACCCTTTTAAGAAGAACCCCCTCTGGTATTGCATGAGTCCTCTACCTTATCGAGTGGATCCCCTATATCTGTATAGGGAATGGATCAATGTGACACTAGAGTTGAAGCCCTATTACGATGAGAACATGTCATCTATAGATTACATATTGATGCCCCCCCGCCCCTCAAGGCGAATTGGAGAGTGGTTATTCTACTTAGAGTTTGTCCCCACTCGACTACGGGTTACAGTGATGAGGCATGGTTTTAATTGAATTGTTAATTTAGAGCTGATGTGTGAGATGCTGATCATCATTTATGGACTTGTAGAGCACATGTAGACTCATTTTCATGGTCTAAGATGTGATATGTTGATCTCATTACTCTCTCATTTGGGGTTATTTTGAATGATCATCTAAATATTATTCGGTATCCACACCTTGGATTTTTTAATCTCTTTCTAAAAGAGGTGAATACGCATGAGGTCTGCCACATGATTTCCATGTCTAGTTTCTCATGGTTGGACAAGTCTACTCTACTTTTATAGGTGGAAAATACTTAACGTGTAGTTCATCTACGCATCTTGTTGAACCCCTTTGTTTTTGGATGAAGTTACATTCACTATTGATTTGGGTTGATCTAATCTCTCTAATTGTATCTTTTATCTAATATATTTATTTTCTTATTGTATATCATACATATCCCAGTTCACCATTTGGGATATTCTACTAGGTCTGTATATACTCACTCTTTCATGGTCTTTTCCATCACATTTTCTGTCATATGCAGACGAGGGATAGGATAGTGGTGATTTTAGAGGCGCATAGTGGTACGAGGTTATTTAGACCATGTACAATGGTTATAGCTTGGGGTTTAGGAGTTGTGATCTCTCAGTAGTATATTTTTCTTGTTTTTCAGTGTTTGAAAAATTACTAGTTGGGTGTTTATTTTTTCCCCTTTACTTTTTAATTTTCAATATCGTAATCTTCCACACCCTAGAGGTTATGAATGATTTATTTACATTATAGCTATATTGCATCTTTTACTCTTTCCATAATCACTTCTGCATTAATGTTTAAAATATCCAAAAATTTGAGAACCTTACAATCCTTCTTAAATATGAAAATCCCAAGCAATTGAAAAAAGATCACCAACTCATATTAACAATTATCCCCCATATATCATAAGATATCTCTGGTTGGTCACAATAAAAAAAATTATAACACCTCACCATGTATTCTCTTGAGTCATGGTAACAACCGGAATAACCAGATATCCTTATTTAAAACAAGCATGTTTCCATATCCCGAAAAATATTTTATATATTATTTAATACCCAAAAAGTTATATACATTGTCTAGAATAGCATAACCCTCATCTCAATTACTCCCTAACTAGATCCCATAAATCTAGCATCATCCAATTTACTAATTAGATTCCAACATATCTTTATGCACACATCAATATCTTAATAAAATGACATATTAATGGTTATATTCCCCTTGATCATGTGTTCTCTAAGTATAACACATTACCCTTCAACCACTTTTCTATCTCCTTAAAACTATTCAACATTTTTATTTCCAATCCTTAGTTATGAACTTATATTTAAAACACTTATATATTTCATAATTATTATAACATAATTCTTGAAATCCGAAACATATACACATAAATCATCCAAATTTATTCATGAAAAATTACTCAGGATCCATCATCTTTGCCTTTAAATTTTTTTAATCATGTAAGAATATTTTTCTACCTCAAACATCTTTGTTTTAATTAAAATAATAATAGAAGAACATAAACCGCCCTTAATATGTTGTTTACAATCTCTTTATCCTCAACATTATGTCTCATACTCTTACCATCAACATGATTCTCTTCATGGAATTTCAACAAAAGAAATTGGTTTTCATTATTACCATAATTTCCAAATATAAATCATTCAATGGTTAACCATGATCAATGTAGTTGTGGATATTTACTAAGACCACAAATGAATGTGTGAAAAATACATTACATGGATTAGAAAAATTAACATAGGTAAATTAATTATAATATTTCAATCAATGATATCATATGTTTAATAAAAGGTTATTTCTGATTATCCCAAAAACACTTGGATTTTAACCAATACATGACTTTTCCTTAGGAAATTGATATAATATCAATATAAATATCTCTAGGGATCTGAATAAATTTTTCTCATCCTAGTTTCCAAAGTATGACTAAACTTTTACTTTTATACCAACTCTAACGGTCTATAATTATTTCCAGTGGACAAGAATTGATACATATTAGAGCACTGCATGGGTGGCTACACCCCTTGGAAAAAAAACCCACTATCCCAAGTGGAATCCCATTCCTCATAAATCAATTGGGTGGAGATTCTTTCTACCTCAAACATTCACACATGTGAGTTACCAAGGATCAGATTCATTATTACCTCCTTCTCACTAACACCAACTATATTGGCCTCGAAATATTTTCAATGGACTATAAATGATACCGATAAAATCACACCATGTGTGGTCATACCCCCTAAGAAACACACACTAGCATCCCAAATGAAATTTATTTCCTTGTTAAGACCATAGGTGGAGAGCCATTCATCATCTAACATTCACACGTGGGGGTTCTATAGGATTGGATTCATTCCAACCTCTTTTTCTCAGATACCAACACTAATGAACCAAGATTTATTTACCTAGACATTAAATTTATTTTTCATAATACTTAATAAATTACTCAAATAAATTCCCAATGACCATATTAGATTGGTTTATTTGGAAACTCAAAACACATTCTTCTAGCTTTGGTGAAAGATCATCAACATCTCCCATAACGATCTTCACCAATAGTTTTCCTACATAAATCCTTTTTTATCTTTGGAAAAGAAAACACATAAAAAAGATAAGATCAAATTCTCGTTAAGGGTAATCATAGAAAATATCATACAAAACATAAACATAAGAATTTAATAACATGATAATAAATTATGAAGAAACTTACATATTTATCACATACCAAAACCATGAGTCACAATATAAAATGTGGTAGTTCATAATCCATAAATAATAATGGAATCATAAACCATGAAAAAAGATCATTTGTATAAGAAAATGGAATTTGGAAATCCAGAAAAGAAATAATAATATTTTCATAATTGTCTTGTAATTACATTCAGGACCATCATAGTAGACAAAGTTATTTACTAATCTGGGTTTACATGACATTCAAGCCATATATTATAGAACTTGTTTTACTTGTTATTCCAGCCTTGTATTAGTGAACAATATTTATTTTCCATTCTAGTAAATTATTTCTTAATTGACATAAATCATTACACGATTCATTATGTGGAGATATAGGTCCCACCCATCTTATACTGAAATTATTGTTACATTTCCACAAAAACATTAATCATTCATCACAACATAACCCATGAAATAAAGTGGGTTTCTTAAACATCATTCCATCATAATCATTATAAAATAAAGGGACTGAATAAAAATAATTCCATTATAAACATAATAAAATCAAAAACACAATACTAATATAAACATAACCCTATGTGATCTTAGAGAGAAAATAATTTTGATAAAACAATTGAAATTAATACATGAGGAAAATATTCATTTTTCTTAAAAAATGTTTTCTTTTCTCAAAAAGACAAGAAATTTTAACCTAAAATAATGTAGTTGAAAATAATCTTGAAATTAAGTAAAGTAATATTCTTGGAAATAAGGTGTTAAAAAGAAGTAAAAACATAGTCCTTCCTATAAGTTAAAAAAGTTCTTCTTGTACTCTTTTCTGGAAAGTCAAAAAGAACCTCGTATGGAATATGAAATAAATACTCCTTCCAGAATGTTTAAATAAACACCAATAAGTAAAATTGAATTAAAAAAATAGTATAATAGTTTAAATAATAATATCTATTGGGAAAACATGGACGTGAATGATAAATATACCCTATTAAATACTTACGAATAAAAAGTATTGGATAGTAATGAGATTTTATAATTATCCCATAACATAGGTCTAATTTTTTCTATATTTATATTTAACAGTTGTATAGTGGGTTTAAATATATTATTAACATGTAATATAACCATGATAAAATTTAAGATATCATATATGAGTCACTTATGGATTTTTTATTTATTAATTCCATGTTAATGAAATGTTTTGGATAATAATATTTTTATTTATCATACGTGTTTTGACATTTTATTCCTGATCTTGATACCTTGATCATGTTTTACTTAGGAATGTATTGATTTTTTTTAATTTATTTTCAAATTATAATAGTTCCAAAGTGATATATTTTTATTATTAGATTAGAATGGGTCAAAATAATATCAATAAATAGGTTTGAGACAAGTTTACTTCACATAATTAATCTTATCTTACAACTTTATCCTTTTGATGAAAACATTAACTCTTACAATGTCTTATTGTATTTTAATAATATATGGTTACTATAGTTAATATAAAAATCTAATATAACCCTAAGTTGATCACTAATGACAGTTTAATCATTTTATAATTCATTTGGATGAATATTGAAATTTTAGGACTATTATACCATTTAATAAAATATTATTTGTTTTTAAAACTCATTTATGTCAATTTTGACATTATTTAGTATTTTTTTTTTCTGAAAGTCATAATAAATTAATTACTTAGAAAAAAATAATAAAACATCCCTCACATGTCAAAGTCATCCTAAAAATTCTAGGATTGCATAAAATTTTGATTATTTCATTCATATGATAATCATAACATCATCATTATGTCAGAAATAAATGTATTAATTTAATGTCTAAAAATTATAAATAAATTACCATAATGTAGGAAATATTATTATAATTATAATGAACATATATTGTCAAATTGATCAATTACATAACCCCACCTTAAAATTGGCATTGTAAAAATAATCATGTTTATGTTAAATATCCATTTACTTTAAATTAATTATTATAACATATCATTTTAACACCCAAGTGGTTCTAATGTTCCAAAATTCCAGCCAAAAGATTTTCTTCGTCACCCATTACTCATGTAATGGGATTATAAAATGTGATAGTGTAGTGTTATATTATTATTATATTATTTTCATACACTTATTTACCTGATTTATCCTTTAACCATTGTAAATAAATATTATTACTAAAGTTACGATTCAAACTGTAAATAAAAGGTAACTATTAACACAATTTGGACCTTATAATTCCAAATATAAAATCAATTTTTCCAAATTGAAAATACATAAATTTCATATATTAATTGAAAATTAATTCATGATTTCAAAATTAGAAGGGAGGTTTTTATGAAGTAAAAACTATCAAATGATTGACATGTGTTTATGCCAAATTTAAATGTGAAAATACATCTCATTACCAAAATTGGATTAAATGAAAAAAAGACATAATCCAATTATGTAATGACCCAATCATTCATTAATGTACATTCCTCTTGATGTAATTAATAGTATTATTATAGTTATATAAATGTGATCTTCATTGGTATTAGGTTTCTAGATTATAAAATAATGTAATGAATTTTGACCGTTACTAATATAGTAGTTTAAGAGTGATCACATGATTAATATAAATATATGGATTTATCAAATTCAAGTTACTCTAACAAAGAAATTGATGGCCTCATCCAGTAGAAATTCCCCACATGAAGCCTATTTTTTAGAGCATCTAAAGGCGGTGGTGTCATTCGGCTTCACGCCTGACAATGCCCAAGCTGTACTTGAACACATTTAGCATGAGCGGAACTGACTACATGAGAAGTGGATGTTAATAGATATTAGCTCCTAAACGATGTTATCCGAGCCACCCCAAGAGTCTGTCACCATCGCACACCTTACCCATCATACATATATGGGTGTTATATGTAATTATGTAACAAGACCCTCACACTATGACTATGTACATTTTTTATAAATAATGTGCATTCATTTTATTATGGATACTTTGTAAATAGTTTTTAAATCCCAAATATTATTTTTATTAAATATTAAACTAAAAAATGTACTTGGATGAATTAATGGATTTTTTTAAATAATATTATAATAAAATAATATTATTATTAAATTAATTTTTATTAAATATAAATGATCATATAAATTTATAAATGCAATAGTAATTTGTATTAAGTTTTGAAAGATGTTTTTGTCAAAACCCATGAATTTTCAAAATATGACAGTTGTTATTTTAAAAGTAAAAATTCACATATATAAATAATAATTTAGATATAATGAATATTATTATTGGAATAATGATTCCTAAATTATCCAAAGGAGAATTTTACATAATTTTCTAAGACAGTCGAATTTTTGGGCAAAAATTAAATACTCTTTAAATATATAATGTGTTTTATGGAATCATAACGACCCAATAGTGATGTAATAAAATTACAAAAACATTATGTTCGGACAATATATGTTTTAACATTTAATGAATTTTATTTTGGGTTTTATTTATTTATTTTACAAAGCTTTGGTGGACCCTCCATGAGCTATAAATCATTTTGCCTTTTAAAATTGATTTCCTTGAGAGTGTGACTCACCTCCACATAAGAAAAACTATTATTTTAAGAAGTTCTTCTAGTGGCCTTATATAATAATATTTTACAATCTACTTATGAAAAAAAACATGGGCAAAAACCATGGGTTGTTTTGTGGTATTGATTAGTTTAATGTGTGGTGACCCAAACCTAAGTAATAAATAATTCCCTATCATTTCCTTTATAAATCCACCCCAGAAACCACTTACTCTTCCATCAAAGCCTTTGGAGTTCGACCATACTCTTCATTCCTCTCTCCATAATCCTCCCAATGTTCCTCATTCTCCCAAGCATCCTCTCACAAGCCTCCCCTAATCCTTTGGAATCACACTCTAAGTAAGGGATTTCTTCTTTTCTCATTTTTCCCATTTTCATTACGTTATTATGACCTTTTTTTATATAAATTACAGATGTTACGGTATAATTTATTACCTCCCTCATACATGCCACTTTATTTTTGGATGATAGGATACCCCTTTCTCTATCATTAATGCCTCCCATGTCCACCTATTATCATTCTGAAATTCTGTGAGAGAGTTCTCTCTCCTCTTTTTCATCCAAGTAATTATTTTTAATTATGAAACTAAATTCCATTATTTTAGTTGGTACATGTATCTATATGACCCCTTAAATGTACATTTCATGTAAATATGATGATAATCCCCTTTCTATATCATCAACCATTTTTTTATGAGTTCTTATTTCACGCCGTTATGCTGTCAAAATTGCACTACGATTTTCCAAGCCAATATCATTGTGTAGTGAATACCATGCCCATTTATCTATCAAGTGTATTCACATTTTTGAACATTTAAATATTGAATATAGTGCTTCATGTATGTATTCCACATTCTTTTATCATGGAATAAATGATGATGATTTATTCCATGTTATATGATCCAAGTGGCACAATTATTCATGAAATAAAATGTTTAAGAAGGGTGCGTCCTAATAGTGCTTTACTACATTGGGTAAAGTATAGTATCATGATAAGTCATGTGAAATGGGTGTTGAATCATGACAATTAAAGTGAAATGAGTTTTTACTCATGCTTCATGTGCAATGAGGGTTTACTCATGCTCCATGTGGAATGAGCCTTGGATCATGCTTATTCAATGTTAAGTGATGTTCCCACATTTCCACGTTATGATTACCATGCATTATCATGCGTTTATGTTCATTTTTATCTTGTTCTTTATTGGTATGCCTATTTTTTAAAATGTATTGAATTCCTCATTATATTCCTTCTCGATTACCTTGCTGGGTTTTATAGCTCACAAATTTCTTATGCAAGCCATCAAGTTATCCCATGAAATGATAAGTACAAGGGAATGCAGTGGTCATGTTATGGATGTTTACAATAATGATGTTTTATTTCATGCCTTAAAATTTTATTTAATGATCATATGCCCCAGAGACACAAAACCCCTCAATATTCTATGTTTTATCAAGTAAATAGTTTTTTAATAAATCAGGTTTATGTGTGTAATAAAAAACAGGGTTGTTATAGTTGTTTTTTGGGGATAGGTTTAGTTATTTTTTGGATTATGATTTGAAAAACATAGTGAATACATAGATATAATAATAAGTATAATAAAAAAATCTCTATGTATTGGTGAGTATTGAGTAAGTCGATTATCAAGAAAATACATCCCTGTATAGATATGAGTAGGTTAAGGAGGCTCTGGAACTTATGTATCCTCGCAGTAAAACCCAAAAATACATCTTTGATCTAGACTCAAACGGGAACTGGTGCACGACAATGGGACTTCCCGCACTCTTGGTTAAGACATTCCCGGGGAAAGATTTTTTAAATTCACAAGATTAATATGAACCCTTATTTAGGGAATTTAAAAAAATCCCATAAGAATATATCATAGAATATAGATCATGGATAACATAGATTGAAGCCTATGGATTCATAAGTTAAGGAAAAAAAAGATATTTATGAGTCCTATGTTATTTCCAAAGACTATCCTTTATTTTTTAACTGTAACATTCCTTTTATTCTAACCAATGGTCGATAATAGGAGGACTCAGGCTAACAACCGATGTGATGATCAATTTGATGATAGTGCTGATGAGATGCCCAATCTGATGGGAGAAGGAATTGTGATCTTTCTCATGCCTATCTATCAGTTAACACATGATTTGAAAAGAAAAATGGGTTAATAGGAACATTAAACCCCCCATAGAATGAAAATTTCTCTATCAAGAGATTCATAAGACAAAGGCCTCCTACTTGTAATGCACAATCTGATCCCTCAATCGTCAAAAAATGGATCAACTCCATTGAAAAGATCATATCCATCCTTCAATGTTTTGAATAAGAGATGGTTCTCCTGGATTCTTTTTGTATGGAGGGTAAAGCTAATCAATGGTGGACGCCGATCAAAAATAAGAAGCATGAGGAAGAGATCATGCTATTGGAATAAAAGGATTTCTAGAAGTTGTTTTTTGATAAATATTTTCTATGCACCCTCCGACTTAAGATGGAAAGGGACTTCCTTGACCTAAAGGAAAAAGATGACATATCTATCAGAGCGTACAAGGAAAACTACAGAATTATTTCACAACATCTCACCAACCTTTTCTTTACCCGCGAATGCAATGATGACTGCTTCATTGGTGGGCTAAATCCTAGCCAACGGAAAATGCTTGAGATCCGTGACTTTGACAACTATGAAAAAAATTTCCGATGTTCCCTCAAGGTTGAAATAAATATCCGATAATATCAAGGATATCATGGGGATTAGAAGTGTAAGGTGGAATTTAATGCTATATTTCTTATGGATAAATCCATCGTTTCTAAGAAGATCCAACACCCCATTGTTAAAATGTTCAGAAAAAATCACAACGGAAATTGTCTGAAGGGGATGCTGAAGTGCATTAGTTTTGGAAGATAAGGGAAGCATGATGTTACCCGCCGACAATAAAATCCCACATCTGCAACAGAGGTGTAGAACACTCCATTCAAATCACAATACTTTGTTCGTTGCAACAACTACTGAGAACTAGTGAATCATTAAAATCAGTGCCCTAAGACAAGGGTTTTAGGAGGAAACCAACATCCTCCAATGTTGCAAGAGAGAGATTTTTCCATCACTACTGCCTAACTGAACTCTGAAATCTATGTATTGATAGATAGGTTAATTATTCATTCAATAATATCAAACCTAATTTTTGATTCAAGTTCTACAAATTTTCTTATAACCCAATGATTAGCACAACAATCCTAGAACCCCCAGAAATCATGGAGGTAAAAATGTCGGTGAGTATGAAAAATGGGGAAATCATTATATCCCATGAATATAACACCTCCCCTATCAAAATATATGGATTGAATTTCCATGTGAACCTAGTTATACTCCCTCTAGTTTAATTTGATGCAATTCATGGCCTGGATTGTCTTTCCTTATATATAGCCAATATAAATTGCGGTGAGAGGGAAATTACTCTCCATGTGGAGAATACACCCCTGATACTATACAAGTGCAATGAGGAAGATAAATCTTCTTTAGCATCATCAACATAAGAATGGATATTTCTACACTATAGGCAAGAATATCTGCCTTAGATAATTTAGTCTAAGGAAGTAACCATCCTTGAAGACATGCCTATTGTGAGGTATTTGGATGAAGTGTTTCCCAAGGGATGGTCGAGTCTTCCTCCAAGAAGTTATGTTGAATAATCAATCGACATTATACCTGGGGTGTTTCCAATATCCAATACTCTATATAGAATAGATGTTGTGGAAATTGAGGAGTTTAAGAAACAACTACAGGAGAATTAGAATAAAGGGTTTATATGCCCAAGTGCTTCAACATGGGGTGCACCATTTCTCTTAATCAAGAAGAATGATGGTTCAATGCTTCTTTGCATTGATTATCATGAGCATAACAAAACTTTGATAAAGAAAAAGTATCCTCTCCCATGAATCGATGACATGTTCGATCAGCTGTGTGGACCACAAAACATCTACAAGGTGGATTTGTGGTTTGGATATTTTTAATGTAAGGGTGATTAAAGAAGATATACCGAAGTCTGCTTTTCGTACAAGATATGGGCACTAGGAATTCATAGTAATGCCTTTCAGACTCACTAATATTGTAGAAATCATCATGGACTTGATTAATAGAGTCTTTAGGGATTACATCGACAAATTTGTAGTAGTCTTTATAGATGATATTATGATATAATCCAATACTATGGAGGATTATGAGGAGAATATAAGAATTGCACTAGAGACCTTGTTGAAGGATAAGCTGTATGAAAAGTATAATAAGTGTGATTTCTGGATGAATATGGTCTCATTCTTGAGTCATATCATCACTAGCAGTGGGATATCTGGGGATCCCTCCAAAACAAATGCAATTGAGGGATGGTCGAGGCCAATATCAGTAATGGATATCTGTAGCTTCTCAGGGTTAGCTCGATATTGTTGACGATTTGTGAGAAATTTATCATGATTGTCCAACACTCTTAACAAAATAACTCAGAAGGGAGTAAAGTTTTCATAGAGTGATTAATGCGAAGAAATCTTCCTGGGGTTTAAAAGAAGGCTTTTCATTACGCCCTTTATCACATTACCCACAAGTTGACAACTTTTGTGGTATTCAATAACGATTTGAAGAAGGGAATAAGTATTTTATTGATGAAAAATGAAAAATTAATTGCCGATGCTTCATGTCAATTGAATGTTTATGAGAAGAATTATCCAACAGATGATTTGGAATTGGCAATGGTGGTCATCAATTTAAAATTTTGGCACCATTATATCTTTATGGAGAAGTGTGAAATATATATGGACCACAAAATCCTCAATTATCTATTCACCCAAAAATAGTTTAACATGAGAAAACGATGATGGTTATATTTGATCAATGACTATGACTGTTCAATCTATTACCACCCTGGGAATGCGAAAAATGAGAAAGATGCTCTAAGTAGAAAGGACCTGACGATTCTATCATTGACGGGAATTGAGAAGGATCCAATCTTCTTATATTTAATAAATATGGACATGGGAATCATAAAGAAGGGAAAATTGTCAATCCTTTCACAAATGATTTCTCAACCATCTATTTTGGAAAGGTTAAATGATTCTCAAAAGGATGATGTTTGAATTTAGAAGAATGTGGAAGCTATCAGAAAATGGAAATCACCATAGTACAATGTTAATAAATAAGGAATTGTGAGATTTGGAAAATACTATGTATTCCATCATGTCCAGAGCTGATGAAGGAAAATTGAGAGGATGAACATAGTATAAATATATCTATTCACCCAGGAAACACAATGATGTTTTGAGATCACTGAGAGAATTGTTGGTAGGATAATATAAAGATGGAGATCACTGATTATACATCAAAGTTCATGGTGAGTCATCATGTGAGGGAAGAGAAGCATAAGTCTAAGGGGATGACAAAACCATTGCCCATACAAACATAGAAATGGGATAGCATCACCATGGACTTTTTCACCAGACATCCGAATACTTCTAAAGTAAAAAATGCAATATGGTTTGTTGTGGATCATTTTACAATGTTTTTACACATTATTTCAATTCTGGAGGATTTCTAATTGGATCCACTAGTGAAGATATATATCAGGGTTGTGGTAAGGCTGCATGGTGTACCACTTTCTATTGTATCTGATTGAGATCCATGATTCACCTCTATGATTTGGAAGAGTCTTCAACATGCTCTACATTCTGAACTAAACATCAGTATGGCCTATCATCATCTAACTGATGGCCAATCTGAGTGAACTATTCCGAAACAAGAGGATATGTTATGACCATGTTATATAGACTTCAAATGTGGGTGGGACAAAAATCTTCCTCTTGTTGAATTCTAGTACAATAACAATTTCCACACGAGAATATAAATGGCACCATGTGAAGACCTATATGGGAAGAGGTGAAAAACACCGAGATGTTGGGATGAATTTGGTGAAAGTAAGATACTAGGAAAAGAAATGTTCGAAGAAAGGGTGGAGATGGTGAAAACCATTCAGCAACATATCAAGGTAGCTTAGAGTCGACAGAAGAGTTATACAGATAACTGTCGATGAGACCTTGAGTTTAAAGTTTGAGACATGGTATTTCAATGCATATCTCCATGAAAAAAGGTCATGAGGTTTGGAAATAAAGGGAGGTTATGTCCTAGGAACCTCATCCCCTTCGATGTTCTTTATCGTGATGGGGCATTGGACTATTGACTAGCACTTCCACATACCATGGCCAAAGTACATGATGTTTTTCATGTATCCCTCTTAAGAAAGTACATAACAGACCCTTCACATGTACTCTCTGTAGTGGTAATACAACTAGATGGTGATCTTTCTTACGAGGAGCAAGCAGTTAATATATTAGATCTCATAGAAAAAGTATTACGAAATAAGACAATGCTCCTCGTCAAGGTGTTGTGGAAAAACCACATGTTTGATATAGTGACATTGGAATCAGAGTAAGTGATGGAGCATAGCTACCGGTATCTGTTTTAGTGTGGGAAATGAAAATTTTGAGGGTGAAATTTCTTAAGGGGGGAAGATTGTAATGACTCAAACATTCATTAAAAAAATTCCTCTTGAACTAATTAAATATCTTCTTCTAGTTGTATAAAATTTGAACATCATTGGTTTTACATTTCATGATTTTAAAATACCATTATAAATTGTGACCATTTCTAATATAGCCATTGAATAGTGATCACATGATTAGTATAAATATAGAGCTTTAACAAATCCAATTTACGCAGACAGAAGAAGAGATGGATTCATCTAGTAGAATTGCCCCATACTAATCCCATTTTTTAGAGATCGGAAGGATGTGGCATCATTGGGCTTTTCACTTGACCAAGCCCAAGCTGAGAATGAACACATTAAGCTTTATCAGAACCGACTATGGGAAATGTGGAAGCTAATAGAGATTACCACTCAAGCTATGTTATCCGACACACCCCAAGAGTATGTCACCATCGCACACCTTACCCATCGGAATTAGACGGGTGTTATAAGTGGTTATGTAACAAGACCCTAGCACTATGACTATGTACATTATTTTTTTATAAATAATTTGAATTCATTTTATTATTGTTACTTTGTAAATACTATTTACAGCCCATATAATATTTTTAGTAAATGTTCAACTAAAAAATCTATTTTGATGAATTAATGGATTTTTTATTTAAACAATATTTTAATAAAATATTATTACCATTAAATTAATTTTTATTAAATATAAATGATCATATAATTTTATTAATGTAATTGCAATTTTTATTATGGTTTGAATGTTGTGTTTGTTAAAACACATGAAATTTCGATAAATTTCAGTTGTTCTTAAATGTAAAAATTCACATATTTATAAAATTATATATATAAAATGAATATTATTTTGGGAATCAGGACATCGTAGTTATCCAACGGTAAATTCTTCATAATTTTCTGAGACAACCGAATTTTATGGGTAAATATTAAATACTGTTTAAATAAATAATGTGTTTTATAACATCATAATGACCATATATTGATGTAATAAAATATTATATACATTATGATCGGCCAATATATATTTTACCATTAAAATAATGTGATTTTGATTTTGTTTGATTAATATTACAAAGCTTTAGTGGACCCTCGAAGACCTATAAAACATTTTGTCTTATTATATTGTTGTCCTTGAGAGTGTGAATTACCTACAAATAAGAAACCATCTTATTTTAAGAAGTTAGTCCATTGTACTTAAAATAAGGTGATTTTGAGTTTGGTTTGTGGTATTGATTAGATTAATGTGAGGTGACCCAAACCTAAATAATAAATAATTCCCTCTCTTTTCCTTTATAAAACCACCCAAAATCCCACTTCCTTTTCCATAAATGCCTTTTAAGTTTGACCAAACCCTGACCTCCTTTCTATAAAAACCTCCCAGGGTTCCCCATGCTCTCAGGAATCCTCTCTCAAGCCTCTCCCAAGAATTTGGGATCACACATCCAAGTAAGGGATTTCTTCCTTTCTCATTTTTGTAAAATTTTAATAAGTTGTTATGGCCTTTTGTTTTCAATTAAAAATTTTAGGGTATGATTTAACACCCCCATACTGCCCACTTTATATTTTGATGAGGTGAGACACCTTTATCACTCGTTATTCCCTCCCATGTAAACCTTTTACCATTCTAAAATTCAGTGAGGGGTTTCTCTCTCTTGTTTTACATCCGTGTAATTATTTTGAATTTTGAATATAAATTCCATTAATATTGTTGATAAATTTATCAATATGAACCCACTACTATCTATTTCGTTTAAATATGATGAGACACCTCTTTCTCTCTAATCAACTATTTTTATGTGTTCTTATTTCACGCTGTTATACCGCCGGTATTGCACTATAATTTTCCATGCCATTGTCATTATTTAGGGAATACCATGCCAATTTCAATATCAATGGTATTCACCATTATGAACATTTATTTATTTATTATAAATATTCATGTATGTATTCCACATCCCTTTAACGTGGAATAAATTATGATGATTGATTCCATGTTATATGATCTTTGTGGAACACATATGCTTGAAATAAAATGTTAATGTAGGGTGGGCCCTAATAGCACTCCAATTATTTGGGTAAAGTATTGTATCATGATATGTAATGTGATATTGGTTTTGACTCATGATAATTTAGGTAAAATTAGGTTTTACTCATGCTTCATGTGCAATGAGGGTTTACCCATTCTCCATGGGCAATGAGCATTGGCTAATTCTAATTCCTTGTTAAGTTTCATTGCCACATTTTCACGTTATGATTATCATGATTTATCAAGCATTTAGATTCATGTTTCACTTGTGATCCATTTATATTCCTATAGTCTTACACGCATTGTATTCCTCATGTTATTCTATGTTTATTCCCTTACTAGGCTTTATAACCCATCCTTTTCTTTTTCATGTCCTCATGTTATCCCATGAAATTTTAAGTATGAGGGAATGTGGTGGTCATGTAAATGATTTTTTTAATAAGGATGTTGTATTTCATGTTTTTATTTGTTATGTAATGATCCTAATCCCCAAAGACACTACACCTATCAATTTTCCAGGTTGTATTGAGTAAAAAGATTATGTAATAAATCAGTGTTAAGTGTCTAAAAAAGTGTTGTGATAAATTATACTTTAAAACCAATTATAAAATAATCGATCGAAATAAATTAATTATATGAAAAAGTATTTTTGAATTAAAATTTTTTATTTTTCACTATCCATTAATATATAAATTTCAATAGAAAATGGAAAAAAATTCATCCAAGGTAAATTTTGAAGTCCCACTTCAAAATAAGAAGTTTATTTTGTCATGTTGAATATATAAAAGTGTAAATAACAAAATTATAAATGGATGCACCATAAAAAGATAGAAAAACATTATTTTAAAAAAATACTTTTATCTGAAAAATTGAATTTGTTTTTATATGATGTCATGAAACTACATTAGATTAATTTTAATTTTATATAAAATTAAAATTTTGTTAATAATATTAATAAATTCTTGTTCATATACCATTAAATAATAATATTATTACAACTAATTTTTTTTTAGTGAAACTCAATATATTATACAACACAAGTTATTGAAGAAGGTCATTAGTGCATACGCAATCCGAGTCAGTTTTGAGTGTAGGTAATTCTTACTTTGGGGTTTCATATAACCAAATCCAAATATAGTTCTTTTATACATTGAAAAAAATCTATTCTCAGTGTTTCATGTAATGAACTCCAAATATATTTTACATGTAATATACAACTAGTTGGTTTAGTGTGAAATGAATGTCCAACCTAGTGAATTGAAAGTCATAAATGAAAATTTTAATTTATTTGGAAAAAAAGGACCATAAAAACTCAGTTTGTTATAGGATTGATTGTGATGAGGCTTTTAGTGAATCAAGATATTATAAAAATACTACTACCAAATAATCTAGAAATTGATGGAACATTATTATCATCAAGCCCATAAACACTACTTCTATCTTCTTCAACAGAAATGGCATTACAACGAACTCATAGAGGCCAAACATTCTTCTAAAAGTCTTCCTTGGTATATAGATGTCTGGAATCTCAACTGATGATAAACTGATCTCAAGTCGATATTCAGGAACACATTATATCCCCTAAACTGGCCAGATATTTCATCGATATAGGGAAAAGGATACTAGTTCATTATAGTCATCATGGTCATATTACAATAATTGACACACATGCACAAAATCCCATCATCCTTCTTTTCAAATAACATAGGTGATTCCCATGGAGACATAATCGGATAGATAAATTCCTTATCCTCCAACTCCTCCAAATGAATCTTGAGCTCGGCCATCCCAATCAGTTCCATTCAATAAGGTGGTATAGAAATTGGATCACTCCCAACAAGATCTCAATAGTGAATTCCACGTCTCTTTGTAGTAGAATCCTTAATAAGTATTCAGGAAATACATCCTAAAACTGTTCCACTACCTGTGGATAGACAACATGGTTTACACTATAATCATCTAGAAACAAATTAGGAATCGGGTTGATAGATCTCATAGTTTCTTTGTAATTCGCCCCGCTTGGCATACCTGGATATCCCACTCCCCACGGTGAAAGTAATGGTCACCCTTAGGAGACATAAAATTTAATCTCCAATGGTGAAAAATATTTTGGGCTCAGTATGAAGCAAGTCAGTGCATACCCATAATTTGATCTATGACTAACATTACAAGGATATTGAGGTCCCATAAAAAATGATTCTTCCCGATGTTAAGAGAACATCCCTTTCATATACAGATGTCTGTAGACCATTCTCCCAATAGTGTATCTATACTCGTAAACTTGTTCGTAAAATACTCCACAAAGATCAAACCATTATCAAGTATTTTATATATAATGGAATGAGAGGCACGAGTATCAAATATGGAACTAGATTATGTAGAAGTTACATAAATAGTACCTGTCACTATTGATAGTGGAGTCTAACTATAAAAAAGTATAGAAAGAACCATAAGAAACTATTCTTCCATCATCCTTCTAATGTCTTCTGACTCCTTTGAGTTGATCGACTCTTCTGATGTGTGTTCCCTATCCACAACGAACCATTCCACTACATCTACCACCTTGGCCAGTATATTCCTAATGACAGACTATTATGGGGGATAAGATCCCCTCCCCACACCATGGTTGTTTACTTCTCCTATATTACTAACTATCTTTATGAGGTTCTTGAATAACCTATATTGATGTCCCATATTTGCACAAGATCTAAAATCTACTGTTGGTTTGGAAAAATCTTTACAAAAGTTTTCCAACATACCACATTGGAGGAAAGGCATTTAGGTAAGATCTTGATAAAATAATCCACCTAAAGGGATACTCTTCTTCCCACTTCTCCAGATAATGATCCCAAAAGGATACTTCATTCTCTCATAATACATACCTCCAGATCGTCCATAAGAAACCACACATCCACCAATGGAAGCAACCTTTAGGATCCTATCTAGGATGAGAGAATCATTTTACACTTCTGGAAACTTATTTATCCTGATGATATTCACCATAGACATAATTTCATAGTTATGTACATCTTGAAATCATTTTACTGAAGTACCCTCATATAATTCCAACTCTAGAAAAAATTAATACAAATTAGTGAAGCTTCCATCAATTTTCATCATGGGCATACTCCCTAGATTCAACCTCATGAACTTAGTTCCTCTCTCTTACATCAGTATATTTGGGTAGAAGCACTCGATGAGTTTCTTTATGAAGTCCTTCTATAACATATCATAATCATGTATAGTCATAACTAGGATTTCCCACTAGTTCTTCAGTGATTCTCATAGCATATAAGAAGAAGACATGATGCTTTTCTCAACTAGAGTTTCAAAAAGGAAAATAATCATATGGATATGCTAAATCCATAACCCAACTCCCTTAGGTCCACCCTCTCCAATGAAATTTTTAGGGTGGTGAAACTGAAATTCCCTCATCAAATCATACATGATTTTTAGAACCCACCCAAGTTATCTTTCCCTAAATTGCATGAAGTTACAATGTTCTCTTAGATCATCCCTCCTACTTTTTCACCGAGAACCATCGGCTCCTCAAGTCCACTATTGATAGATCATTATCAGTTTTAAACACTTGTCACTATCTCAACAATCTTTGTTGTGGAGGCATTTATCTTTAATATAAAACAAGAAACGTTAACCCAAGATTAATAAAATTATTGCATATATGTGACAGGAAATCACAACAAGTCACAACAATTCATTTTCCCTAATCCTCACCACACATTCAAAACTGAGGCGCTATCACTACATATAACCATCATACACATAAGTCCTTGTTATGAAAGGTTGTACACATCTCATATCTCATTTCTCATTTATAATCCCATTTATTCTCATTTTTCATCATTTTACCATTCTCAATATCCAATTTGGAACCATTTTTAATTCAATTTCCTAGGAAAGGAATCATGTTCAACTTAAAAATAACATGTTTTCTCATGAGTTCATAAATTTTTGAATGTCACAAAATAATCATGAGTGCATAGAATGAATGCTGCATACTCAACTCTCATGCCATAACAGGCCATGAGTAAATTATGAAAAATTTCAGAAACAATAATCACACCACACAACAAGTATATCATCCAAGGTGAAATAATAATCTATTTTTACCATAAATTACAATAACAACAATCCCACCCTGTTTAATTGGGTTTCCCTAGGAAAATCCCATGCATGAGATCATAATCGAGGCCTGAATCATCCTATTATGTTGTCTACCATTCCCAAAAATATTATGAAATAATAAGAATGAAATTAAAAACCACCATTTGTTACAACATGGTAACATCCTAGACTGAATTCCATAGAATAGTTTGATGATCCATTAAGTCACATGACCTCATGCACACCACCCCATATTCTAGAGGCTATCAACTTGTAGCGAGGGTCTGATAAGTCTATCAAATAGATAATGTACCCTCTATCATAGTGATAAACAAACATAAATAATAAACATTGGAAGAATCATAAATATAACCATAAATAATTCCATATATCGAAGAAATCTATAAAGGACATAAAATATATAGACTAAATTATAAAATATTTCATGCTAATGTACATATCGAGTTTCTAAAATCCAAACTAAAAAAACGAAAACTCCCATGAGAGTCTTGGACTAAATCTAGTTTCTCCAACCACTCTCCATTCTCAAATCATACATCTCACAAAGTGCCTTTATGATTAATCTATCAATCAATAATAATGCTTATTTAGGTACCGATCAGGAAATCTATATAGAGTGTGTGTACCACTCAGTAGGCCACCACTGATGATCACTAAAACAAATACAGTCAACCATATGTGTATGATGTTGTGTAAATAGATAATTAAAATCCATAAGTAAATATTTATCAAATTATCAATTAATATTTATAAAAAAACATAAACAAATGTGTTCCCAAGGTCACTCGTACCTCAAAACCAGCTCCGTCTTGCACTGGGTCTGAACCATGATACATATTTAATCTGTATTTCATTATAGAACATGGGGTTGCATTATTAATGTCATTTCGATTCCATTATTAATTCCGCTTGGAACCATAGTCCAATATTAATTTATTGGGTTTAGAATTCTTGTATAGAACCCCATTTATCATCCATGAATGTATATCATGGGCATATAATGTCAGGTCTATCACCAAAATTCTCAACCATACATATATTTCATTGGCGTAGATCATTATATATTGCACTCCATTTATCAGCCAGAAATATATATCATTGGCTTCTATCATCATTGATATCACCCAATTTATATATCATGCATATATATCACTATCATAGAACATCATGTCTAGGTATCCATTTGTTAACCATGATTACATATCATTGGTGTAGACTGTCATGTTGGGTACTCCATTTATAAACCACTAACTAATTGTTAAATTAATTAATCCAATTCCATTAATTAATTAAAATATTAATTAACCACATATATTTTGTTAATCAATTAAAAAATTAATTAACCATTTCACAAACTTAACATCTAATTATTAATTAACCAATTAATTATGCTCAATTTACAATTAAATAACTCATTGATTTATTCTCCCCATTTTCCCAATTAAATAAATTGATAATTAATTCGCTAGTTAATTATCCCAACTACATAATTTTCATTATCCAATAATAACACCAAAATCCCAATTCAATACTTTGATAATTAATTCATATATTAACTCTCTTTATTCCATAATTAATATTATTCAATCAAATCTCCAAATTACCGCAATTATTTAATTAACCACAGTATTTAATTCAATTTAAAATTATAATCCCTAATAAAAATTTATTGATCATAATGTTACATAAACATAAATGATAATTATACTTTGGTATTTTGATAATATACTACTTACCATAATTTTATTAAGAACAATCGACCAATGAAAATCCTAAAGTTGAGCAGAAAAATGATATAGATCTAGATCTGAATCAAAAAACCCTAAACCATGATCAAAGAAAAGAATATATCTTTATTGTAAATAATGATACATAGGCATTGATATATATTCATCAAATATAAATTTAGATATTGAATAATAATAGATAAATTACCACCAATATAATGAGAGAAGTAAGGATGGTGAACGAGAAGACAATGATATAGGATCCAATGTATGTTCTCGGTCATATATGAAATTTTTCCTTATTAGTTTTTCTCAAACTCTAATTCATGGATAAGGAAGTGTTTCGTTAGTTATTTTGTAGTTTTGGAAGTGTTACATGGGTTATATACATAAATATTTGAGGAAAGTGACCAATAGTTCATAGTGCATTGTTTGCACACCGTTAGTATAAATCGTGAACGTGGCCTAATAAACCATATGAAAGGGGAAATATTTCAAACAGACAGCTAAAAAAAGTTTACCACATATTTTCCCAAATAGTTAGGGTGTCTCCCAGAAACTGTGAAACCCAATTTCACATAGAATGTGGCTTTCCTGTGGTTTCCATACAGTCTGCGCATAGTTTGGGGAACTGTGCGGGTAATCTGTGGGTCCCGTTAAAAGATTAAAAATTTATAGTTCGTGTACCTCAGGTTTTTTTATATCCCCAATAGATTTCTACCTCATTTATACCCCCTCTAACCTAGGTGGTGATCCAGTAGCCCCCACTCCCTCCATGTATGACTCCCTATGATTCTAGTGTTTTTGGAGTCTGTTTGGTTGAAAATAAAATGTTCGAGTGATTCTAACACTCCACATTGCTCAATTTTATAGAAAATGGAATTTGGAATCTCTAATTTTCTTCTAAATCACTAAAAAATTTACTTTTCAATGGGTTTCTAGGTTGGGGATCTAGTGTGTGTATGACTTTGAATCAAGGGTGGAGATTAATCAAACATTCAACAATAATCACAAGGTGGGTGGGTTTTAAGCCTTTTCTCATTGTATTGATTATTTATATGTGTATGTAGTTTATCTATTTCAATATTGTCTCTTGATATCTTAGGTTATATAAATGTTTTTAGAACATATATTGTGGTGTTAGAACCAGGATGGACATCGTTGGGTTCATCGATGATGTGATACCAAACCTATGGATACCCATGGGGTAAGTTTAACCCTTATAAGTGATGAACAAAAATTAGTAAACCTTCAATAGGGGTATTATAATAGATAATGGGTATTAAAATTGTATTTTATGTGTGTGTAAGGTTAATGATATGATTTAAATGCATTTTATGTTTTCTTTTGTAAATGATTAAAGGGATTTTATTTTGTTTTGAATTTATGTTTGAGGGTTTGACCTAATTTTAGATTTATTTATGGAAAATGTTTTTTGAATGTGGGAAATTTTTTTAATGTAGATATTTAACTCAATTTGATTTAATATTTTTTTTAAGGTATTTAAAATGGTGTTTTAAATTATTACAATGTTTTTTTGTGAAAATTGTTTAATGGTTGATGTGATGTCTTGGGGTATTTTTTAGCTTATCAATGGGGGAAAATGTTTATTAAATGGTGTATTAAAGTTGTTTTCAATGAGTACATGAGTTGTGTTTATTTAAATAATGTAGTTTATAAAGTTCTCATGGGACCATGGGAATTGGTGGGATGTAAGGGTTAGTGAGATAGAACCCATAACAATTATGTTGGCATGTTAATATGGTTACAAAATTTACGAAATGGGGATTGGTAATTGTTAGTGATATAGCATAAGCGGGTGATTGGTATGATGTGAAAATTGGTTAAATGGGATAAATGATATTTGTACATAACATTCATAAGTGTTCAATACATTGGAAATGTTGAAAGGTTTTAGTGAGTTATCAGATGGAATGGTTGAATATGTCAATGGGTTAATGTATAAGATCTAGTCAATGTGATTAATGATTTATGCATACATAATCGGAAATGGGATAAATGGAAATGTAATGTAAATTACAATGTATTAATAGGTTATGGAATAGTAATGATTTTTACATTAATTATTATGGATTTTTATTGTTATGTCTATTTGTTGTGAGAATGGATTGTTATATGGTTTGTGTGGTGAGCATATATATAAGTAGGTTAATAGGTTATGGTTGTGTGTGCTATTAAAAATATTTTCTACGACCATGGGTCGATTTAGACTCAGGCACTAAAAACCACCCCAAAATTGAAGAGTTAGGGATGGGAATGGAGTTGTATTCCCATAACATTTTTATTCCACCCGGACTAAGGATTAGAGGCGATGATAATTAGTTTTTGTGATGTTTTTATTTTTAGTGAGACATGGACTTGGGATATTATTTTATTCATAGTAATTTATTGTCTTAGGTCATAGTGTAAATGATTTGAATTCCTAAACCATGGAACACGTGACGAAGATGAGTTCAAGTTGTTGAAATAGCATAATTGATGAAATGGATATAAATATGAAGATGGATTGAAGGAATATTATAGCTAATAGGTAAGTGATGTGTTACATTTAGTTAAACCCCTTTTGTGTAAACATGGGTGTAACCCCTTTTACCTTGGTCTATATTCATATTGTGTGCTAAGTTAATTGTTTATAGGTTATTTGTGAAATCGTAATGGGTAAAATGAATATTATATAATTACATTAATGTTTTCCATATTTACTTTTTTATTTATTTTACTTATTACAATGAAATTTAGTTTAATATAATGGTTATTCAGAAGATTCCACTGGTGGTGGAATAATGAGTTGTACTCACACCATGCTCAATCGACAATGAACATGAGTACGTCAGAAAATGCTACATGTTCTCAATAATAGTTCAGCATAGGGACCGGGAGTGTGGTTGTGATTGAGATGATGGGTTGGAGCATGAGTTTATAACTAGGTAGGGGCTTCGGTCATGGATGGAGTCTTTGATAGTTTTTATCTTTTTTATATGTAATGATTGCATGTAGTGTAGGTTTTCACCATATTCATTAATACCATGAGTAATTAGATATTTATAGTTTCTTATCACATGTTTTCCAATAAATATTTATGAATTTTTTTTCATTTTTATGTTACATATATTTTATATCGACACTGATAAGTGGTTATAGTCTCCCCAAGATACTCTTTTGACATGCACTGATAGTCGCCAACCTCTGGTGTATAGGTAGGGGTGCTTGATGTCACGTGATGACCAAGCTTGGGGAACTGGTTATAGATTCTTCCAGGTTTGGGATATTACAATGTGGTATGAGATAGGGTCGTCATGTTTCCATACACTTTGGTAATATTGGTTCATGTATCCCCACATACGAGGGATATCCCAAGTTTCTAAGGGTGGGAAACATTGTTCAATTTTTCACATTTATTGTTGGTTGATATTTCCACCTTGAGTGGAATTCTTGGATATGATGTTATTGATTTATGATGTGTCATAGTTTTGTCTGATGTGATAAGAAAGGGAGTTTAGGTTAATTCATCATAGGAATATAGTATAGATAGGTCATCTATATGTTTCCTAGGATTTAATTTTGAATGAAATGATGATAAACCCAATTTGTATAAATAGTAAAACTAAATGAATAAGTGGGTTAAAATAGAATTTTAATAAGAGTAAATCCTTGGGTTTGGAAAATGGGAAAATGAGTTCGAACGATATTTTGTATAAAAACTGACATTTTGGTAGTGAGGGTTTACTAAAAAAGATTAAATAAGTATAAATTCATGGGTTTTGTAAATTAAGAGTTTTGAGAAGTGAATTGGTCTTTTTAAATGGTATGGTTAACTGAGTGGGAAAATGGTTAAATGATGGAACATGGGACACCAATGTTTGTTTTCAATTTTGTGTGTTGTTGACCCTATGTACATATGGTTTGAGAAATTATAGTGAGATAGTTTGAGACCCCATGTTAAATGAATTGATACCTTGTGAGATGTGTTTTGGACCCTAGAGTGGGTGTTTTTTGTGGTTATTGTAATAGCCCAAGATTTTATAAAAAAATATTCTTTTTAATTTTATTAAAGTCTTGTGTTGTACGCTACACCAAAAGGAGCTTTCACAACACACATCCTTGACTTTCCTTGCATTACACGCAATCACGACCTTCCTCGATAGCGTGTGTAATACGCAATACCGAGTTTCACTAAACAACGATATGCTATTAAAATATTATTAAAACTAGCCGTTATGAATAGTAATAACCACATTTTAAAACTCTGTAAATCTTATTTTTCAAAATGAACTTCATTTTTGGATTCGGAGTATCGAATTTAGCCTAAGGTGAAATTTTGGTACATTTCGGATAACTTTCATATTCTGATGAATAGTGAAAATTACTAAAAATTAACTTTTTTAATCGAAATAATTAATAGTGATAAATTATTAATTGGAGTAGTTTTAAAATATATTTAGAATATATTTTTACAATTTAATACAATGTTGGTCATTGGATGTAATTTCACATTTAAACCAGATATAATCAAGTGTCAATCTTTTGATAGATATTGTTTCTTAAAAACACGCTATTTGTTTTAACAGCGGGATTTAATTATAAAATTAATTAATGAAAATTCTATGATATGAATTTGGTAAAATAGACTTCATTTTTGAATTCGGAATATGAAATATATCTTAGGATGAAATTTCTGCATTGTTCTGAAAAACATCAATTTTTGATGAATAGTGAAACTACTAAGTGGTAGTAAAAAAAATCAATTTCTTCATAAATCATAATTTTACCGCTTCTGTGAATGGAATTTCAAAAATCCGAGAGACACGGTTGATGTCAGTAAGTAAAATGTGGTTAAATGAGATGAAAATAATTTTTGGTGAATAGTAACTTTTTACTTTTTTTTACCACGGTTAATAGTAAATAGGGTAACTAAGGGTAAATATGATATTACTATTACCCTAACACATGTCCTAATTCTATTGGATAAGTGTAATTCGACCAAAAACAACCTTATGAATATAATATGACCATTTAGGTCCACTTGGATTAGATTAGGACATTTATTATTATTTAATTCAAAGAAGAGTTAAAAGAGTCAAAATCAAAGTTTATTTACTAAAACATTTTTAATATAGGGTTTTACATAAGATAAATTCGATTGTAAATATTCATTAGAAAGCTAAAACGATTTCCTACATGAGGGTAGTTTATTTGTAATTTTTAGACATCAAATAATTTAATTTATTTATGACACAAAGATGATGCAGTAATTATCTTATTAATGAAATATTGACATAATTGATGTTATAAACACCAAACTAAATATAATTTGAGACCTTTTATGAATTCCACTAATTTTCTAGGTTACTATGATATATTAGTGTTGATTTAATCAACTTGGTTCGAACATATAATTCTTTTATGATTTTCACAAAAATCATCTATCAAATAGTGTCAAAATTGACACAAAATAGTTTTTAAATCAAATATTATATTATTAATTGTTATTTTATTCCTAAAAATCTAAGGTTCGGCCAAATGACTTAGATAAGGATATATGTATTAATAATATACAATTTGGGGTTCGTTTGGCATGTTATAGTAAGTTTATTAACCATATAATGTAAGAAAACAAAAAGACATGGTAAAAGTTAAATAATTTAACCTAGAGTTAAATCTAATTGATAAGGTTAAAATAATAACCTAAACTTGTCTAAATCTTATTGGTTGATAGGATTTCGATCCATCCCCACTTTAGCTTCGAAATAAGACCCTTTGGAACCATTATAAACCGATTTTGACTTTAATATAAAATAATATTTTAAGATATTCCTAAGGTGCCCCTCTCCTCCCTTATAAAAGGACACCTCCTCCCCCTCCTCCTCACACCAATTTGAGCACTCAAGCTCGGCCAACCCCTGCCAAAATCTCTTCTCCACTTCCCTAGAAACATCCTAGAGGTTCTGGTCTTCCTCAAAGACCAATTTTAGTGCCCTAAGAGGAGGTCTCAAAGAGGCACTTCAAAGAAGAGGTAATTACCGTTACCAATTCTTTCATCTTTATTTCTTCTCCCACATCTTCTTCTTAGGTTGTTTCATTATGAAGTAATAACATCAGTATCACTCATATACTGATATGTTATTATAAGTATGAAACAACCCTATTTCACCATCTATCCATCCTATGGAAAAAGAAATCACCGCGCGTGCGTACGTACGGAATACCGTCTCCACGCCGTGGTGTAATCTATTTTCCACCACCACCTTACATGGATGGGTATAATGGTGTAAAGAATAACTATACATAGTTATTAAAACATAATATTGATTCTGATATATTGTATAATCCACTCCAATTCAATTCAATATTTATAGAAATGATATCATCGCTCGTGCGTACGTACGGACTACCGTCTCCACGACGCGATGAGATTCATTCTCCATGTTAACCATTTAAGAATGATTATAATGTATATATAAGAAATAATAATGAAATATATGACATTATAAAGCTACTGTATTTATGTATATATATACATATGTATGTCATCTAGTTACTTCCATTTCAAGACAATAAGGAAAGGAAAACAGCGTTCATGCGTACGTACGGACTACCGTCTCCATGAACGGTGTTTTTCATTTTATTTATCTACCTATTATATATATATATATACTGAATATATATGATATATAAATCATATTTTATATTCTGGAAGTGAGTAAATCATGATATAAGTAATAATGATGTCAAGAACAACAAGTCAAAACACCTACGATAAATGAAACGATTTTACCCAAAACACTTCTTTAACATGGAATTTATAAAAGAACGGGTAATATAATGTCATAAGTGAACCATATATGATATCATAAAAATTAACATGATTCTGTAATAAGTCAATAACATGATTTTAATCATTATACAGGAGGTTCAGACACTTATAAAGAAAGTCGGACCTAAGGTAAGGGAAATATCACAATCTCATTTTTATCCGAGATTGTTTATTCGTAAGTATTTACTGGGGTGTATTTTATCATCCACATCCATGTTTACTCAATATGTAATATTATTTCCATCCACCTAAAATTGTTTAAATCCATTTTTACTCTTCGGTGAGTTTTTAGTAATACGTATGAAAGGAATCTTTCGTCGTTTTTCATACGAGGTACTTTTTTACTTTTCCGACAAAAGTACGAAGAATGTTTTTTTTAACTTATACGGCACGAACGGATTTCTACTGTTTTATAAAGCCTTATTTTCATGAAGCTTCCTCTAAAAGATTTCATGACTATTTTCAATAAAATCTCTTTCTTTTAAAATTGCATGATGTTTTGTGAAAACAAATTGATTTTGAAGAAGAAAGGATATTTTCCTCAAGAATTCAATTCAAGTGTTTTATCAAAATTATTTTCCATCTAAGATAATAAAGGGTTATGTTTCTATCCATATTTTTACATTGATTTGACTATGTTGTGATGGAATTATGTTTATGAATTCCTTTATCTTATATGAATTGATTTATGATGTCATGATGTTTCAAGAATCCCATTTTTGTTACATGTGTTATGCGATGATGTATGTTTTATGATTATGTGGCACACATAAGAAAGGATTCATTATAAGATGGTTGGGACCTATATCTCCCTCCAATGCATTGGGTAAAGATTTTATATCTCATGAGATAGACATGGCTGGAATGGTAGGTTATACCGGTTCAGTGAAACAGGACTGAAACGAGGGTTACTCGATTCAGAAAGGGACTTTGTCCACTAAGATAGTCTTGGAAATGAGTCTTGACGAACAAGAAATGATTCTCTATGATTATGTGTGAATGCCACAAAGTTTCATGTTTTATGTTATGATTATTGTGATTACATTTCACTGCCATGATTTACCCCATGTTATGAAATTATGATCTCTTTTGCAGGTTAAGATTTCCAAAAGTTATGTGCTTATGTATATGATGTGATTGATATTTCTTTTGTTTACCCTTACTGAGCATTTGAGCTCACCCTTTTATGTTTTCTTTTCCCCAGGATATAAAGAAAGGTTTTAGGTAAAAAAAAGTAAGATCTTTATGGGAGATTTTGAAGATCTTTCACCACGATTAGAAGATTACGATCCGAGTTTCCAAAGACACTAAACTATTACGATCCTTGTGTGTGTGTGTTTTTGTTATGTACTAAGTATTCCGCAAATGTAATGTAAAGTCCATGTACGTCAGGCTTCGGGTCTCTACATTTGGTATCAGAGGAAAGGTTTAGTCAACCTTTGGAAACTAGGATGCGAAAACATTAGTGAGATCCCTAGAGATATTTCTACGGTACGTCTAGGGATGTCCCTAAGGTTAAGTATACGTATAGGTTATAGTACTAGAACTACGCTAACGATCATAGAATTTAACCTAAGATGTTAGATATTAAGGGTACTCCCCCTTTACTATGTTGTTTTCCCTAGCATGATTTTTGCCTCTCACACTATTCTTTTTTGGGTTTTATAAAATGGCTGGAAGCAAGATGATTCACGATAATGGAGGATATGATGGACAATGGAATGATATTCTTCATAGTGAAATGGGATTTCGAAGTCCAAACATCATTATTATGCCGAATCAGCAATCTCATAATATGATCAATAAAGTAAAATTTGGTAAGTTTCCTGACTCGGCTAACAAGAGAAAGATGAAGTTTTATGATGATCATAGAGGAAAGAAAGTTCAATTTCCCCTATGTAAATCATGTGGGAAGAGGCATCAAGGAGAATGTTTCAAAGGAACTGGAAGATGCTTTGGGTGTGGAAAAGAAGGACACAAAGCAAGTAAGTGCAAAGGAAAAGGTTCAGTTAACACCATGGATGAGGATAATGGTATTGCTACGACATCAACAATGGTAAAAATTTTTAAATGTGGAATGTACGGGCATTATGAAAACCAATGCCCTAAGGGAAAGTCTCATGAAGATAACCAGTATGGTCGTATGGGAAGTATTTATGTTGATGTTGATGAAGAGACTACAAATGATATGTGAGATGAAAGAATTATTGAAGCTCGGTCAATGGTTTAAGAAGGTAGTGGAATGATTACATGTTTATCAAGTGTAATGTTGTACTATAGAATAAAAAGACATCTAAGGATTGTTACACTGTTGTCTTTCCTTAAGTTTTGAAAGTTTACGATGAATGGTATGAGTAACAATGAAAGGTTATTCAGATATTTTTTTGGAAAGTGGATGATATGTGCATAATGAAGGGATAAAGAGAATCTAATATGTTTGATAGTATTCATGAGCTCATGATTGATATAAGGACTAAGTGATATCATGGTTTGAGTGTATAGAATTTTGAGGATTTTAGTATGTGGAAGGTGTTAACTTTTAACTGCATTCATGTTTTCACTAAGGTATTCAAGAGAATACACGATTAAGGACTTTGAATGTTTGGAATGTGACCAACAAAACATATCTTATGATATATGGGGATCGATGATGGTGTTAAATCTCTGGTAATCATTTTCACTATATTATGAGAGTCGACTGCAGTATTATGGATAAGCCTAAAAGATTGGAATGGATTATGTTGGACATAAGTTAGTATTGTTTGTTTTTTCGATATTATTGATGGGATGTTATATAGTTTTGGAAAAAGGACAACCTGCAGGACGGGCGACAGCCCATCGCTTCGGACAAGGCTGTGGGAATCAAACCCACAACTGAAGTGCGACTGACCTTTATCGCATACCACTGGCCTACAAGAAGTCCCTATTTAGTAGAAACTAGTTTTATTATATTAAGCAGTATGATATATGAAGTATAAGTCCATTTTAGGAACCATATATGCTTTATCTCACTATAGATCGACTTATGCATATAATTTTTGCTAACCTTTTGTTTGAGACAGATGGAATGACCCTTCATTCTATCACATGATCTGCTAATAACAAATTCAACTTCATTTATTTAAGAGATGAAGTGGAAATTGTTCAAGGCACGAACAACAGTGAGATTGTACCAAAATAAAGTAAGTATTTATTCTAATTCAAATTTTCAACTTTAGGGAAATGATCTTGAAAACCAAAAATGTTGTCCTAGTGATCTTATACCCGATGAATCAGATGGTACCTTATATCATCACAAATCTATGGATTTTTGATTACTGGCTTTTCCATAGCCATGTTCTCTACCACTCTCCATCAGAACATGATGGTTAGATTTCTCTTCCATATCCATATTTTCACCTATGTGGAAACCCAATGATTAGTTTATTTGGGTAACCGTTACGTTTCATACTTTTGTTTTTAAAGATTGATTTTGATATTCCTTTTTACGATGTGGGTTTCTATTAAAGAAACTTTCGAATAGTAAACCATTTATAACCCCGACGAATTTCGAGGGCGAAATTCATTTTCAGGGGGGTAGAATGTAACAACCCAAGATTTTATAAAAAAATATTCTTTTTAATTTTATTAAAGTCTTGTGTTGTACGCTACACCAAAAGGAGCTTTCACAACACGCATCCTTGACTTTCCTTGCATTACACGCAATCACGACCTTCCTCAATAGCGTGTGTAATACGCAATACCGAGTTTCACTAAACAACGATATGCTATTAAAATATTATTAAAACTAGCCGTTATGAATAGTAATAACCACTTTTTAAAACTCTGTAAATCTTATTTTTCAAAATGAACTTCATTTTTGGATTCGGAGTATCGAATTTAGCCTAAGGTGAAATTTTGGTACATTTCGGATAACTTTCATATTCTGATGAATAGTGAAAATTACTAAAAAATAACTTTTTTAATCGAAATAATTAGTAGTGATAAATTATTAATTGGAGTAGTTTTAAAGTATATTTAGAATATATTTTTACAATTTAATACAATGTTGGTCATTGTATGTAATTTCACATTTAAACCAGATATAATCAAGTGTCAATCTTTTGATAGATATTGTTTCTTAAAAACACGCTATTTGTTTTAACAGCGGGATTTAATTATAAAATTAATTAATGCAAATTCTATGATATGAATTTGGTAAAATAGACTTCATTTTTGAATTCGGAATATGAAATATATATTAGGATGAAATTTTGGCATTGTTTTGAAAAACATCAATTTTTGATGAATAGTGAAACTACTAAGTGGTAGTTAAAAAAATTAATTTCTTCATAAATCTTAATTTTACCGCTTCTGTGAATGGAATTTCAAAAATCCGAGAGACACGGTTGATGTCAGTAAGTAAAATGTGGTTCAATGAGATGAAAATATTTTTTGGTGAATAGTAACTTTTTACTTTTTTTTACCACGGTTAATAGTAAATAGGGTAACTAAGGGTAAATATGATATTACTATTACCCTAACACATGTCCTAATTCTATTGGATAAGTGTAATTCGACCAAAAACAACCTTATGAATATAATATGAACATTTAGGTCCACTTGGATTAGATTAGGACATTTATTATTATTTAATTCAAAGAAGAGTTAAAAGAGTCAAAATCAAAGATTATTTACTAAAACATTTTTAATATAGGGTTTTACATAAGATACATTCGATTGTAAATATTCATTAGAAAGCTAAAACAATTTCCTACATGATGGTATTTTATTTGTAATTTTTAGACATCAAATAAGTTAATTTATTTATGACACAAAGATGATGCAGTAATTATCTTATTAATGAAATATTGACATAATTGATGTTATAAACACAAAAATAAATATAATTTGAGACTTTTTATGAATTACACTAATTTTCTAGGTTACTATGATATATTAGTGTTGCTTTAATCAACTTGGTTCGAACATATAATTCTTTTATGATTTTCACAAAAATCATGTATCAAATAGTGTCAAAATTGACACAAAATAGTTTTTAAATCAAATATTATATTATTAATTGTTAATTTATTCCTAAAAATCTACGGTTCGGACAAATGACTTAGATAAGGATATATATATTAATAATATACAATTTGGGGTTCGTTTGGCATGTTATAGTAAGTTTATTAACCATATAATGTAAGAAAACAAAAAGACATGGTAAAAGTTAAATTATTTAACTTAGAGTTAAATCTAATTGATAAGGTTAAAATAATAACCTAAACTTGTCTAAATCTTATTGGTTGATAGGATTTCGATCCATACCCACTTTAGCTTCGAAATAAGACCCTTTGGAACCATTATAAACCGATTTTGACTTTAATATAAAATAATATTTTAAGATATTCCTAAGGTGCCCCTCTCCTCCCTTATAAAAGGACACCTCCTCCACCTCCTCCTCACACCAATTTGAGCACTCAAGCTCGTCCAACCCCTGCCAAAATCTCTTCTCCACTTCCCTAGAAACATCCTAGAGGTTCTGGTCTTCCTCAAAGACCAATTTTAGTGCCCTAAGAGGAGGTCTCAAAGAGGCACTTCAAAGAAGAGGTAATTACCGTTACCAATTCTTTCATCTTTATTTCTTCTCCCACATCTTCTTCTTAGGTTGTTTCATTATGAAGTAATAACATCAGTATCACTCATATACTGATATGTTATTATAAGTATGAAACAACCCTATTTCACCATCTATCCATCCTATGGAAAAAGAAATCACCGCGCGTGCGTACGTACGGAATACCGTCTCCACGTCGTGGTGTAATATATTTTCCACCACCACCTTACATGGATGGGTATAATGGTGTAAAGAATAACTATACATAGTTATTAAAACATCATATTGATTCTGATATATTTTATAATCCACTCCAATTCAATTCAATATTTATAGAAATGATATCATCGCTCGTGCGTACGTACGGACTACCGTCTCCACGACGCGATGAGATTCATTCTCCATGTTAACCATTTAAGAATGATTATAATGTATATATAAGAAATAATAATGAAATATATGACATTATAAAGCTACTGGATTTATGTATATATATACATATGTATGTCATCTACTTACTTCCATTTCAAGACAATAAGGAAAGGAAAACAGCGTTCATGCGTACGTACGGACTACCGTCTCCATGAACGGTGTTTTTCATTTTATTTATCTACATATTATATATATATATATATATACTGAATATATATGATATATAAATAATATTTTATATTCTGGAAGTGAGTAAATCATGATATAAGTAATAATGATGTCAAGAACAACAAGTCAAAACACCTACGATAAATGAAACGATTTTACCCAAAACGCTTCTTTAACATGGAATTTACAAAAGAACGGGTAATATAATGTCATAAGTGAACCATATATGATATCATAACAATTAAAATGATTCTTTAATAAGTCAATAACATGATTTAAATCATTATACAGGAGGTTCGGACACTTACAAAGCAAGTCGGACCTAAGGTAAGGGAAATATCACAATCTCATTTTTATCCGAGATTGTTTATTCGTAAGTATTTACTGGGGTGTATTTTATCATCCACATCCATGTTTACTCAATATGTAATATTATTTCCATCCACCTAAAATTGTTTAAATCCATTTTTACCCTTCGGTGAGTTTTTAGTAATACGTATGAAAGGAATCTTTTGTCGTTTTTCGTACGAGGTACTTTTTTACTTTTCCGACAAAAGTACGAAGAATGTTTTTTTTAACTTATACGGCACGAACGGATTTCTACTGTTTTATAAAGCCTTATTTTCATGAAGCTTCTCTAAAAGATTTCATGACTATTTTCAATAAAATCTCTTTCTTTTAAAATTGCATGATGTTTTGTGAAAAGAAATTGATTTTGAAGAAGAAAGGATATTTTCCTCAAGAATTCAATTCAAGTGTTTTATCAAAATTATTTTCCATCTAAGATAATAAAGGGTTATGTTTCTATCCATATTTTTACATTGATTTGACTATGTTGTGATGGAATTATGTTTATGAATTCCTTTATCTTATATGAATTTATTTATGATGTCATGATGTTTCAAGAATCCCATTTTTGTTACATGTGTTATGCGATGATGTATGTTTTATGATTATGTGGCACACATAAGAAAGGATTCATTATAAGATGGGTGGGACCTATATCTCCCACCAATGCATTGGGTAAAGATTTTATATCTCATGAGATAGACATGGTTGGAATGGTAGGTTATACCGGTTCAGTGAAACAGGACTGAAACGAGGGTTACTCGATTCAGAAAAGGACTTTGTCCACTAAGATAGTCTTGGCAATGAGTCTTGACTAACAAGAAATGATTCTCTATGATTATGTGTGAATGCCACAAAGTTTCATGTTTTATGTTATGATTATTGTGATTACATTTCACTGCCATGATTTACCCCATGTTATGAAATTATGATCTCTTTTGCAGGTTAAGATTTCCAAAAGTTATGTGCTTATGTATATGATGTGATTGATATTTCTTTTGTTTACCCTTAGTGAGCATTTGAGCTCACCCTTTTATGTTTTCTTTTCCCCAGGATATAAAGAAAGGTTTTAGGTAAAAAAAAGGAAGATATTTATGGGAGATTTTGAAGATCTTTCACCACGATTAGAAGATTACGATCCGAGTTTCCAAAGACACTAAACTATTACGATCCTTGTGTGTGTGTGTTTTTGTTATGTACTAAGTATTCCGCAAATGTAATGTAAAGTCCATGTACGTCAGGCTTCGGGTCTCTACAGTTATAGTGTATTTTATTGGGTATATTTTGTGTGTATCATATAATAAAAAGATGATTATTGTGTTAAATGTATTTTGGTTGGAATGGCGGTTTGATAACTAATGTGAATAGTCACTTTTTTAAAATTTGAATGTGTGTCTTAGAGACACCCAGAGACCTTTGCATGGAGAAAATCCATTTTGGGATGTTAGTACCATTAGGAATTGGAGGTTGACCTATAAGAGAGGTCAGTTGGGGTGTCAGTGATTATGGGTGTGTGTGGGATAGGTAGAAATTTATGATCACCGATGTGGCACATAGAGAGTGTTTCCTAGTGCAGGATTTACCTAGAGGGATAAGTGAAATGTTTAATGTCTTATGGGATATAAAACATGAATTTTGGATAAGATTTGACAACCTTGGAAAATTGATGGTTGTCTTGAGGGATATTATCCCACTATTGTACATGACATGGAATGTGATGTTCAGCTGGATGCTTCAGAGGTGAAATCGATTCATAGTGGGTTCACTTTAGTTTTCGTAAAATTGTATCATCATTATTTGGACTCACTTTAGTGAAACACTTCGGTGCTTTACTTTGGAAGTAACAATGGTTTTGAAGGGAATGATCATTTAGAGACTTAACCTTGTGTTTTCAATGGAGTTGGATGTAGAAATAAATACATGTTTGTTTCGAAAAATAATGAATGATAAAATAGTGGATGGATAGTGGGTCATTGTAGTTGTTGTTGGGTGAGATGTTGAGGAATCCTTGGATTTGATGAAGTAGGTAGATTAGGTGGAATGATTGTCTCTTGGGTGCTAGAGATAGGTTTTTTTGTCCACAGGAACATGTGAAACCATTACGATTCCAATGAGTACTAGTTTTTGGGTATGTTTTATAGATACACAATGTCATTAAGATATGTATTAGGGTGGGTTGGATGCAAACACACATGTTTTCCATGAAATCAAAGTACATAGGCCCTTGTAGTGTGAGTGAATTGTTTATTTTCGAAGGGTATAATGAATCATTGTTTATAATTTTCGATAAATAGAATTATACATGAATAACTTGTGTACGGTGATCATAAAGGTGCCATATGGAATGTTGGGGTATGACCGCTAGGTTTCGGGTCATGAGGTGGCAGTGATCCTAGTTGGAAACTCTATTCAAGTTGTGGTGTTGTATTATGGAAAAGGCATCAGTGGGAAGGGAAGCTCGAGCCCTTCATTAGGTTTTGGTATCCTATTGGTAAGAGGTGACAGTGGTAGTGGATGGTTTTGGTGGTGTTCATCAATGACTTATTGGAGTACTTTTAACTAGAAATGATCATGACAAATATCTTAACATTTTCCAGGTTCACTAAAAAGCCTATGTCTTTACACGTAGCATCTTGAGTGTGTTTTGGTTAGATGTGGACATCTTGGAGAATACCCATGGGGAGCAGTATTTTTGTGGAAGTTGTCCATTGGGGGAATACACCATCAATCGTTTATCGAGTGGTCCTCAGAATGAACCAAAAACTGAAAAAATCCATCGGTATCATTCTCAAAATCCATGAATGGGTAGTTGAAATCATTATATTTTTGGCCCATGAAAGGATAAACAACCACATCCACGTTCAAGGTTCATATTGTGATTAAGGCGTTAGATGCAATTGATAAAAAGGAACGTGGAAGTTGGTAAGATTTATAATCCTGATGTTGGGAGCACTATTTTGAATAATAGATGTGTGGAGATAGATGTGAAGTATATGTAGTGGAATACTGAAGTGATTTGAATTCTTGTGAGGTGCATGTTTGGGATATTTGGTGGAAAATAAGGGTTGGTTTTGGGTGGGATGATCAGAGGAGATGACATATGGATTCATACTAAAGATAGTTTTGAATTTAATCAGTGTTGTCTCATCGGAGATGTGTTGAGGGGAGATGTGTAGAATGATAAATGATTGAAGATTAGAGAATGTCTTCGTGGTGGGATTTTCAATGAATAGCAGGGATGAATTTGGTAAGTGTATTAAAATGATGGAGGTAACAATTAAGTGAATAGGAATGATGGACACAGAATTTGGAGATGTACCAATAGTAAAAGATGGGCATCAATAGACTGAGTTGATAGGGCATGGACTGACTCTACTGGGAAAAAATGAGTGTATGTAGTGGGATGTGAGCCAACATTGGTTTGTGTTGGATGGATTAACATATTTATTTCATGGAAGATGGGTTGTAAGGAAGAACCTTATTAGCCTCAAATGAGTTTTGATAGTGGAGGTTCCCAATATAGATTATTTCAATTAGAGGGTTGGATGAAAATGTTGGATGGTTTTATCATAGACGTTTGTGAGTGGTGAGTTAGAAATCATGTTGGGTATGTTATGAACGTTCTATTCAGGTTTGTTCGGATTCTTTTTGGATTATCGATGTGATAAGTACTAGAAATAATATTGTAATAGGCTGAAGAATGTGTTGGGAAGCACCATAGTAGGTAAATAGTTGGTTAATTTGATAAATAATGTATGGGTTTTATTGAATCAAGTGGGAAACATCTTGGTGAATTAGTTTTGTGACGGGCACTCACACGAACATTAATAGGACGGGAAACTCACTAAGAAGAGTATGTTGGTTTATGATCTTCATTTTTTCATAACAAATTAGGGATTTTAGTCACTGAGTTGAATTCTAAGGTAGTTTATGGAATGCAATTAAAAAAATCTGGACATTGATTCCAGTGATTTCAGGTTTGGATCACCATTAGCACTTCAAAATAATCTGGGTGAGATGGCATCAAGCAATTTGGGCCATGATTTATGAAGTGGGTCAGATTGAGAATGTCCAATATAGTCTTAACTTTGATATATAGTTCATATTCACTGTCCGATATTGGGGGGTCTAGTGGAGTTAAATGGACCTTTCTCTTGTGAATAGTGTTCGTAATATTGAGTTGAGGTGGATGTGTCCTCTAGGAGAATCAGACTGTGATTGTGGAACTTAGTGAGGGAAAAGTTCCACATGAAGGAATATTTCCATTTTCTGAGGTTTGATTAAGCATGTATGAGTTTAGGTAGAAAAATATAATGTGAAGGTTAAATGGTGGGTCTATGGTATAGGATTTTTGGTCTTAAGGTCTTGTGAATTCTTGGATCTATGACTCAAGGATGAGTCGTTATAATGTGGGGAGGTTGTAAGATTACAGTGTTTAGTGAATGTATATCATTGTTATAATTGTGTTTAAAAAATATTTTATGTTAAGAGAATTGATTCTCGAGTTCATGAGGATTTTTGGATGTGTTCTAGAGTAGATTGACATGAACAGAGGAGGAATGCTTCCAACAGATCATAGTGCACAATTGGCACATGGTTAGTGCAAAATCTTCATCAAGACTAGGAAACTGTTCGGTAGGGGAACCATTTTGTATAGAGGGTTATACCATAGTTACCCCATTGTTATTAAAAGTGTACAGGAATCTCTAGGTTACCAAAAAACCCAATATCCCTTATATAGTGGGTTGTGAATTGTTTTCACATACTTTAGAAATTTGGGCTAGTAAACCGTGCACCCCATTAATTGTAAAAAATATAAAAAAAATTTCTTTCTGGGGTTTTTATATCCCTACCTTATTTCTCCCTCATTTCAACCCCTCAACCCTACATGATGAACCACCATTCCCCTCTCAATCCATGGATGATCCCCCTTTGATTGTTGGGAATTTGGACTGCATTTGGGAGTGAATCAAAGATCTGGGTGAGTTTAACACTCCACATTTCTCTATTTCCGGGACTTGGGATTGTGGAATCTTTCTCCTTCTACAAAATCCCTAAAACCATAACTTTTCCAAAAATTTATAGGTTGGGGATCTAAATGGATTTTCAGTTCAAAAAAATTCTAGATATTAATCAGTCGTTCGTCAAATGTCATAAGGTATGTGTTTTTTAATCTTTTTCCCATATTTTTAATGTGTTTTCTGAGTATGTAGAAGTTATATTTCATAGTTATGATGTGTATTGATGTCTTAGGTTGTTGAAATTGTTTTTGACTTTATATTGAGGTGTATTAACCTTAACTGTCTATGTTTGGTTTATAAATTATGTGAGGCCGAACCAAGGGCTACACATTGGGTGATTTGGACCCTTGTAGGTGGTGAATAAAAATTAGTAATTCTTGAATAGTGGTATTGTTAGAGAGAGAATGGGTAATGAATTTGTATTTGATATGTTGGTAAGGATAATGGTTTGATTGAAATGAATTATAAGTTGGATATTGTATATTATTGAAATGTTTTGAATTGTGTTTTATGGTATTTTAATGGTTTTAATCCTATTTTAGATTTTCTGATGGGAAATCATGTTTGAAAGTGAGAATTGTTTTGAAATGAGGTATAAAACTCAATGTGGTTTAATAGGGTGTTTCCTATTGGATTTAAAATGGTATCTGAAATGAGGGAAACGTTCTCTTTTGTGATAATGGTTTCATGTTTGTCTTTATTCCTTGGCTCATGTTTTAGATTTTCAAAAGGTAAGACCTACGTTTTAAAAGGGAGGTTTCAAGATGTTATTAATGATTACTTGAATTGTGAGTATTTCCACGATTCATATTATAATGGTATGATGGGTCCATGGGGTTTTTTGGGATGGAATTATTATAGGGATTTAATCCATACCAGTTATGTTGGCTTGTTAACATGGTTTTGAAAAAAACTAAATGATGGATTGGCTCAGTTGGTGATATAGTATAAGAGATCATTTGGAATGATGTGACAATGGGTCAAATGGTCTTACTGTGATTTTTACATGAAATTAAAAAGTGTACAGTACATAGGAAATAATGAATTGGTTATGTTGCGTAACATATAGAATGCTTAAATATGTTGACGGGTAAATGTATAGGAATGAGGGAATATTGATAATGAATTTGGAATAAGAAATGAGAATTGGGGTCAATGGTAATGTAATGAAAATGAAAATCAGTTAATGGGATATGGAAAAATATTTATTTTGATATTGATTATGATGTATTGATATTGTTATGTTTAATTTTTTGTTAGTATTTTGTAGTATGGTTTGATTTTTGTATGGTTATGTAATCATGTGCACATGGATTGGTAGATTGGGGTATTGAATGGAGGTTCTACACCCACAAGCTGTGTTAGACTAAGTCTCTAAAATCATCCCCAATACCCATGGGTTAAGGATAGGGATATATATCTATTCCCATAATGGTTTTATTCCACACGGATTGTGGATTTGAGGTGAGGATTATGGGTTTTTTGTGATGTGTCTATCCCTAGTGAGATATGGAGTTGTCTTATTCCCTTATGCATGGTAATTGACCAGAAAAGGCTGTAGTACAAATTGTGTAAATGGATAACCCATGGAACACATGACGAAGTTGGATCTTAGTAACAGAAATAGTATAAGTGATCAAATTGAAATAAAAAATGAAAATGGATTAAATTAATATTACAGCGAATGGGATTAAAATGTGTTGTGTTTAGATAAACCCATTTTGGATAAAAGAGTGTGTAACCCGTTTTACCTTTTTCTAGATACTCAGTGTGACATGAATTGATTGGTTGTTGGGGATTCTGGATAACATAGTAGGGAAAAATGAATATACGATAATTAATTAAATGTTCTTCATATTTCCCTATTTTTCACTTGTTAACTGCATAAAAATTTGAACAGACTATATATTTCTTAGACACCAATGGTATTTTGGGTGTTTTCCCTACACTTTTATTTCATACAACTATTCAGAATGTTGTGGTCCAGTCAGAGTATTTAGGGTCACTCCATTTTATTTTGAATCCATATAATCAAAATTAATTTTATTCTATGTGTTGATGTTAAGATATAATTAAAAAATATCATTAACTAGATCAATTGAAACCAAATGGGTAAGGAAGAAATCATATTTTTTAATATATTTCATTTTATTATGATATTATATATCCTACAATATTTAAATTTATTATGATGTTCTTAATGAAGGTTCTTTTGTAAATTTTATCTTCTCTCTATGATTGATTGTTCGAAAATCCCTTGTATAAAAAGATAAGTAGTTCATTTTAATTTTTATTAGGTAGTGTGTAAATCTAATTTGAATTTGAAATTGCCTATGTATGAGATAATGAAATAAGGTGAATTAGTTATTAAATTATAAATGGAATAAATTAATGGAGATGAAATCTTATTTATTATGTTGTTTTAATTGATTATATATGTTGTGTGATTTTGTGATCACTTATTGGGATTATGTGGTGATTCTTGTGGCCTGATCAGATGAAGAACATATCTTTCTATGGGATTATATTCGGGTAGAGAGGGTTATGTTGCACACTCTATTCTGTTGGATGGATTATGGTTCATGTTACACTATGGTTGGGCCAATTTAATGTCATTGGATTGTGATATGAGGTATTATATTATGAGGTGGATGGGTGTTTGTAATTTAGAGTGTGATTATAGTTTATTAGAATTTATGGAATAGGAATGGGAATGTTGAACATTTAAATACATTGGATGGAATGGTGGAAAAATAGATAGACTTAAATGTTTGATAAGTTCAATAATGGATATTATAAAAATATAAAATCTTGGAGTTGGATAATTGTTACCTGGTAGGTAATATAAAAATAATTAAATTGTTAAATATATGGATAAATAAAAAAATGGGGGTATGTTGTGGCTATTTTTTATGGTGTGTTTCATTATAATGCTGAAAATGATAGGTGGAAGATGTTGTTGGGTGTTATGGTAGAGTCTCAATCATTTCTGGTGTCCTTAGTTGAAAATTCATAAATTGTGATTTTGTGTGGCTGTTATAGCTTAATTTTGTTATGTCATTTATATATACCCCTATTGAGTGGATTATTAATAAATAATACAGAAAATATTTTTGTTCCAGGTGTTTTCCATTATACTTTTGTAGGTGAGGGTGGATGACTAACTAACCCCCACATTTCCACTCTCATTTAGATACTAGGATTAGTGATGATGGATTTGATAATGATGATACATGCATATGATTTATTTTATTATTCAAATTATTAGTGATTTTGTCTTAGTTTGGGGTGTTTTCTAAAGCTAATTTATTCATTGATAGATATTGCTAGTTACGGTGCATTAGTTGGTAGTGATTCCAAGTGATCATAAATTAGTTGTATGTGTTTCCCAAAGATAATTTTTTATCATCTACTATTGGTACACATAAGTCATGAATTGTGGGATCTATAGAAGTAATCAAGAGTGAATAATATTTATGTACTTCATATTCATGATAGTATAATACAATATCTTGAGTTCCGGTATATATGCAAGGATTTAAAGAATAAATATATTGAATTTGGTTCATGAGATATGGAAAACAATGGAGAAGTGGTTGTATGTATCATTATCAACATTATTCTTATACTATATTATTACATGGGATGTGATATTTTATTAATGTGCCTTGGCGATATTGGGAATCAGATTTGTGAATATATTTTAAGTGCATGTTAGTATGATTGTAAAGTCACTAGAGAATTAGTATTATCTTTTATCATTTATATGAGCGACATTGGATATGAACTGACTGAGTATGAATGATATGATAATCCATTTTTTATAAACTACATTTCAGGTTCAGAGGATCCTTTTGGAGACCAAGATGGACAATTCAAGCTTATAGGTTGATGTTTTTATGGAATTTTAGTCCACGGATTGTTTTAGTTATTTTAATTTTAAAACTTTAATTATATTTATTTAAATGGATTGTGGTGTGATTGTTATTATATATTTATGATATTTGGAATTTTTGGTGGTTTTATATTATATTAATTGGATTATTAAGGGAAATTCATCCCATTATATGTTTTATAACCTCTATTCTAGTACACAACATAGGTCTTACTGGAGGAGGGATTTGGGGGGATAATCCCTCTCTTCATTGATATCCCAGGAGGGTTACTAGTGGAGGGGGGTCATGGATGAGTGGTATTAAAGAGAGTTGAAGAAGTTATATGGTTCCAAAGGTTAGGAACCTGGGTGGCCCACATTCTTTGGTATCATAATTGTTTATTTGAACATAGTTCACAATGTATGAAAGGGAGTCTAGATGGGACACTAGATTTTTGGTGCCTCTATGATCTAATGCATGGTCCATAATATTTATGAATGTGTTAAGTGAAATGGAACTTCCTTTAGGGTAGACACCTATTATAGGTATATGAATTTGGTTTCATGGAACATTTCATTTAAACAGGTAACTTGATGAAATTGTGTTGAACTGAACTAAATAATTATTAATATATTATATCCTTTCATGCATATGGTTTTTATTTTACTAAACTATAAATGGTTCATCATAATCATCAACATGAATTTAAATGAGGTTTATTTTCATAGACAGATATATTTTATTGTTAAATGATAGATCAGATAGAGTAAGATGAGATACTTAATAATTTATTGCATGTGTTCTGGTGATAGATAATTTTAATGTACAAGTAGTGATTCTATTATTTACTAATTCTATGCTCCAATAAGGAGGTTTATGTGGTAATTGTTTTTATTGAATCCCAAGAAATGTATTGAGTTTCCTTGATAATCTATCAAATATGATTTGTGATGAATTATTTTTGGATTTAGTACCTTAGAGAGAGGAAGGAGAAATATTTTTCAAAGAAAAATATTTAAAAGTAGATTCATTTATATTTTTTAATTTAAAAATAAACATGGAGAAGTGGTATGTTCCTTTCTTCCATCTGTTGATTCAATAAGGGTTCTTTATGACTTTTCCATTCCCTTATGTTTTGAAAATCATAAACACTCTATCTCAAGGGAAAATTCATTTCCCATAAGATTTATCTTATTAAAAAAAATTCCCTTCCCCATGAAATTATATTTGTATCATTGTTTTGGTTGTTCATTAATTTGTTTCAGTAAATATATCAATTATTATTTATAATTGTAAAATTCTGTTTCATTTCATAAACCTCAGAATTCTATAAATAATTATATATAAAGTATTCTGTTTTTATGTTCTGAATTGAGATTCCAAATTTTCTGAAATTCAGATTCTAAATCCTTCTAAATTCAAATTCTGATTTCTTCTGAATTCAGATTCCAAATTATTTAAAATTATGATTCTGAATTCTCTGAAATACAGATTCTGAATTCTCTAAAATTCAGATTCCAAATTCATCTAAATTATGATTTAAAAATCCTTGTAATGAAGCTTCCAAATTCATCTGAATTTAGGATCCAAATTCTTTGAAATTTAGATTCCAAAATTCTTCTGAATTCAGATTGATAATTCTATGAAATTCACGTTCCGAATTCCTTATATTTCAGTTTCTGAATTCCATTAAACTCAATCTCTAAATACGTCAAAATTTCTGTTCTGAATTCTTTAGAATTTAGACTCTAAAGTCTATATAATTCTGATTCCAAATTCCATGTAAAACAGAATCGGGATTTTCATATTATATAGAATCTGAATATTATTTTTCCTTAGACTCAAAAAATATATTTGGATGTGCAACCATATTTTACTTACCATTGTTACATTAATAAAAGGATGGAATTATTTTTTTTCTAACTAACCATATTTTGAGAGACATGTGTATAGGTCCCTCTGAAATTCATGAAAAAATATGATCCATGGAGGAGGGAGATGACTATTGGAGACGTGCCTATAAATAGGAGATCTTTTGAACGATCCCAATACTTACTGACTGATATAGATCTCTAGAGATTATATAGTACTAATGTGATTTATATAGAGGGAGAGTATCATGCTCTGTTCATACTGAAAATCTTATTCAGATTTCGTCATAGGACTCCGATTAATGCTCTTTACAATCGAGGACTTCCAGGGATAGGAAGACAGTGGTGCTGACTACTTTAAATTTTGAGGACTTCGTTGATAAGGACGACAATCATGCTGACTACCTTGATGTTCAAGGGATTTTGGGGATAACAAGACAGACTCTGATATTCCTATTGAGGTATTACCCTGGTATAGGTAACACATACATTCTTCAAAGTATAAATCAAAAAACCTTTATCAATAGTTGTTGGATACCCTACTCTTTGGGATAAAAGATTTCATACTTGTTAAATGAATTGTTTCAAGTTCATTTTCCACTACATTTTTATTAATAAGGAAATAATAACTATCCTATACATTCTTGTAATTGTATAATATAATTAGTATGATTCTATACGCATTAAGATAGAATCATTTTCCTTGTAAACTATTCATATGTTTCATTTCCAGAACCAAATATCTGGAATCTAACATGTTTTTAGAACTAAGAGTTATTGTGAATTTAGATTGTTTAACATTGTTAAATAAAGTTTTCCTCCATGTTAAAAAATAATGTTTTTGATCCAATATTAAAGGTTCCAACGGTGTTTTTAAAGTATACAATTCACCCCCTCTTTTATACTAAGCATCTATATCATTATTTCGATCCTACAATTGGTATCAAATCATGTATATGAAATACTTATATTAACATATATGTTTTTTTTCTCAAGTTTTCATTGTTCTATATTTTCCCTGTTTATGATTTTTGTCCTTATTTACATATTTTTATTGTTACCAAGTTTTTATGTAATGATATTTTTATTTAGATGGCATGAATGAATGTTGTTTCGATTAAAAATATTAATCCTACTAGACCACCAATATTTGATGGGAATGATTATCAAAATTGAAGAGATAGTATGAAGACTTTTTTATTAATAATGGAGTGGAAAACATCATTATGCTAACCAGAGATTACAAGATACTTCATAAGGAAGTAAGAACATTTACTAATCATGAAATGTAATAATATCAACTAAAATACAAGGTATGCCATACATTGTTGTGTTCCATCAAAAGAAATACATACAATCAAATTTCTTCTCGCAAAGCTGAAAATTGTATTTCAATGAAATTGGAGGTTACTCATTTTGGTAAATCCAAGGTTATAGAAACTAAAAGTACTATGCTTAGAAAAAAATATCATGGTTTTTATTTACTAGTAGAGAAACAGTGTGCAAGGTACAACAAATTTTTTTGACTATTTCTAATTGTGTACAAGCCATGGGTGAGAAAGGTTTATAGGATGAGGCACTTGGGGAAAAGATTATAGTTATCAAGCCTAATGAGTGGAAATCTAAGAGATAAACTATTGTTGGAAATAGGAACATATCTCAGATTACTCTTGAAGTTCATTTTGGAAGTATTCTTCCACATGAAGGAAGAATGAAAATAGATACTGATATAAATAAGAATAATAATGGAAATGGAATTGTATAGTTTAACACAAATAAAGAAAAGACCCATGGAAGTGTTAAAAGATCTATGTTGTAGAAAGTCACTTTTATATCTGAATCTAGGGAATGTGAACATTGTGAGAATGTGCTATCTAATATTTCTCAAATTATGAACATGGTAGGTGGGAAGAAATAATTTCAGTGTATATATAAGAAGAAATAATCAAAGTACAAGAAATACTATGACGTTACTAGATATGAATGAAAAAGAGGTGGGAATATAAGGCAATATTTCCCTATGCATAAGAAAAAGGAATGAAAGGAAAAGGTTTTTGAGAATTATAGAAATAAGTAATACAATGATAAATCTAAAAAAAAATTTATTTCTAATGATACGTGGAGTTCTAGTGGTGAAGACTCTTATGATGAATCCTCAGAGTATGATTTTTTTTGTCAAAACAATCTTGGTTTACTAGGAATATTACCTATTTAAAATCATTGTTTAATTACCAAGGTACACAATGTTGAATGCATAACCAATGTATCCATGAATTCTAATTATAGTGATAATAAATATTAAACAATTTTAGAAGAGGAATCTTCTCTTGATGAAGATAATACTTTACCTAGTTTTGAAAAAGTTTATTGGTTTACTAAGGTTCCTGAGAATAAAAATTCTATAGTCAAGAAAAATATTGATAAGGCAAATTCAAGTATTTATATTCTTACTAAAGAAGTGTCAGACCTTTCTAAATATCTAGTTAATAAAATTTATGATTTCAAAATAATTTCAAAAACCCTTGACGAAGTTATTTCTAAGAAGGATAATCATTATATGGATCTAGAAAATGTAATTATTAAGATAAATGTTTTTAGAGACTATCTGTTATGCTAAAAAACAGTTTTGGAGGATAAAAACATAGTTATTAGACTGAAGTCAAAAATAATTTCCTTGAGGAATTTATTGAAAAACATTACTTCAGGTATGTAAAACATTGATTATATGTACGCCCAAATTTGACCTCTAAATAATAATTTTGGATTTGGTTATACTCATTCAAAATTGGTTATTAGTAATAATTATTATGTACCTCAATGTGCTCTATTCTGCACTAAGCTTCATGGTGGTTAGCATTGGGAAAAAAATTGTTCCTTAAAAAACTCAGTCTTTAGGATTTCATTAAGATTATTTTCTTATGAAAATGATGATTCCAAAAATTAGTCATTCTAACCTTTCTAGATCCATGTATGTCTTGGTTCTGAAAGTTTAACACTCTTATTTTCAAGAAAATAAAGATAGTTCCAACAACCAAATGTGGTAAATGGATAGTGGATATTCTTTGAACATGAATGGTAACAAAAAATTCTTTGAAAACATTATCATGATGAATGGAGGAAAAGTAACATTTGGAGATAATGCTCATGGGGGAATTATTGGTATATGTAACATTTTTCTCATTGGAAAAAAGTTGTTTTTAAATATATTATTTGTTATAGTTTTTAAGCAAAAACTTATTTGCATAAGTTAGTAATGTGATAAAGTTTTCCTCATGAATTTAAGGAAGTATATGTTTTTAGTACATAATTCCAATGAAGTGTTTATTATTCCTTCCAATAGGAAAGAGAATGTTTTCACACTAAACATTGAAAACCCTAAGAGCCAAGTTTTACCTCATCTTATTTAAATGGAAGATCATTATTGGTTATGGAATTGATGGTTAGAACACTATAACCTTAGTATCCTCTGAAAACAATCTAAGAAAAGACTAATTAAGGATCTACCGGAGCATATATTTGATTCTTCAAAAGATTTTGATCCTTGTCAATATGGAAAGAAACATAAATCAAGCCTTAAATCTATTTGTGAAGTCTCAACCACTGTTGAATTATAGTTGGTGCATATCATTCTTTTTGGTCTAATAGAAACTGGAAGAATTAGTGTAGAGACCCGTATCTTGATGTACATTGACATTACATTACATTTGCGGAATACTTAGTACATAACAAAAACACACATGCAAGGATCGTAATAGTTTAGAGTCTTTGGAAACTCAGAATATAATCTTCTAATCGTGGTGAATGATCTTCAAAATCTCCCATAAAGATCTTCCTTTTTTTATACGTAAAACCTTTCTTTATATCCTGGGGAAAAGAAAACATAAAAGGGTGAGCTCAAATTCTCAGTAAGGGTAAACAAAAGAAATATCAATCACATCATATACATAAGAACATAACTTTTGGAAATCTTAACCTGCAAAAGAGATCATAATTTCATAACATGGGGTAAATCATGGCAGTGAAATGTAATCACAATAATCATAACTTAAAACATGAAACTTTGTGGCATTCACACATAATAATAGAGAATCATTTCTTGTTAGTCAAGACTCATTGCCAAGACTATCTTAGTGGACAAAGTCCCTTTCTGAACCGAGTCACCCTCGTTTCAGTCCTATTTCACTGAACCGGTATAACCTACCATTCCAGCCATGTCTATCTCATGAGATATAAAATCATTACCCAATGCATTGAAGGGAGATATAGCTCCCACCCATCTCATAATGATACCATTCTTATGTGTGCCACGAAATCATAAATCATACATCATTGCATAACCCATGTAATAAAAATGGGATTCTTAAACAACATGACATCATAAAACAATTCATATAAGATAAAGGAATTTATAAAAATAATTCCATCACAACATAATCAAATTAATTTAATAATAGGGATAAAAACAGAACCCTATATTATCTTAGATGGAAAATAATTTTGATAAAACACTTGAAATGATTTCTTGAGGAAAATATCCTTTCTTCTTCAAAAACACTATTCCTTTCTTAATATGTCATACAATTATAAACTAAAAGAAGTTTATTAAAAATAAACTTGAAAACATTTAAAGGAAGATTCTTGGAAATAATGTTTTTAAAATCCATTCATGCTGTATAAGTTAAAAAAACATTCTTCGCGTACTTTTGTCTGAAAAGTCAAAAAAGTACCTCGTATGAAAACGACAAAAGATTCCTTTTCATATCATTTACAAAAAACTCACCGAAGGGTAAAATTGGATTTAAACAATTTTAGGTGGATGGAAATAACATTACATATTGATGAAACATGGATTTTGATGATAAAATATACCCCAGTAAATACTTACGAATAAACAATCTCGGATAAAAATGAGATTGTGATATTTCCCTTACCTTAGGTCCGATTTGCTTCGTAAGTGTCCGAACCTCCGGTATAATGATTTAAATAATTTCATTGACTTATTCCAGAATAATAATAATTGTTATGATATCATATATGGTTCACTTATGACTTTATTTTACCCGTTCTTTTGTAAATTCCATGTTAAAGAGCATTTTGGGTAAAATTGTTTCATTTATCGTAGGTGTTTCGACTTGTTGTTCTTGACATTATTATTACATATATCATGATTTAATTACTTACAGAATATAAAACATGATTTATATATCTTATATATTCAGTATATATATATAATAGATAGATAAATGAAATGAAACACACCGTTCATGGAGACGGTAGTCCGTACGTACGCATGAACGTTGTTTTCCGTTCCTTATTGTCTTGAATGGAAGTAATTAGATGACATACATATATACTTAAATCCAGTAGCTTTATAATGTATTATATTTTATTATTATTTTTTATATATACTTTATAATAATTCTTAAATGGTTAACATGGATAATGAATCTCATCGCGTCGTGGAGACGGTAGTCCATACGTACGCACGAGCAATGATATCTTTCTCATGATCGTGAAATTGTGTTGAAGTGTATGTATACTATTTCAGTATCAATATCAATTTATAATAATCATATATAGTAACTCATTACACCATTATACCCATCCAATTAAGGTGGTGGCAGAAAATAGATTACACCACGGTGTGGAGACGGTATTCCGTACGTACGAACGCGCGGTGATTTCCTTTTTCCATAGGATGGATAGAAGGTTAATTAGTGTTGTTTAATATTTATAATAACATATCAGTATATAAGAAATACATATGTTATTACTTTATCATTAAAAAACTAAAGAAGAAGATGTTGAAGAAGAAAGAAATTGAAAAAGATTGGTAATGGATATTACCTCTTTTTGACGCGCACTCACTTAACCTCCACTTAAAGAACTAAGGATGGTCTTTGAAGAAGACCAGGACCTCTAGGATGATACTAGGGAAGTGGAGAAGAAATTTTTTCAGGGTTTGGCCGAGCATGAAGGCTCAAAGTTGTGTGAGGAAGAGAGGGAGGAGGTTCCCTTTTATAAGGGAGGAGAGGGGCATCTTAGGAAAATCTCAAAATGTTATTTTATATTAAGGTCAAATTCGGTTTATAACGGTTCCAAATGGTCTTATTTCGAAGTTAAAGTGGTTATGGGTCGAAATCATTTCATCTAATAGGATTTAGACAAGTTTAGGTTATTATTTTAACCTTATCAATTAGATTTACCTCTAAGTTAAATAATTTAACTTTTACCGTGTCTTTTTATTTTCTTACACTATATGGTTAATAAACTTACCATAACAAGCCAAACGACCCCCAAGTTGTTTATTATTAATATATATATCCTTATCTAAGTCATTTGGCCGAACCTTAGATTTTTAGGCATTAAATAACAATTTATAATATAATATTTGTTTTAAAAACTAATTCATGTCAATTTTGATACTATTTGGTACATGTTTTTTATGAAATTTATAATAGAATGATAAGTTCTAACCATGTTACTTAAATCAACAATAACATGTCATATTAACCTAGAAAATTAGTGTAAGTCATAAAAAGTCTCAAATTACATTATTTTGGTAATTTATAACATCAATTATGTTAATATTTTCTTAAAAAGGTAATTACTGCATCATCGTTGTGTCATAAATAAATTAAATTATTTAAAGTATAAAAATTAAAAATAAAATACCATTATGTAGGAAATCATTTTATCTTTCTAATTAATATTTATAGTCTAAATTATATTATGTATATCCTTATATTAAAAATATTTTAGTAAATAAACTTTGATTTTAACTCTTTTAACTCTTCTTTGAAATAAATTATAATAAATGTCCTAATCTAATCCAAGTGGGCCTAAATGATAATATTTTACACTAAAGGTTGTTTTTGTTCGAGATATACTTGTCCAATAGGATTAGGACATGTGTTAGGGTAATATTAATATCATTTTTACCCTTTATTACCCTATTTACTTTTAACCGTGGTAAATAAAAGTAAAAATTACTGTTCACCAAAAAAAATTTATCTCATTGAACCAAATTTTACATACTAAAATCAACCGTTTCTCTCGGATTTTTGATATTCCATTCACAGAAGCGGTAAAATTATGATTTATGAAGAAATTAAATTTTTTAACTACCACTTAGTAGTTTCACTATTCATCAAAAATTGATGTTTTTCAGAAAAATGCCAAAATTTCACCCGAAGCTATAATTGATATTCCGAATTCAAAAATGATTTCTATTTTACAAAATTCCTAACATATAAGTTGAATTAATTAATTTTATAATTAATTTCCGTTGTCACAACAAATAGCGTGCTTTTAAGAGATAATAACTATCAAAAGATTAACAATTGTTTATGTTTGGTGTAAATGTGAAATTACATCCAATGACCAACATTGTATTGATTTCTAAAAATATATTATAAATATACTTTAAAACCACTCAAGTTAATAATTTACCACTATTAATTATTTCGATTAAAAAAGTTGTTTTTAGTTAAAATTTAGTTATTTTCACTATTCATCGGAAAATGAAAGTTATCCGAAAATTACCAAAAATTCACCTTAGACTAAATTCGATACTAAGAATCCAAAAATAAAGTCCATTTTGAAAAATATAATTTATAAAATTTCAAAAAGTGTTTATTACTATTCATAACGGTTAGTTTTAATAATATTTTAAAAGCATATTGATGTTTAGTGAAACTCGTTATTGCGTACTACACACGCTATCGAGGAAGGTCGTGATTGCGTGTAATGCAAGGAAAGTCAAGGATGCGTGTTGTGAAAGCTCCTTTTGGTGTAGCGTACAACACAAGACATTAGTGAAATAAAAAAGAATATTTTTCATAAAATCATGGGCTGTTACATTCTACCCCCCTTAAAAATAATTTCGCCCTCGAAATTCGCCGGGGTTATAAATGGTTTACTATTCGAAAGTTTCTTTAATAGAAACCCACATCGAAAAAAGGAATACCAAAACCAATCTTTAAAATTGAAAGTATGAAACGTAACTGTTACCCAAATAAACAAATCACCGGGTTTCCACATAGGTGAAAATATGGATATGGAAGAAAAATCTAACCATCATCTTCTGATGGAGAGTGGTAGAGAACATGGCTCTGGAAAATACAACAATCACAAATCTATAAATTTATTATGATCTAAGGTACCATCTGATTAATCAGATATAAGAGAACTAGGACAACATTTTTGGTTTTCAAGATCGTTTCCCTAAAGTTGAAGAGTTTGAATTAGAATAAATACTTAATTTATTTTGGTACAATTTCACTGTTGTTTGTGCCTTGACCAATTTCTACTTCATCTCTTAAATAAATGAAGTTGAATTTGTTATTCGTGAAGTGTTAGCAGATCATGTGATCGAATGACGGGTCATTCCATTTGTCTCAAACAAAATGTTAGCAAAAGTTATTAAATATACATAAGTCATTCTATAGTGAGATTAATCATATATGGTTCCTAAAATGGACTTATACTTCATATATCATACTACTTAATATAATAAAACTAGTTTCTACTAAACAAGGACTTCCTGTACGCCAGTGGTAGGCGATAAAGGCCAGTCGCACTTCGGTTGTGGGTTCGATTCCCACAGCCTTGTCCGACGCGATGGGTTGTCGCACGTCCTGCAAGTTTTCCTTTTTATAAAGCTATATTACTGTAACATCCCATCAATAATATCGAAAAACGTATTATCCTAACTTATGTTCAACATAATCCATTCTAATCTTTAGGCTTATCTAAAATACTTTGGTCCAAGCTCATAGTATAAAGAAAATGATTACTTGAAATGTCACAGAAAAATAACGAGAATGCCATCATTTATCCCCCATATATCATAAGATATAGCTTGTTGGTCAAATTACAAACATGTGAATGCCTTAATCATGTATTCTTTGAAGAATTAATATCCATTTAACCTTAGTGAAAACATGAATGCAGTTAAAAGTTAACACCTTCCACATACCAAAATCCTCAAAATTCTATATACTCAAACCATGGTATCACTTAGTCCTTATATCAATCATGAGCTCATGATTACTGTTAAACATTTCATTTTTTCATTTTCCCTTCATTATGCACATAATATCTCAATCACTTTGAATACCACATTAGACAAATACATAAATATTCCAATAATCCATGATACAATATTATTTTGGAATCCCATTACATAAACACATAATCATTTCACCACATCGTTGTCATTTTCAACATCGCCAATAGTGATCACATGTGAATTTCATTTGTCCTTTGCCTTCAGTGGTTGCTCATGTTGATCATCAATAACCCTTGTATTAGGGAATTTATTATCATAATGCCCCATTTCCTTACACATGAAGCATTGATGTGTTGGTTGTGCGTTATCTGCAGTGTTTGCATTATTCACATCATTAGAATACTTTTTTCCCTTACTTCGACACTCAGCTGCTCGATGACCTACTTTTCCACACTTAAAACATTTTCTAGTACCTTTAAGACAATCTCCACCATGCTTCTTTCCACACTTTGTGCATAAGGAAACATTCATCTTCTTTTCACCATTATTCTGAGATTTCTCCTTGAACTCCATCTTTCGTTTCTTGTCAAAACCATGAGATGGATATGTAACACCAACTTCCATTTCTACCTTGATAGCACAACAGACAATTTCTTCATAGCTACTAAAGTCTCTTATAGCTAATTCCCTTCGAAGACTTGGTTTTAAGGCACTGAAAAATCGATCAACTTTACTTTCAGGTTGGATGATAATGCCAGATGCATACCTTGCAAGTCTTGTAAAATTAGCTTCGTATATACCAACAGATTCTTAAGCCTTTTGCTTTAGTTTAAGAAACTCCTTCTCCATCTTTGTTCGAAGAATACTAGGGAAGTACATATTGAAAAATAAGTTCTTGAACATGTCCCATTCCATGGACTCAATTTCATCCCTTTGCCTTGTATTTTTAATAATATTCCACCATTGATCAGCATCACCTTCCAAACGATACACTGCTAAGATGACTTTATCATGTTTAGAACATTTAATAACTGGAAATATCTTTTCAGTAGTACTGATCCATTGTTCAGAAACAAGTGGATCAGAAGACCCACTGAAAGAAGGTGGACGTTTCCTCATGAAGGAATCAATAGAATATTGTTCCCTTCTCTGCTCATTTGGATGTCCAGAATGATTCATAGCTTGTGTAAGTATAACAACACGATTTTTCACTCCATCTCCCCTAACATTTGTTTGTTCAGGAGGACGATCATTGCATTGTCCATTGCATTGATCAACACAGTTCTTCGGGTTCCAGCCATCATCTAAAACCCAAAAAGATTAGTGTGAGAGGCAAAAATCATACTAGGGAAAACAACATAATAAAGGGGGAGTACCTTCAATATCTAACATCTTAGGTTTAATTCTATGATCGTTAGCATAATTCTAGTACTATAACCTATACGTATACTTACCCTTAGGGACATCCCTAGACAAACCTTAGAAATATCTCTAGGGATCTCACTAACATTTTTGCATCCTAGTTTCCAAAGGTTGACTAAACCATTCCTCTGATACCAACTGTAGAGACCCGTATCTTGACGTACATTGACATTACATTACATTTGAGGAATAATTAGTACATAACAAAAACACACACGCAAGGATCGTAATAGTTTAGTGTCTTTGGAAACTCTGAATATAATCTTCTAATCGTGGTGAATGATCTTCAAAATCTGCCATAAAGACCTTACTTTTTTTACCTAAGACCTTTCTTTATATCCTGGGGAAAAGAAAACATAAAAGGTTGAGCTCAAATGCTCAGTAAGGGTAAAGAAAAGAAATATCAATCACATCAGATACATAAGTACATAACTTTTGGAAATCTTAACCTGCAAAAGAGATCATAATTTCATAACATGGGGTAAATCATGGAAGCGAAATGTAATAAAAATAATCATAACTTAAAACAAGACTCTTTGTGGAATTCACACATAATCATAGAGAATCATTTATTGTTAGTCAAGACTCATGGCCAAGACTATCTTAGTGGACAAAGTCCATTTCTGGACCGAGTCACCCTCGTTTCAGTCCTGTTTCACTGACCGGTATAACCTACCGTTCCAGCCATGTCTATCTCATGAGATATAAAATCTTTACCCAATTCATTGGAGGGAGATATAGGTCCCACCCATCTCATAATGATACCATTCTTATGTGTGCCACGAAATCATAAATCATACATCATTGCATAACCCATGTAATAATAATGGGATTCTTAAACAACATGACATTATAAAAAAATTCATATAAGATAAAGGAATTTATAAAAATAATTCCATCACAACTTAATCAAATCAATTTAATAATAGGGATAAAAACAGAACCCAATATTATCTTAGATGGAAAATAATTTTGATAAAACACTTGAAATGAAATCTTGAGGAAAATATCCTTTCATCATCAAAAACATTTTTCCTTTCTTAATAAGTCATAAAATTATAAACTAAAATAAGTTGATTAAAAATAAACTTGAAAACTTTTAAAGGAAGATTCTTGGAAATAATGTGTTAAAAATCCATTCATGCCGTACAAGTTAAAAAAAACATTCTTCGCGTACTTTTGTCAGAAAAGACAAAAAAGTACCTCGTATGAAAAACGACAAAAGATTCCTTTTCATATCTTTTACCAAAAACTCACCGAAGGGTAAAATTGGATTTAAACAATTTTAGGTGGATGGAAATAACATTACATATTGATGAAACATGGATGTGGGTGATAAAATACACCCAGTAAATACTTATGAATAAACAATCTTGCATAAAAATGAGATTGTGATATTTCCCTTACCTTAGGTCCGATTTGCTTCGTAAGTGTCCGAACCTCGTGTATAATGATTTAAATAATGTCATTGACTTATTCCAGAATCATACTAATTGTTATGATATCATATATGGTTCACTTATGACTTTATTTTAACCGTTCTTTTGTAAATTCCATGTTAAAGAGCGTTTTGGGTAAAATTGTTTCATTTATCATAGGTGTTTGGACTTGTTGTTCTTGACATTATTATTACTTATATCATGATTTTATTACATCCGAAATATAAAACATTATTTATATATCATATATATTCAGTATATATATATAATAGATAGATAAATGAACTGAAACACACTGTTCATGGAGACGGTAGTCCGTACGTACGCATGAACGTTGTTTTCCTTTCCTTATTGTCCTGAATGGAAGTAAGTAGATGACATACATATATACATAAATCCTGTATCTTTATAATGTCATATATTTTATTATTATTGCTTATATATACTTTATAATCATTCTTAAATGGTTAACATGGAGAATGAATCTCATCGCGTCATGGAGACGGTAGTCCGTACGTACGCACGAGCGATGATATCGTTCTCATGATCGTGAACTTGTGTTGAAGTGTATGTATACTATTTCAGTATCAATATCACTTTATAATAATCATATATAGTTACTCATTACACCATTATACCCATCCAATTAAGGTGGTGGCAGAAAATAGATTACACCACGACGTGGAGACGGTATTCCGTACGTATGCACGCGCGGTGATTTCCTTTTTCCGTAGGATGGATAGAAGGTTAATTAGTGTTGTTTCATATTTATAATAACATATCAGTATATAATAAATACTGATGTTGTTACTTTATCATGAAACAACTAAAGAAGAAGAAGTTGACGAAGAAAGAAATTGAAAAAGATCGGTAATGGAAATTACCTCTTTTTGACGCGCCTTCACTTAACCTCCACTTAAAGAACTATGGATGGTCTTTGAAGATGACCAGGACCTCTAGGACGATACTAGGGAAGTGGAGAAGATATTTCGGAAGGGTTTGGCCGAGCATGAAGGCTCAAAGTTGTGTGAGGAAGAGAGGGAGGAGGTGCCCTTTTATAAGGGAGGAGATGGGCATCTTAGGAAAATCACAAAATATTATTTTATATTAAGGTCAAATTCGGTTTATAACGGTTCCAAATGGTCTTATTTCGAAGATAAAGTGGAATGGGTCGAAATAATCTCATCCAATAGGATTTAGACAAGTTTAGGTTATTATTTTAACCTTATCAATTAGATTTAACTCTAAGTTAAATAATTTAACTTTTACCGTGTCTTTTTGTTTTATTACACTATATGGTTAATAAACTTACCATAACAAGCCAAACGAACCCCAAGTTGTTTATTATTAATATATATATCTTTATTTAAGACATTATTCCGATCCTTAGATTTTTAGGAATTAAATAACAATTGATAATATAATATTTGTTTTAAAAACTAATTCATGTCAATTTTGACACTATTTGGTACATGATTTTTATAAAATTTCTAACAGAATGATAAGTTCTAACCAACTTACTTAAATCAACAATAACATTTCATATTAACCTATAAAATTAGTGTAAGTCATAAAAAGTCTCAAATTACATTTATTTGGGCATTTATAACATCAATTATGTTAATATTTTCTTAAAAATGTAATTACTGCATCATTGATGTGTCATAAATAAATTAAATTATTTAAAGAAAAAAAATTACAAATAAAATACCATTATGTAGGAAATATTTTTAGCTTTCTAATTAATATTTATTGTCGAAATTTTGTTATGTATAACCCTATATTAAAAATGTTATAGTAAATAAACTTTGATTTTAACTTTTTTTACTCTTCTTTGAATTAAATAATAATAAATGACCTAATCTAATCCAAGTGGGCCTAAATGATAATATATTATACTTAAGGATGTTTTTGGTCGAGATAAACTTGTCCAATAGGATTAGGACATGTGTTAGGTTAATATTAATATCATTTTTACCCTTTATTACGCTATTTACTTTTAACCGTGATAAATAAATGTAAAAAGTTACTACTCACCAAAAATTATTTTTATCTCATTGAACTAAATTTTACTTACTGACATCAACTATGTCTCTCGGATTCTTGAAATTCCATTCACAGAAGCGGTAAAATTAAGATTTATGAAGAAATTAATTTTTTTAACTACCACTTAGTAGTTTCACTATTCATCAAAAATTGAAGTTTTTCAGAAAAATGCCAAAATTTCACCCTAAGATATAATTGATATTTTGAATTCAAAAATTATTTCTATTTTACAAAATTCCCAACATATAAGATTCATTAATTAATTTTATTATTAATTTCCTCTGTCACAACAAATAGCGTGTTTTTAAGAGATAATAACTATCAAAAGATTAACACTTGTTTATGTCTGGTGTAAGTGTGAAATTACATCCAATGACCAACATTGTATTGAATTGTAAAAATATATTCTAAATATACTTTAAAACCACTCAAATTAATAATTTATCACTATTAATTATTTTGATTAAAAAAGTTGTTTTTAATTAAAATATAGGAATTTTCACTATTCATCAGAAAATGAAAGTTATCCGAAAATTACCAAAATTTCACCTTAGGCTAAATTCGATACTACAAATCCAAAAAAAGTCCATTTTGAAAAATATAATTTAAAAAATTTCAAAAAGTGGTTATTACTATTCATAACAGCTAGTTTTAATAATATTCTAATAGCATATTTCTGTTTAGTGAAACTCGTTATTGCGTACTACACACGCTATCAAGGAAGGTCGTGATTGCGTGTAATGCAAGGAAAGTCAAGGATGCATGTTGTGCAAGCTCCTTTTGGTGTAGCGTACAACACAAGACATTAGTGAAATTAAACAGATTATTTTTCATAAAATCTTGGGCTGTTACAATTAGAATCAAATATTATGTATTTTTCTTAGTTTATGAGTACACTAGATTTACGTGGGTATATTTTCTATCAATGAAATCGAACACTTTTTCTTATTTCATAATTTTTGGAGCTCAAGATAAAAATTAAAAAAACCTTTCATTGATAACTATTCATATTGATCATGGAGTAGAATTACAAAATTCTGATTTTGAAACTTTTTTTAGTAGAAAAGGCATTTCTCATAACTTCTCACCACCAAGAACTCCTGTAACACCCCAAGCTTCTACGATATGCTTCTCTTTGAATAATATGATAGCGTGTGTTGTACGCAACACCGAGTTCTAACACACACCACAACCAATCAAACTAGCCGTTATGAATAGTAATACCTACTTTTTGAAATTATATATATTTTATATTTCGAAATGGACTTCATTTTTGGATTCGGAATATTGAATTTAGCCTAAGGTGAAATTTTGGTACTTTTCGGATAACTTTCATATTTTGATGAATAGTGAAAATTACTAAATTTTATTTAAAAACAAATTTTTTAAACAAAATAATTAATATTGATAAATTATGAATTTTAGTGGTTTTAAAGTATATTTAGAATATATTTTTACCATTTAATATAATTTTGGTCATTGGAAATAATTTAACAATTAAACCGAACATAAACAAGTGTCAATCTTTTGATAGTTATTATCTCCTAAAAACACGCTTTTTGTTTTGACAGCGGGAATTAATTTTAAATTAATTTCGGCCACTTATGTGTTTTGAATTTAGAAAAACGGATTCCATATTTGGAATCAGGATGTTCAAATTGTGTAAATAGGTAACTTTTATTTTTAGACATTTTGAATAATTACTGCGGTAAATATTTTATTTACCATGGTTAAGGGTAAATCTGGTAAAGAAGAGTTAAAAAATAATATTTTAATAATACTAAACTACCCTAAAACGTTTCCTAGACTTATTGGTTGATACAAGTTCGACCATAGGCATCTTTGGGTCGAATTTGGGACCCCATGGTGACACTTGTAGGTGATAGGGACACTTTTTTTAATTAAGTTAAAATGAATACAATAATGACCCAAGCATATATCTTTTAGAACAACAATTTTTACAGAGGTTTATATATGATGGATTTTAGATTATAAATATTCATTAGAAATAAAAAAAGATTTCCTACATAATAATATTTTATTTATAATTTTCAGACATTATATAATTTAATTTATTTATGACACAATGATGATGAAGTAATTACTATAATAGTGAAAAATTAAAATAATTGATATTATAAATACCCAAATAAATATAATATGAAACTTTTAATGAATTAAACTAAATTTATAGGATAATATGATATATTAGTATTGATTTAATTGACTTTTTTCGAAGTAATCAATCTGTTATAAGTTTCAAAAAAATCAACTATTGAATAGTGTCAAAATTGACATAAAAGAGTTCTAAAAACAAATATTAAATTATTAATTGATATTAAATTCCTAAAAATCTAAGGATCGGCCAAGAGACTTATATCATGATAGGTTCTTCATTAATGGACCACTTGGGGGTCCCTTGGATTTATATAGTACGTTTATTAACCATATATTATAAAAATACAAAGTGACATGGTAAACGTCAAACTAATTAACTAAGAGTTAAAACTAAAAGATATTGTTAATATAAGTACCCAAACCTGTATAAATTCTATTGGTTGAGTATTTTTAGACCTATAACCACCTTAAAATTTAAATAATAATCTATGGAGCCATTAGAAACCGAATATGAATTTATTATAAATTAATATTTCTAGCTTTTCCAAAGGTGCCCCTCACCCCTCTTATAAAAGGGCAATCCTACTTCTCATTTCTTCACACCTTTAAAGCCTTTTGGTTCGTCCAAACTCTGCCCAAATACTCTCCCAACTTCTCTCACTACAACATAGAGGCCTTAGTTTGATCAGAAATCCAACCTATGGATCCCTTTTGATCAAATCAAAAGGAAGAAACCGAAGAAGAGGTAATGATTTCACCACCCTTTTCCAAGTTCCTTTCTTCTTCCACTTCTTCTTCCTTTGTTGTTACCATTCTAAAATAATATCTCCAGTATCATATATATACTGTGATGTTATTATAAATATGGTACAACCATATTCAGTATTCTATCCACCCTTTGAATAACATGTCACCATACGTGCGTACGTACGGCTTACCGTCTCCACGTCGTGGTGTAATTGTTATTCAATATATAATTATTTGGATGGGTATAATAATGATGTGTAACTCATGTAAATAATAAATATAACATGTTGATGATTATGTATATATGATATAACATCCATTTATATATTATTTTAATATCAAAAGAAGGATATTGTCGCTCGTGCGTACGTACGGACTACTGTCTCCATGAACGTGATGAGATTCATTCTCCATCGTATCCATTCAAGTATAATTATCATTTGATGATTTAAAAATGATGTTTAAGGACTTGATATCATTCTGTATATGAATAATATACAACCTATCCATGACAAACATGGATTATGTAACAAAACATATCAAAGAAAACGAGTAAGTTAACACCCGAAACAACGATAATTCAAAGATATCATTAACAAATCAATGTTAAAAGATCATATGTGATATCATATTAATATATATGATTCTTGTATAATTTAATAACAATTATTTAACCATCATACAAGATTTTAACCTACCCTAACCAAGGAAAAGTACAAGGTAAGGGGTTTTCATCTCACTCATTATTCCGGTGAGATTCATGTCATATTGCCACCATTACCTTTTTGTGTGGTGTATGTACTGCCCATAATTATATTCTTTGTGTAATATACTCTAATTTATGTGTATTTAAATATTCATTATATGATACCTCTTTCATGGGTTGTATGTTTCATAAGTTACCAAATTGGTAAGGTTTATTTCACAATCACTTCATTATCTGAGGTTGTTTATATGTAATAATCTACTGGGATCTCTTTATCATCCACATCCATGTTTTCTTAAAAATGTATTTCAAAACATTTTTATTATTTACAAGAATATGGGTTAATGTCATTTATAACCTTGTTTGACTTTTTATAAGAGGAATATTTCTTTCGTTTTCAAAACAAGGTCCTTTTTAACTTTTTCGATAGAATTAAGGTAAGAATGTTTTTGTAACTTATACGGCGGGTGCGGCTACTTTCTGCCATTATAAAATATTCAATGATTTCCTTACAAGCTTATAAGAATATTTTCAAAGAAAATATTTTATTTTATATGGCCCTTAAATGATTTCAAAAATAGAACGAGATATTTCTCTAAAAAGAGTTTTGATTTCATCTATGTCAACATCCTTTGATGGATTTTACGCTTATTTGAAGTTGATTTATTATGATACAAAACTTCTATATTTTATTGAAGGATTTGTGATATGTTTGACTGTGGATGTGCTATTTTTATACCATTCATAGTTTATGGTGATTGTATTGACATTTCGTATGCTAGTTTTAATACGAAAGTTTATGTTATGTTTAATCCTTTTCATATGGGAATGCATTGGACTTAATATGTGACGGGTAGAGCCCGATATAGCTCCTCGATGCATCGGTAGGTCTCATGAGACAAACTAGTGTCTTGGCACAAGGACTTTGCAAAATCTTATTTCTAGTCTTGGCACGAGGCCTTGGCTATGTGGTTATGATAGTCTGGCATTATGCATTCCAACATTATGAAAGTGGTTATTGATTTTGCATGTGATTATTTGATTAGTAGAATATCCATGTGAATAAGTAAATGGTATTATTTCATTTTATTTATGCCATACCATGTTGAATGATCAATTTTTAAAGGATTTTGTTTTAGTTATACATTGCCTTAATTGTTTATTCTTATTTATGAATGATTCCGATGTATTGTTATCCTTACTAGGCATTTGAGCTCACCCCTTTTCTATGTTTTATTTTTCCCAGGAAGTGAAGAAGTAAATTATGAATGACCTGCTGGGATATTATGAGGGGTTAATAGTGTGGGATATAGAGACAATATGTTTTTGTAGTAGTTTTTCACTTTATGATGTAATTTAAAACCTTATGAATATATCTAGTGTTTCCAAGGCTACTAAACCAATCGGTCATTCGAGATTTGATCTTTCTTGTGATCATGCCAATGTTATGTAATAATGCACCAACTCTAGGTAACTGGGGTTGGGGCGTTACAGTTGGTATCAGGGGAAGTTTAGTACAAACCTTGGAAGCTAGATTTAGATAAACTCTGATTAGAGCACGTAGAACTAAGATGAACTTTGAGGATTAGTATAGAATAACTTCCTAGAATTTTGGTATTGTAGAGATTTTGTGAGTTTTCCGCGCAATACATCCCTGTCTGGATACGAGCAGGTAGAGGCGGCACTGGCACAGATGTACCTAGGGGTAAAACCCAAAAACACCGCTTTGATCTAGACTCGAACGGGAACTGGTGCACGACAACGGGCCTTACTACACTCTTGGTTATGACACTCCCGGGGGATATGCTTAGGATAAATCTCATTTTCTTTACAAATCATTATGAAGGGTTTATGAGTATATACTTCCTCAAAGAAAACATTTTTATGATTATGGATTATATCCATAAACTATTTAATTTATGTTATGTGTTTTACAAGTTTGGGATTAGGTATTGTTATTCATAAACTAATCTAATGTATGCCATTGTTTAGAAATGGCACCCAGTAGAAGGAATGAGAACGCTAGCAATGCAAATGATACAAAGAGAAAGAAGGATCATATATTTTATGATCTTAAGCCAGAATTTACAAAGAGAAATAGACTCGCATGTATTATTATCATATGAAGAAATAATATCATTTGTTGATAAGATAAGTAAAGAGTTTACTGAGTCCTATGGCTTTGAAGGGAAGCAAGAGAAGAAAAGGATGGAAGAGAGAAAGATGGATAAAGGGAAGAGGGAAAAGAATAATTTTCCAATATGTGGTAACTGTGGAAAGAAACACCCTGGAACTTGCCTGAAATGAATGATAGTTTGTTATAAGTGTGGAGGAAATGGGCACAAATTACATGACTGCAAGGGTAAGAAAATGGTTTCAAATGTACAATGCTTCATTTGCAAGGATTTTCGACACTACGCAAACCTATGTCCCAGTGATCAGACATTTCTTCAAATGATGCTATTGGATAATAATCAAGTTATGATACTACCACAGATGAAGAGAAATGATTAGAGTTCTTATGTTGATTATGTCAACTGAGTGTTGTATCAACAATGTAATTGTTATAATAATTATGGAGTATATAAGGATTGTACTGTAGTACTATTTCATTAAGGACTTGAGATTTATGGAACAAGGAAAAGTGACTCAATAGCATGATAAATTTTTGGAAAATATATGGTTGATAGAATGATAAACCATAATATAATTCTGATACCGAGGTAGTGATTTTGGAATAATACATGACTGTTTTGGATAAATTTTATTGGATATTCTTGACTACCTTAGAACTGATTAATGATTTCTATATTCCATAATTTTTGGGGTTTAAAACATTTTTGGATTGATGAAGTAGATCCAGCATTCTATATGGAATAAGGGAGCATGAATTTAATCAATAAGGAATATGGTAATTCAGGATGTTTCAGTGTATTAAAAGAATACATGATGAAGGTATTCATATGCTATTACGGGGTAAAGAGGAACTACATTATGCTTACCTTCCTTATAAATGTTGGACTGTGAGTTTGGACAGAAGTATTTTGGATAGTTCTAGTTTGGATTATTTTGGATTTCCATAAAAGGACAACCCGGAGGTCGGGCGGCAACCCGTCGCGGCCGGCAAGGCTGCGAGACATGAACCCGCAACCGAAGGGCGACAAGGGTGTATCACCTACCACTGGCCCATGATATTTCCTGGATTAAATAATGTAGTTTTTATTAAAATATCTTGTAGATGAATTATAAATTCGTTTATTTTGGAACCCTATACGAATAGTGTAAATAGAATTTTTTACGTTCTATTATCTTTAGAGTTAAAGATGAGTTTGTGGTAGAAATTTATTAATGGATAAAACTCTAATTATAAAGTAAGTATATCTCCTTATGATCTTAGCCAATCTCATAAATAAATTCCTCAACATTAAGAAAAGGAACTTAGAACAAAAATGATGTCCTAGATGGTACCTTAAATCATCAATAATTTATGGCTTTGGGATTGTTGGCCTTTTCATAGCCATGTTCTCTACCACTCTTCATCAGATAATTGACGGTTAGATTTCTCTTCCATATCCATATTTTCCTACACGGAACCCTAGTATGTGTTATTTTCGGTAATCTTCATACTTTCCACTCTTTGTTTTAAATAGAGGCCTCATTAATTCATTTTTTGATGTGGGATTTAAACTAAGATATTTTGAAACGTCAAAAATGTGTTATCCCAATACCCTCTGTTTTGTTGAACCGATGGTATTTCAAATCATCATAGATTGATGAGTTTAATGACCTCAATTTTATACTTGTTTGTGATTGATGACCTCAATCACTAACTATAAATATTTACGTTTTTCCTCCAATTATATGTCTCAAATTTCCACCAATGTTCTCCTAATCGAGATCATAATTTGTTGGTGACCCTTTCATTTCTCTTTTCCTCATATTAAGACTAAATTTTAGTAACCCAATTTCCGATTGGGGTTTTCCCACAAATATATTTTCTATTATCAACTTTTTATTTTCGAAGAACAATTTTAAATTGCGGGGACGCAATTTATTTAAGGAGGGGAGAATGTAACACCCCAAGCTTCTACGGTACGCTTCTCTTTGAATAATGTGATAGCATGTGTTGTACGCAACACCGAGTTCTAACACACACCACAACTAATCAAACTAGCCGTTATGAATAGTAATACCTACTTTTTGAAATTATATATATTTTATATTTGAAAATTGACTTCATTTTTGGATTCGGAATATCGAATTTAGCCTAAGGTGAAATTTTGGTACTTTTCGGATAACTTTCATATTTTGATGAATAGTGAAAATTACTAAATTTTAATTAAAAATAACTTTTTAAACCAAATAATTAATAGTGATAAATTATAAATTTGAGTGGTTTTAAAGTATATTTAGAATATATTTTTACAATTTAATATAATTTTGGTCATTGTAAATAATTTTACAATTAAACCGAACATAAACAAATGTCAATCTTTTGATAGTTATTATCTCCTAAAAAAACGCTTTTTGTTTTGACAGCGGGAATTAATTTTAAATTAATTTCTGCCACTTCTGTGTTTTGAATTTAGAAAAATGGATTCCATATTTGGAATCAGGATTTCCAAATTTTGTAAATAGGTAACTTTTATTTTTAGACATTTTGAATAATTACTGCGGTAAATATTTTATTTACCATGGTTAAGGGTAAATATGGTAAATAAGGGTTAAAAAATAATATTATAATAATACTAAATTACCCTAAAACGTGTCCTAGACTTATTGGTTGATAAAAGTTAGACCATAGGCATCTTTGGGTCGATTTTGGGACCCCATGGTGCCACTTGTAGGTGATAGGGACACTTTTGTTTAATTATGTTAAAATGAATACAAAAATGACACAAGAATATATCGTTTAGGAAAACAATTTTTTCATATGGTTATATATGTTGGATTTTAGATTATAATTATTCATTATACAGATATAAAGATTTCCTACATAATTATATTTTATTTATAATTTTTAGACATTAAATAATATAATTTATTTTTGGCACAATGATGATGAAGTAATTAATATAATAGTGAAAAACTAAAATAATTGATATTATAAATACCCAAATAAATATAATATGAAACTTATAATGAATTAAACTCATTTTATAGGATAATATGATATATTAGTATTGATTTAATTGACTTTTTTTGAAGTAATCAAACTGTTATGAGTTTCAAAAAAATCAACTATTGAATAGTGTCAAAATTGACATAAAAGAGTTCTTAAAACAAATATTATATTATTAATTGATATTAAATTCCTAAAAATATAAGGTTCGGAAAAGAGACTTATATAATGATAGGTGTTTCATTAATAGACCACTTGGGGGTCTCTTGGATTTATATAGTATGTTTATTAACCATATATTATAAAAATACAAAGTTACATGGTAAATGTCAAACTAATTAACTAAGAGTTAAAACTAAAAGATAAGGTTAATATAAGTACCCAAACCTGTCTAAATTCTATTGGTGGAGTGTTTTTCAACCTATCACCACCTTAAAATTTAAATAATAAACTTTTGGAGCCATTAGAAACCGAATATGAATTTATTATAAATTAATATTTCTAGATTTTCCAAAGGTGCCCCTCACCCCTCTTATAAAAGGGCACTCTCCATCTCATTTCTTCACACCTTCAAAGCCTTTTGGTTCGGCCAAACTCTGCCCAAATAGTCTCCCAACTTCTCTCACTACAACATAGAGGCCTTATTCTGATCAGAAAGCCATCCTAAGGAGCCCTTTTGATCAAATCAAAAGGAAGAAACCGAAGAAGAGGTAATGATTTCACCACCCTTTTCCAAGTTCCTTTCTTCTTCCACTTTTTATTCCTTTGTTGTTAACATTATAAAATAATATCTCCAGTATCATATATATACTGTGATGTTATTATAAATATGGTACAACCATATTCAGTATTCTATCCACCCTTTGAATTACATGTCACCATACGTGCGTACGTACGGCTTACCGTCTCCACGTCTTGGTGTAAATGTTATTCAATATATTATTATTTGGATGGGTATAATAATGATGTGTAACTCATGTAAATAATAAATATAACATGTTAATGATTCTTTATATATGATATACCATCGATTTATATATTATTTTAATATCAAAAGAATGATATTGTCGCTTGTGCGTACGTACGGACTACCGTCTCCACGAACGCGATGAGATTCATTCTCCATCGTATCCATTCAAGTATAATTATCATTTGATGATTTAAAAATAATGTTTAAGGACTTTATATCATTATGTATACGAGAAATATACAACCTATCCATGACAAACATGGATTATGTAACAAAACATTTAAAAGAAAATGAGTAAGTTAACAGTCGAAACAATGATAATTCAAAGATATCATTAACAAATCAATGTTAAAAGATCATAAATGACATCATATTAATATATATGATTCTTTTATAATTTAATAACAATTATTTCACCATTATATAGTAGGTTAACCTACCCCAACCAAGGAAAAGTACAAGGTAAGGGGTTTTTATCTCACTCATTATTCCCGTGAGATTCATGCCATATTTCCACCATTACCTTTTGTGTGGTGTATGTACTTCCCATAATTATATTCTTTGTGTAATACACTCTAATTTATGTGTATTTACATATTCATTATATGATTCCTGTTTCATGGGTTGTATGTTTCATAAGTTACCAAATTGGTAAGGGTTATTTCACAATCTCTTCATTATCCGAGGTTGTTTATATGTAATAATCTACTGGGATCTCTTTATCATCCACATCCATGTTTTCTTAAAAATTTATTTCAAAACATTTTTATTATTTACAAGAATATGGGTTAAAGTCATTTATACCCTTGTTTGACTTTTTATAAGAGGAATCTTTCCGTCATTTTCAAAACAAGGTCCTTTTAACCTTTTCGACAGAATTAAGGTAAGAATGTTTTTTAACTTATACGGCGGGTGTGGCTATTTTCTGCCGTTATAAAATCTTCAAAGATTTCCTTATAATTTTATAAGAAAAGTTTCAAAGAAATTTTTTTATTTTAAATGGCCCTTAAATGATTTCAAAAATAGAAAGATATATTTCTCTAAAAAGAGTTTTGATTTCATCTATGTCAACATCCTTTGATGGATTTTATGCTTATTTGAAGTTGATTTATTATGATACAAAACTTCTATATTGTATTGAAGGTTTTGTGATATGTTTGACTGTGGATGTGCTATTTTTATACCATTCATAGTTTATGGTGAATGTATTGACATTTTGTATGCTAGTTTTAATACGAAAGTTTATGTTATGTTTAAACCTTTGCATGTGGGATTCCATTGGACTTAATATGTGACGGGTGGAGCCTGCTATAGCTCCTCGATGCATCGGTAGGTCTCATGAGACACACTAGTGTCTTGGTACAAGGCCTTGGAAAAACATTATTTGTAGTCTTGGCACTAGGCCTTGGCTATGTGGTTATGATAGTCTGGCATTATGCATTCCAACATTATGAAAGTGGTTATTGATTTTGCATGTGATTATTCGATTAGTAGAATATCCATGTGAATAAGTAAATGAAATTATTTCATTTTATTTATGCCATACCATGTTTAATGTTCAAGTTTGAAAGGCTTTTGTTTTAGTTATACATTGCCTTAATTGTTTATTCTTATTTATGAAAGTTTCCGCTATATTGTTATCCTTACTGGGCATTTGAGCTCACCCCTTTTCTATGTTTTATTTTTCCCAGGAAGTGAAGAAGTAAATTATGAATGACCTGCATGGATATTATGAGGGGTTAATAGTGTGGGCTATGGAGACAATATGTTGTTGTAGTAGTTTTTCACTATATGATGTAATTTAAAACCTTATGAATATATCTAGTGTTTCCAAGGCTACTAAACCAATCGGTATTTCGAGATTTGATCATTCTTGTGATCATGCCAATGTTATGTAATAATGCACCGACTCTAGGTAACTGGGGTCGGGGCGTTACAACTCCTCAATAAAATGGTATTGTTAAAAGAAGAAAACAAATTTCAAGTAATAATGAGAACCATGTTGAGTGAATATTCAGTAGTAAAACATTTTTGGGATAAAGGTGTAAGTACAACTTCTTATAGTATAAATCGTGTTTTGATTGGACCTTTTCTTAATAAAACTCCTTATGAGTTATGGAATGGTAGATAAACTATACATTCCAACTACACGGTTTTTGGATGCAATGTATTCATTTTGAATACTAATGATAATCTACAGTTATTTGCACCAAAATATGATGAATTAATTTTCATAGGTTACTCCATAACATCTATGGAATACAAATTTTTAAATAAAAATAAATCTACTATTGATGAAATAGTACATGATAAATTTGATGAAACTAATACTTTGGTTTTTAAACATCCCCAAACTACATCTTTTGATGTGTTTTCAAAAACTGACAATTAACCCTTGTTAGATGATCCTTTTATTAAGGAAAATATACAAGGATTTTTTTGAAGTATTTACAACAAAATATTTCCTATCATTTATTGATGAAGAAGTTTTATAAAACAAAAATCAGGTATTTCTTAAGAATCATCCCAGTGATAGCATCATTGGGTAAGGACTAGAATATCCATAAGTAATGAAGTATATAAAATATCATTCCATTACCAATTAGAACCTAGAAGCACTAATGTATCTTTGGAAGATTATTATTGGATAAAATCTATTCATGATGAGCTAAATTAATTCGAAATGAATAAAGTCTATACTCTGGTTGAATGACATAAGGAATCTTTAGTTATTGGAGTAAAAGGGGTCTTCAGAAATAAATGTGATGAAAATGGAATCATAGTATTAAATAAAACTATATTGGTTGATAAATAATATAATCATCAAGAAGGAATAGACTATGATGAAATCTGTTCCCCAGTAGCTAGACAATCTATTCGTATTCTACTTTCCTTTTGTAGCATTCTTTAACATCAATATTTTTCAATTAGATGTTAAATGTTCTTTCAGTAATGGTTAAGTTCAAGAGTAAGTTCTTGTTGAACAAACCTCTATTTTTGAAGATACAAAACATCATAAACATGTTTTAAAACATACCAAAGCTTTATATGGACTTAAAAAAGCTCATCGAGCTTGGTATGATAGGCATACAAGGTTTTTTCTTTAAAATAATTATAAGAAGGGAAATGATGATCCAAAACTTTTAATAAATAATGATAAGAAAAATGTTTTGATTGTTGAAATTTATTTTGATGACATTATATTTGGTTCAACTCAGAAATCATTAACTTATTCCTGCACGGATCTAATGAAATCTGAGTTTGAAATAAGTATGATGGATAAGTTATCATTTTTTCTTGGTTTTCAAATTTCTCAAAAAATAGACGGAATTTATATATCCTAAATTATCTATATTAAATATATTTTTTAAAAGTATTGATATGAAAACACTATTAGTATATATAATCCCATTGGTATATCAAATTCACATGATTTAGATGAAGATGGGAAACCAGTAGATCAAATATCTTTTAGAGGTATGATAGAAAGTATACTATACTTGACTACTACTCAACCAAACATAATGTTTTCAGTATGATTATGTGATATATATCAATCCAGTATTAAGGAATCACATTTAAATGTAGTGAAAATGATTTTTCGATACAAAAACGGAACCATGGATTTTGGACTCTTTTATACTTGTGGAAATGATTTTGTGTTAATTTTTTTTCAGATACTTACTTTCGTGGATGTAGAATGGATAAGAAATTTATATCCTGAAATTTCCATTTCATATGAGACTCATTAATGTCATGGTCATGCAAAAATCAACACTCAGTAGCATTATCCATTAATGAAGCTGAATATGTAGTAGTTGGATGTCGTTGTGCTCAATTATTTTGGATGTAAAATAGACCCACAGACTACGGTATGAGTTTTACCAAAACACTAATATTGTGTGATAATACTAGTTCCATTTCCATAAGTAAAAAACCTACATATCACTGTTGTAAAAAACAAATAGATATTATCCATCACATTCTTAGGGATCACACACAAAGATAAGATATCATTATTCAATTTATCAGAACACAAGAACAAATTGATGATATTTTCACAAAATCGTTACACTCCAAAAGATTTGAATATATAAAAAATAATTTAGGAATGATAACTATAATGTAATCATCAATATTAACTTATTATTTAAACCTATCTCCTTTCAATCAGAAACTCGTTTTCATATGTGGTGTACACTTTTTCATTAATAAAAAATTTTCGTAATCAATTTCATTTTAAAATAAAAAAAAATTAGTCAGGTTTTTTTCCCGTAATCTAATTTTCTAAATCAATTTTTTCCTTTAAATTTTATTAAAATTATCTAAAATCTAATGTTCTCTAAGAAAAATTTTCCTCATCATGAATATTTTTTCTTGAAATTTATAAGGTATATTTTCTTTCCAATGTTTTTCGTAATCATCTTTTTTACTTATTTGTATTTTTTCTTGTTTAAGAAAACTTTTCAGATTCCCATTTTCATAAATACTAAAGCTTATATTTAAAAACGTCAAAATATCAAAACATATCAAAATCCGTCTTTGGTTTTCATTTCAACAGTCATATTGGATCATAAGTACTTCAAATTTTGGATTAACCATGGAAGCTGAACCGTCGGTTCAATCTCCAATATAGTGCCCCCTATAGTTGTCACACATCGGTTTTTCATGATTTTTCATGTTGAAGCTATGCCTCAGTATTTTAAGGTCATTTCAAATCATCAAAATTTTCCTCAGTTCTGAATGTCTACTGATTCCTCCCTACAGAATGAAATGTTGTCTGTTAAAAAAATCTTCTAATGGAATATATACCAAGAGGGGTTAGTTGATCTGTTATACTTTTGAAAATATGATTCTATTATTTCTAAGAATATTAATTTGAATGGCTGGAAGAGTGACTACATTTTAGAATCAAAGGCACATGATCTGGTGTATCTAGAGATGATGGTAGAGATCTATGGAACAATTAGTTTTTTCAATGAAGGAGGATGTGTTAAAATTTCAGTCAAGAGATATTAAAATACCTACTCTTTTTTGTTCTGCAAGGGAGCATGTCTTGTAAGAATTACTTAGAAAGGATATGCATAGTTTTTTACTCACAAACTAACTGATGAATTCAGATATTTTGATATAGAAAATTTAATAGAGTGTCTTGGATTCAGAGGAGTGAAGACTCCGAAGATCATTCATCTCTCCTCAGATTTGGGGATTCATGAAATATGGATTCAAGGCCTTATAATTACAAGGAAATGGGATAAGGATACCTTAATGAAGATTGATATCTATATATTGGATTTATTGTTGATCCTCAAGATAATAGACATGGATATGTATATATTGGATAAGATTGAGAATATCACGAATGGAAATCTAAAGTCTAAGATTATCAAGTCTCTAGAAATTCGTTCAAAGATTAATTTTCTTTGCCTTTATTCATTCAAAATCCCATGAAGTTCCATGATTAGAAATTACAACGTGATGTTTTTTGAGTGATGACAACCTAATCTGAATAAAAAATTGGTTTTTCCAATGAATACGAACAATTTTATGATATTTATTAAGAATAAGATGAAGCTTTTTCAAAGAAGCAGGTAGTGGCTGAAACCTCTAAGAAAGGTGGAAGGAAGAGAAAGTCCAACTAACTGAAAAAGAAAATAAAAAATCTTGTGGCGAAGGAAACTAAACCAGAACCTCTAAATCCCAAGAATAAATAATTGTATCCTGATGAAGTGGTGGCCAATTGCAGAGATGATAAGAAAAACTAAAAGGAGGGGGAGACTTAATTTTTTCTGGACCCTGCTAAGGCGAAGGCTTTTTAGGAAAAGGCTGATGAGAATCATGGAAAGGAACAGAAATAGAAGAATCAAAAGAAGAAGATGTCTAAGGCTGATATTGTACAATCACTACTTAAGGATACTAAAAAACCTTTGAGAAAATTATGGTACCAGAATATTTTTTGATAGAATAATTACCATAGACTCTGTGAAATAATGTGGTTATTCCAGAATTGAATCATAAAAAAGAAATAGTTGAATAATAATAAGTGGATATGGAAATTTAAGAATAATATGATGTGGAAGAAGAAGGGAATGATATTTATGATATCATAAAGTAGGTTGAAGATTACCCTACTATAGAAAGCCCCAATGTAAGATTATCGATCCAGACTTCCCAAGATGAGTCCAAATAAAATGTTACACTAGGAGAAGATGAGAATATTTAAGTAGATGTGAATAAACCAAAATATGATGAAAGCTGCAATCATGACATCATTCATCCATAAGATCAAGTGGCTGATGCAATGAAAAAGGATGTTGAGGAGGATAATATTTTTCAGCTACTTGAGAGTGATCATGAATTTCCCAAGGAAAAAGACACCATTCTGAAATTGTTCAAGGGAATGTTGGTGTTATTGAATACACCTAGTAAATCATTTTTAAAGAAGAAATATGTTGGTATATCATCAAATAATAAAGATGACGACATATAAAAAGAATCCTCACCAACCAAATACTCGGATCCAAAATCATCTTTCTTCAGACAAGATATTGGTGTTCAATCATTGAAAAATATGATTGGTACTATTCAATTATTCCCAAGAATATATTCAAGATTCCAGATGCTTCAGCATATGATAAATCTAATGTCAGATTCGGTTTCCATGGTGATAGACATGTGTGTCTCACTAGAGGTAGATCTCAAAACATTCTTATTTGGTTATAAGTCTCGTAATAGATCTTGAAAGAAGATGCCAAGCTATTAAATGAATACAATTGATGAAATGACCATCATTGATGAATTCCAGGATTACTTCAATGATGAATTTGTTTCCAAAGATTGGATCATCAAGGATCATACAAATAGTTTTGAGGAAAATTTAATCCTAGAAGAGACTACCCAAAACAGGAGGTTAAGGATCTGAATTGAATGATAAATTTTGTTTCCATGAATTTGAATAGGGATATATATCATAGAATGGAGATATCAGAAAATCTTTTTATGTAAGAATAATTGTTGAAATCTTAGGAAGACATTTTTAAGGCTCAGGATGAGAAAATTCAAACCATAGAATAGAAAAGTTAAGACTAGGATTATTTGCATAAGCTAGCAGAAGAGGATCAAAAAGTGCTCAAGAAGATAAATACCATTGCGAAGAAGATGATTATAAATGAGAAAGTGGTATAATTTCATTTCATTCAATTTTTTGTTATATTTTCTTCATTGTACAAATGATTTGAACATTAATGAAATTTTTGTTGTTCTTCATATATTTCATTGTTTAGTAATAATGTTATAGGTACCATTTTTTTCCAGTCTCTTTTATTCCTTTTTAAAAATCACAAAGGGGGATAAAGGAATGATAATGAGAATACAAAGTAAAGAAGATAATTTCCTATGTAAGGGGGAGTTCACCTAGATGAATTTTCTTCATAATGATGCATTTCGAATACCTGAAAATGAAAAATATAAGTCATGAAATGAAGAATATGATATTTAGTGATTCCAAAGACAATGTTGGAGTTAGTTGTATTCACAATGATCCATAATTAAATGGAGAGGGTTTTTTATTTTCAAATCTATAAAATTTATATGTCCTTGGATTATTTTAAATAAAGATGTTTGTGATTTCCAAAAAGGGCGATATTGTTGATTCAATAATGTTTCATTATGAAATTTCCATTCCCCTATATTTTTAAAATCACAAACACTCTATCTCAAGGAAAATTTCCTTTCCCATAATATTTATCTTATTAAGGAAAATTTTCCTTCCCATGAAATTTTTCTCCCTATCCTTGCTTTCATATTTAATGATGTAGTTTAACTAAATATAACTCTTTTTATTTAAATGTGTAAAATTATATTTCATTTCTAAAACCTCAGAATCCGATAAATACATAGATATAAAGTATTATATTTTCAAGATCTGAATTCATATTCTGAATTCTCTGAAATTAAAATCTGAATTCTTCTAAATTCAGATTCCAAAATCATATAAATTTAGATTCTAAATTCATCTGAATTTTGATTCCAAATTTTTAGAAATTCAGATTCTGAATTCTATAGAATTCAAATTCTGAATTCTCTTAAATTCAGATTCCTAATTCTTCTGAATTAAGATTCTGAATTATTTTAAATTTATAATCTGAATTCTTTAGAATTTAGACTCCGAATACTCTGAAATTTCGATTCCGAAATCTTCTAAATTCTGATTCTGAATTTTCTGAAATTATGGTTCCCAAATCCTCAAAATTATGGTTCCGAATTCCTTAGAATTCAGGTTCCTAAATCCTTATAATTCTGACTCCGAATATTTCAGAATTCCATTTTTTAATTTCATAGAATTCAAACTCTGACGTCTACAGAATTCTGTGTTTGACTTCCCTGATAGACATAATCTGAATATTCATATAATATAGGCTACGAATTTTATTTTTCCCTAGATTTAGAAAAATATATTTTCTTGAGAAAGTATATTTTACTTATCCTTGTTATAGTTATAAAACAATTTCATGCATTATATTTCTAAATAACGGTTGTTTGAGTGACATTTTTACCGGTCCCTCTGAAATTCAAGGAAAAATATGACCGTTAGAGGTGGGATCTAAACGTTGGAGATGTTCCTATATATTGGATTTCATTTAAATGATCTCCATACTTACTTATTGCTATAGAACTATAGATATTATATGTTTCTAAAGTAATTTCTATAGGGAGATCTCATGATTTGTGCATCATGAATATCTTGTTCATCTTTGTTCGTGCCACTATGAATATTTCTATGTATAATAGAGGGCTTCTGGGGATAGGAATACAAGGGTTTCGATAACATTAATGTTTGAGGACTTCCTTGATAAGGAATATTGAGGTACTGATTACATTGAAGTTTGAGGGATTGCATGGATAGTAAGATAGATTCTGATATTCCTATCGAGGGCTTACCCTCATGTGGGTAAGACAGACAATATTGAATGTATAAACCAAAGGACCATTATCCAAGGTAGTTAGATACTCTACTATTTTGGCTAAATGATTCCATACTATTTTCTTGTATTGTTTCAAGTTTATATTCTGATGCATTTTGAAAAATATGGAAAGTATAACTATCCTATACATTTATGTACTTCTATAATCTAATATGTAAGATTCTATGCACTTTAAGGTATAATTTTTTTCCTTGTAATCTTTTCATATGTTTAATTTCTGGAACGATATATCTTGAATCTAGCATATTTGTAGAACTAAGAGGTCTTTTGAATCTACCTTGTTTAACTTTGTTAAACACAGTTTTCCTCGAGGATAATAATTGAAGTTTTATAACCAAATTTAATGGTTCCAAATGATTTTTTAAAGTATACAATTCACCCCCTCTTGTATATTGATCATCTACCTCATTATTTCGATCCTACAATATCACAAATGGAGAATGTTAATGTGGGAGATTAGGTTCAGGTTTGAGGACCTTTTTATTTCAATAAGAAAACCAGATGACATGTCTCTAACATGACATCCTGAGGATGTACTATATATAAGGATATGGTATCTAGTAATTATAATTTAGATACCTACGAACATGTTTCTTAAGAAGAAAAAATATGTTATTGGGAAGATGAATTATTAGGAAGTATAATATTCATAATGTGGAAAATGTATTCTTATCTAGAATAATAGAAGATGGAGTATTGTGAGTGTTAAAGTAGTATAGCTACTAATCAGGTGGGAGTTGACATCAGTAGTAGGATTCATGTTATTCTAGAACCTCTAGTTCCCAAATATCTAATCCGGACCCTCTATATCATGTTAAATATAAATGAATCATGGTCAATATTATTCTCACATCCCAACCACTTTGGGAGAAAATTATGGAATTGTACTTTTGGGAACTTTTTGGTCACAACTGCAATAGATTCCCCAAGGGATTTATCAAAAGAATTACTCAAAAGTGTATAATTGGTAGCTATGTCTGGATATTTATTCTCTTGTGAGTGGAGATATAATTTACAGTGTCTACCGTTATGATGGTTCTTATTATTAGGGTAAAAGAATAGGGTATGGCTATCGATGTCTCCAGTATCATGGAGGAGGATTCGGTATTATATAGATGCATGTTCTGGAGGTTCCAACACAATGGGGCATCAGTTATTTTAGATATAATTAATTTATAATATTTTTTAGTGTCAAACTTATTTGATTTTGTGGACTATAACACCTTTATATCACCTTATTTGGTCCACAAATTATGTTTGGATTTGGAGACCCTTCCAGTTCCATAGGTGTTATCATTTTTAATTGGACATCAAGCTATGATGTGTTATGAGTATCGACAGTGTATAATAAGGATGGATCATAATCAATTAATGAGTTCTTTATTATTATTTTTATATTCATAATTACTATTTAATACTTCTATTCAAATATTTTATTCCATTCACAATGTTTTTGATTAATTCTAAAAATGATTGGTGTTTTTAGATGTAGTGGGCCAGTGAGTGGTGTTTATAAGAATGAAGAATTGTTGGACATTTTGAACGTATAAAAATCCTATTTCTTCTTATTTTGTATAATATTCAAATTAATTTCATGGAGTGGAGGTTCAATAATTTTTCAATGTTTTTCTAAATATCTTCACTAATTAGGATGTGGATCTACCTGTATAATACGATGTCTAGTTTGGGATAGATTTATAATAATGAAAACCTCTAATTTAAATGGATACCTATCATATTGAACCAACATATCTGTTTGAATTATAGTTTTTTTATTATTTATAAAAAATGGTTTTATAAAACATTGTGAATCATCGTGGTGCTCTTTAGTGTCGTTGTCCATGAAATTAGAGTATATTTATGGTAATTTTTGGTCTACCAAATGTTGAACCTTGTGATTGTCATTAATTATTTCCCCATACAAGGATAGATAATTTTCAAAAAAAATTGATGGGATCCAATTAGTGATTAATCACGGATTTGTGGTCCAGATATCATATTATGAGTGTAAAGGATGAGGGTATCCTACAGAAATCATTCTTGTGTAGGTATAGAAACTTCATGTTCATGTTCACTTAATTTAATATAATGAACATGGTAGTTGTGTAAATGGTTCTTAAGAACATTATGTTTTATGAATTATATGACATGTTTATATTAATTTTAATCTATTACATAGTCATATATTCAATGATGGTGGTGTATAATATTAGGAATCATAAAGATGAATTTCTGGTTCTTTAACCCCATAAACTAAATGGGATGTTATCCATTTCACTGTTTAGGTTGTGATACGTAAAATTACATAGAAATTTTGTATCTCTGTAGGGTGATACCATGGATATATTCAAGATTTAAGAAGTTTTTTATTAGTAGGCACCCAAAAACATGGAAGAGGTTCATGACATATTTTGTTTCGCAAAATATTATTAGATGTTTAGGTCCAATATATCTAATATTAGAGGACCCTAAACAACATTGACAAGTCTGTGTTAGGCCTTCATCTGGACTGATTGATGCTATGTATCCTTTTTCTACCTCAAGGATAAGTATAACAATACCATAGTGCATTGGTTTCCCAATGATGGGGTGATGATTACAATTTTTTTAACACGTCCCATTTTCAATTGGGTTGTATATTTACTCATAGGTGATTGGTGATCTCATATAGATCTTGGTTGTTTTATTCAAACAAGAAATGCTAATCCATCCATGAACTAGAGTCGGTGAAAGTTGTATTTTCCCTTATGTTGTGATTAAAATATCTCATAGGGGAGGGATTTATTGTATTAATATTCCAAAATATTATATGTTATATTTTCACTCACAAGTATATGATCATATTTCATTTAAGGAGGATAGATTTTCTCTAGGATAACTAATTTTAAATCTATTACAACCCATTAACTTATAATTTTGTTACTGATTTACATATTATAAATTCAAATGTATAAATTCAATATAATGATTACTCTTAAGAGGATTGGAATAGTGTGTGGATATTCACCTTAGATATGAGGAAACCATTGGAAAATCATTATTATATCAACTAGATCTATAATATTCTTTAATGTCATAGGTAAAGGAGTATCAATGGTGATAAAGAGAGGAATAGGTACTAAAGGAATGTTTTGGTCAAGGTGATTATCGAGAGCGGTGATTAGAGGATGTAAAACATAAAATTCAATTTTATTTGAGGATGTATGTTCCATTGGATTTATGTGAGGGAGTTATTTTTTTGTTTGAGAACTCACCCTTAGTGGTTTATCTAAGAAATTCCAATATTTATTATACCTTTAAGATGAAGCTTTAGTGAATTGGATGATGTGGATAGTGGTGGAGTTTTTAGAATCTTGAGTTGTCAACCATTAGGTGAAATTAGATTATTATTTACATAGAGGGTTATAATATCAATTTGTTATAACTTATTGGTTAAATTCATTGACACCATCATCATGACACCCTAGGTCGAGTGTGGATATGATATTGCTTGGGTGATCATGGATCGATTGAAAAATTTAACTTATTTTCTAAAAATATAGAACATAAGAGTCATATATGTTCTATTCAGTTAGTACGTAGTAAACATCAGCAGGGTAATAGAACCATAATCTCCACAAAAAATTCATTATTTTACCTTACGAGTTGGGTGTGGATTTCACCATACATTTATCTCCCATATATGCCTAAATTTGACTTCTCTTCCCATTATTGATAGGAATATGATGCATAAAATCCATACATTCAAGGGATTATTGTGATCATTTGTTCTTTATTTTAGATAAGTATTGGTCAAGAACCTAATAATATGTTATTTTGATTAAAAATATTGATATCTATTGTCAATTATAATGGTGTTGTTTGTCAAGTTATATTTTAGATAGTTTAGATCTTAATTTTTCATTATCATGGAAGGGGAGTTTGTAGTTCTTAGATGTGTGACATAGTATAACAGAGAATTTACAAGATATTTGAGAGTGTGTAAATGTAATATGGTATGTCTAGAAGGATTATGATAATTGTATATGGAGGCCCATTGATTATGAGGTTGGATACCACATGTTTCTAACGGTTTCCCCTCAATAGGCATAGAGTAGTTTTTATTAGTAGACCATTCATTGATTGGTATCATGTTTGTGATGTGGAATATTCGTTTTCACTTCCACCATGGTATGTAATTATCAAAAAATCTTCTACATGTTCTACATATATTGGTATCGTCACAAAAATTTTCATGTTTATGAATGTGAAGATTTCGATATTAAGGGTGACATGAAAATAAAAGAGAATATGGTTGAAATCTGGGATCATCAAGAGATGATTCTATGTGGGTATATCAATCCCCATGTTATTTTTTTTGTGTAGGTAATTTTTCATATATGGTATTTCCTGGATGTGATAGATTCAAATTCATACATAGAATCTTGAGTTGTTATAAATCATTTTCATGATGAATTTTTTCTAGTTTTTAAATATTTTAGGATTTATATATTTTAATCTTTTGGAATGTTATTGTTCTGTTTTTCTTGTTTCTAGAACCTAATTATTCCTTTGTGGTGGTTTTATTTTGGTTTTAGTGATGTTTTTTCTAGATATATTATATGGTGGTTTGGCTGACATTCCCCTTTAATCATCAATCATTAGGTTATATTATGATTCCAAAGAAAAAGAATCACATCAGAGGTATAAAATTTAATATTCCAAACCTTTTTATCATATTTTTATATGATTTTGTAGTTTTCTGTTCATGGAGGAAGCTCTATGAGAAATTGGTAGAGTTGGAGATAAAATTTCTGCTAAGGTTACAATCTCCAATGTATAAACTCGGAGTGTTCGAGAGTGGTATGTCATTATGGTGATTTTGGAATCAACTAAAATTCCCTCACATTCACTGGAGTTTCTTGTAGTTATATCTATGGTAGGGTCATTATTCTTATTCTTTGTGGATCTTTTAACTTCACATGTTTTTACTATATATCTTTCCTTTAAATTCATTTTTATTTGATTACCTGATTCAAAGATAACACGAAACGAACACGATGTGTGACATATTAGATAAATAATATTATGAAAATATTATAATAGTAATTCCACTCATAAATAAAAATATTTTAACTATTTAGAAATTCTTAAAAAATTGGATTAAGAAAATATGATGATTTAAAAGGGAGTTTTTAATAAAATTAGTTTTCTTAAATATAATGTATTTTCATATTAATGATAAAATAATATATTTTGGAATTATAATTAGAAACTGTAATGTAATTTTGGATTTATCAATCCAGTATTAATTTTGGATAATATTTGATAATTTTCAACAATAATTTACTTTTAGTGGAAATGTGGAAATTACACATTTCTCCAAATTCATAAATTTTTTTGCTTTATCAGTATATAATAAAAATATAGAAATTTTATAATTATGTTATGTAATTATAAATTTTTAATGATTACAATAATATATTTAATTATAATTTAGAACATAGAAAAATTATGTCTAATTTTTAAACATATGTGGGATTTTTTTTGATTTAAAATAGATTAGGTTGTTTTCTCTAAAATTGGAAGATTTATTGTAAACATTTATTTTTAGTGAATTAAAAGAAAAAAAATTATTTATTTTATAATAATCCAATTTATGTCCTAGAAAATATTAAAACTAATTATTTTATCACACATATAAATTATAGGCTTTAGAAAAATGTTTTTCTAACAACATGCTTTCTTAATCATGTGAACTAATTATGAAAAAACCACCAGTAAAACATATATATATATATATATACATTATTTTATGAAATTATATTAAAGAATTAAATAATTATTTTTAAATCATCCAATTTGGAAAATATTAATTTGGTAATAAAAATTAATTATCTAGTTATTGAATGTGTGTTTCAATTGTAAAAGCATAAAATGACAAGCACAACTTTACATATTAAAAAATAAAAAAATAATAATAAAATTTAATTTTAGTCTTTGTAAATAATTTATTTTGACTAAACCTAATCCACTCCATTAAGAAATAATTTTGGAGACCTTTAAAAATTATTTGTGAAATGTAATTATTTAAATGTAATGTGTAATTCCAAAATTACCCTTCTCCCCGCATATGGAAGACGATCACTTAAACTACATCATGATACACATTTACCATATAATTTCAACCTAATAATCTTCTTATTTTATCTTATGTTTTAAAATTTCATTTTCATACTCAAATTGTATCAATTTTTTATCCTATGTCATCCATTTATAAGGATATTTCCAAGAGAAATATTCTTTCTCAACATGACCATTTCATACTTTTTCGTATTTTCTTCTTAATCATCCTCTCCCAAAATAATTATATCCACGACAGAATAATTAAAATACTATAATTAGTATAATAAAATTTTATATTATTAATGGCTCAAACCTTATTCACTCATTTCCACCCGCTATGAAAAAAAAAGAACAATGATCACATGTAGATGTGGGATACTGTATCCACAAAGAGATGGTGGTTCTTTATTTTTCTCCACCTTTATTGGATGGAATATAGGATAAAATTTAAAAATTAACATTATAATAATTTCTAATTTATAATTATTAAGTGAAAATAAATCATATAACTTCATTCAATCGTATTATTTGAGAAACACTATCATCAATCTTCTGTACATTTCGAATACAATCTCAATGAAATATGGATTTCATTTATCATAAACACCCTACATGTTTGGTTTTAAGAATGAATTTAATGAAGGTAAATTATATTTTTAATAGTTTTAAAATTATGTAAAACATATATTTAAATTGTATAAATACATTTTATTATACATCAAATCATTATCACGCACTTTTATCTAGGTTGAATTTATGAAATATGTGAATGATGTTATAATATTTATATAATGGATTCTTAATAAATTATATATAAATGTAATATCATTCAATAAGAAATAATTTAATGTTATTTAATAAGAATATTATATTTCATCTTATATTTAATATATTTATTAAAACAACACCTTTAGACCATCAAACATGAAAAATCAAGTTTATCATAATATATATTTTCACAATACAAATTTATGTATTTCACCAAATGAAGTGGGATATGAGGAATCATTGAAAAATAATGATTTTAAAATTCCAAATAATATTGTAATTATGATCTGAAAACCAATTAGAGAGTGTTTACCCATTGTCCATGAACCTTGTATGCAAGAAAATATCTGAAAATTCACACATCTTGTGATGAAACTAACCAATACATGGGTAACATATTGGCACTAAATGGTTATAAATGATGTTTTCAAAATATAATATATCATATTTAATATAACATGTCAGTTATTAAGATTTTTTTATTCATTTTATATTAGTTCAGTAAATTTTTTACTGAGTAGTATTTATGTTAAAGGGTTATTTATCTCAAATTTAATTTCCTGGGACATATTATTAATTTTGAAAAATCATATCTTGGATATGGTATTATTACTATTTAATGGATCTTGTTTACCATGTTCATATAATTCATGATGTATGAAGACCCCTGTAATTTTCAATAATAATTTATTTTTGATTCAATTGATATCATGATTTTTAGGTTTTCTTATCTCAATTATGATAAATTAATATTTGACGTGTATTCACAAATAGTTTCTTTTCTTGGTGAATGATTATATTGGCCATGTATTTATATTATCATAAAATTTTAAGAAATATAACAGATGTGCATGTACATTTTAGGATCCCTTTTCAAGGGTTTTTTATTCTATTGTTTATAATGATATATTGTATTTTGATAACTCAAATCCCCATTCAGTATTGTTATAATAGATATTATTGAAGTTGTTTATTTTATTTATGGTTTCAACCACCATATGATTTTATGTTGAACATTCTCTCTATCTATAGGTAAAATAATACATTTTCTTCAAATATTCTTCCTTGACGATCTTCTTCCTTATCAAACAATGATGTTATTAACAATAATTTCCATCCTTCTAATGAAATCTATTCGTCACCCTTTATATATTTCAAAAAGGATTCCAAAATTTTTTAATCTAAAAACTATTTAGAAAAATATAAATATTCTTATTTTATTTGGAAATTTTTTTTAATAGAATTATTAATTTGAAAAGGGGTGTTAATGATTTTTTATGAAATATTTTTTATGTGTCCATATATATTCTCAATGAATGATTTGTAAAAAAAATCAAATATAAAACTTATCTTCTACAAAAAATTATATTAGATTTAAATGATGATATTGAAATGTTTTATCAATATATATTACATGGGTTTAATGAAAATATTTATCAGGGATATTTTATGCCATTAAAAAAAGCCGAAATACCTTTTTTGTCAGGTTAATTATCTAATGGTCATATATAGTTATTTTTAATCTATGAAAGTATCCATAATACTCCTTATGTTACAGTAGGGATATTTTTTAGCCTCCAACAAAATTATATTCTCTATATTTATAATTTAATATTCTAGGAGAGTTATTTTAAAATCATCTCTTTATAAATAGATAATTATGTGTTTTCATATTTATTAATGTTGTCAAGTTGTGCTGGAATATATATATATATATATATATATATATATTAATTATTAAAATTATTAGAATTTTTGTGGTCCAATATTTCCATCAAATTCATTGGTTATGTATTTATATCATTGGAGATAATTAGAGTATTTGATTTTTGATGCTTAAACCACTATGGAAATTAAGAAGTGATTCATTCTCCGGAATGTTATGGGAATCATGTAGTGATTCATTCTACAATTTTTTATAAGAATTATCCAATAATTCCTCATCCACTATTTTTATGGGAATAATGTTGCAATGTCTACTCCAATATGGTATGAATGTCAATAGAGATGTATTCTCCACTGTGTTTATAGGAATGTGGTAGTGATGGATTCTCCAATTTGGGATTCAGTTTCTAGTACCTACTCAGCCACGCCCTAAGAAATGGGTTATGATTCCTGCTCCACTATTATAAAATTTATATACCCATATTAGTGCGACAGTTTATAGTTGTGTTTAATTTAAATCGGATGATATATATTTATGCCTATGATTATTCTATAAGGATGTTGTTTGTTTTTCTTATATCTACACTATTATTACATGGTATATGTTTTCTATTTTGAGAAAAAAAATTATTTTCTTTCATGGATTACAAAAAAACATATTATTTCATGTTGATTATAATAATATATTTCTCCCCTATTCATGTTTTCTCATAAACTTATGATATAACCCTTGATGACATGTTGATTTATTTTTCTACTACAGACTATTTGAGACCATCCCTTTCCTATATTAATAATACCAAGGTTATATTGATTATTATTACTTTTGAGATTTATAGAAGGATGTTTAGAGTGGCTAAAATATAGATAAATAGTCACATGTATCATATAATATTTGATAATATAGATAATACAAAAACACATTAATATTTATTATCGAGGAATTGTGTATTTATTTAGAGATATAATGTTTATCTTGAATAAATTATGTAAACTAAATATCGGTATAAGTCAATTTTTATCAATTATAGTTTTTTAAAGATTATGTGTTTAGAAATGGATCTAATAGTGTAATTTAAAAGTTCCTTAGTTTTTAATATATTAGGGGTAGTTATTATTTGGGATTATATTAATTCATTTTAGGATTTGGGTTAGATACATATAGTGAATAAACCAAGAATACAATTATAAGATAATTCTATGTATATGGTAACATCATGAAAATTTATTAAGTTTTTCAATGTGAGGTTTTCATAGAAATTACATCCTTCCATGGATACTAATAATTATATGTGTTTTTGGTCTGGATGAACATAGTGTTAGTGAGGATAAAAAACTTGTTTGAGTATCATTTGAGTTTTACCTTTAATGCATGTTGTTTTCATATAAGAGTTCACACTGGGCTAGACACTATCGACCGATATGCTTTGGATAATTCACATTATTTTTATAAACAATCATGTAGAATATAAATAAAATATATGTATTAATTATATTCTTATAATGGTTAGGGAATCAAATGGTAATATAACCATAGAAATCAAAGGGTAAACTAAAAGAGTTATAGGATAATCCAATTATTTCATATTTTAATTGAAAGTATCATAGAATTAAATAGAGGTTTCATTATAGAACACTTCATAGGATTTTGTTTATATATTTAAATGTCCAGTAAATCTTATTTTATAGAATATTTTCAAAATTATTTTGGTTTTTATATTTATTTTTAAATTTGACATTAGAAATGATTTTTTGGAAGGTATGCCTCTAGAATATCCCAACACTTAGCTATACAGTTATATATGGAATAAATTGTAAAATATTGTAAAATATTCCTATAATGAGGGAAATGATATGTTTCTTAGTATTAAATGAGATAATATGGTTTGTGTCTATATATATGTTATATCATCAACATTTATTTTCTTTTTGAAACCCTTAATTGTATATTTTAGTAATTTGTTTTTAAAAATATTAAGAAAATTTTTATTTAATGATGGAAGAATGTAACACCCCTATATTTTTCAATTTATGTTTCCATTAAATAAACACAATGATTATAGTTTTTATAAAAATAATATTGAAAAAATGATAGAAAATATATTAATTGAAAAATATTAGGAAAATGTAAAAACAATGAATCTAATAGCAAATAAATATTTATTAATTATTTTTAAATAATTAAAAAATAGGATTATACAACCGTATTATTTTTAAATGGATTTTTCTATTAAACCTAATTTCTTTTATTTATTTTATATTCGTTTAATATATAATTTTAATAATTATGATAATTAAAATTTGAAAAAATTAACATTAATTTTCTAATCGAAATTTCAGAATTAACTTTGGATGAATTTTTCATTTTTCATAAAATAATTATTTAAATTAAATGGTGAAAAATAATTTTTCCACATAAATTGTAAATCTAATGAATTTTTCATAATATAAATGAGAAATATGAATTTACAAAACATTTTAATTAATCAAATATTTTTTAATGGTTATATTCATGATTTTTATATTAGAAAACCTTTGTTTATTTTTTAGAAATTAGTCAACATTTTATTTAAATTTAATATAAGTTTTCGGTTTTTTCAAATTAATAAATTTTATGGTAAAAATAGTTCTCGATTTCTTGGAAATAAAAAATAAAATTATTTCTAAATTCTAATAAATAATAAAATATAAATTAATAAAATTATTAATTTTAACTTACACTTCTATTATAATCATAAAAATAAAATTTTTGTAAAAAACTGTTTTAATGCGTCAAGTTTGTTAATTATTAAATTTTATTTTCTATATTATATATTTTTATTTCATTAAATGATCTTCATATGTAAAATAGGAATTTATAATTTCTTCCATAACAACAATAAAAAGTTTTCCCTTTGAAAATTAATTATAGATGTCAAAAATATTTTTTATGATGAAAACTGTAAAAATGGTAAAGACCCAATTTGTTTTAAAGATAATCATCTAATTATTTTGGAGATAATTTTAATGACCATCCATTCTATAGACTTACACTTTTTAACATTTTGAACCATTCAACCTTGAATGGTGACATGCCATTTTTCAAATTTTAGGGGAACCTCCCATATTACACTTCGCTTCAGTTATGAAAGGGGATCACTTCCCACAACTCATTATACAACTATAGCATTGATATATATCTTAAAAATATTAAATTTTCACCTCCTTAAAGCCACTCTAAAGTTAACGATCTACTTTTCTCAATCAATTGGATTAAGGTCAATATTTCTATGGATATATCGAAGAGAAATCACATGTTATCAATGTTAGTATTTCATAGTCCATTAACATTTCTCCTTAATATTCCTCAAACAATGTTTTCATTGACACCATAATATAATTAAATTAGAATTGTTAATATATAGAATGTTATTTTTTAATATAGAAACTAGTATTCGATTATTTATATCAAATAAAAAAACAATATTGATCATATTTATGAAAAAACTACTACCTCCATGAATTAATGTGGTTAGTTTTTTATTATCACATTTAATTTTGGTTAATAAGAAAAGATTTCAAAAAAGAATATGTTTAAAATTTAAAAATTATAATTTAGAACTATAAATTTTTAAAATTCTTTCATGTTAGAGTTTGTTGTTCAAAAAAACCAAAAACCCTTGTACATTCTATTACATTTTTTATTCGTAGTGTTTGAATATAACATCATTTCATATCAAACCAAAAATTTGTTTCTATGTTATAGTGCATGTCATAATGTTCTAATAATATATGTTTCCTCAAATGTATAGATAAATTTAATACTATGATGATATAATTTTGATTATATGAATGTTTTTCATAATCCCTTATTCTATTAATTGAGGATATTGTCTGATGGGACACAGATGATATACTATATTTGTTGTAGGAGGATCATAGTAAATTAAATCACCTTCTCAGGCAGTCCACCCTTGTAAATTTTAAATAAGGGAGGTTATGAGAATAAACCTTCCAATAGTAATTATGTATGTTTCATATTCCCTTAATAATTCATATATGTATACCTATTTATTTATCCCATAACATTATTATTATTATTATTATGTGTAATATATTTTATGGATAGTTGTTTTGATTAAACATGCAGATAATAGCTCGTGGTAATTTTGGATACCTTTGGTTCATCCTGAGTGGCATAGAGTTAATGAATACTACGAGAGAGGATTTATTTGTTCCATTAGAAGTAAATATGTCTGGCCCTTTTATGAAATAGAATAACCGGATTAATTCCAGATCCATTTATGTTTTTTGGTGTCTTTAGGTTATAATAAAAAATAATGTGGGATTACCTTATAGTTTGATGACCTAAGCTAGGTAACATGTTTTATATGTGATATTGGGAAAAATGGAATATATTATAAGGTAATGGTTTGTATGTTCTTGAATGTTGTTGCGATATTAACAATATTCCCAATTTGGTCATTAGAATGTTTCAAGATGCTAACCATAGACTTTAGCCAATTTAGACTGATACCACTAAGAAAACATTCATGGATAGTTACACACTAAGTATATCTAAGAGCCTTGGTAAAATTATATAAGAGATTAACAAGTAGATTATAATATTATTATCATGTATGAGGAATGAAATTTAATTGTGTTTATTGGTTAATCAATAGTATTTATTTATTAGTTGATAACCCATTAAACTTATTTATTTATTTAAATAGATAGTTTTATACATGGTCCCATGAAAAATGTTTAGGATGATCATACTGAGTTATGGAAAACTGAGAGTGGAATATTATATGATGAAATAATAATTTCATTATTTTGGAAAAATTACATTTAATTATTATTTGGGCCATGTTCGTGTCAAGTATATAATAATAATAATAATAATATTATTATTATTATTATAAATACATGGGGTGTGATAAGGGTTAAGGGAGTAATAAAAGTGATTTATGTAAATAATATTCAAACAATCGAACTAAAATACATGACTACGGAATTATCTAAGTTATATATGATGGTATTTTCCTTATAATTAATTTTCACAACATTTATAATTCCATAAAATTATATGAGATAATATATTTTCTCATGAATGAAATAAATTCTGTGATAATTGGAAACAATTCACCATCATCTATGTTAATGAGAGAAACTAGAGAATCCAATATGCCTCATTGTAAATTTAATGGGTCATCAAATAATGAATATCATAAGGTACAAGGACATCAAAATTAACATCCGGAGAAACCTACCATGTTTTTCAAATATTTATGGTGAATGTGTGGATCCCCAATATAGGTAATATATCATTTATTCTTATTATGATAATGTTTCACAACATTTTTCTTCAACCATACATGACAATAAAAGAGGAATTACAAGAAGAGGTAATTCTTGATCTATCTAAATTAATTATCAATAACACGTGATATCCTATCATATTGAATTTTCAGAGTTTATTCTATATAGTTTTAGAATATATATTAAAACATTTAAGGGAAAAAATTAGTAGGTATGGGACCAACCACTTCCACTACATCATGATATCCTCATATTATTCCACCCCTTTACTTGAAAAATGGAATTTTCAATCTTTTGTATGTGTGTACTACTTCCATAATGCCTGTTGAATTTTAGTTTTTATTACCACCCTACATGGATAGTAATATAAATTAATTTAATAAACGAAATTCAAATTTATGAAATTCATAATCTTCTTTCAAAATAATTTTATCATTATATAAAAACATTTCCTCACTCATCAAATCAATATAATTTTCTCTCATTTACGTAGGATTCACAACCCAAGTGAACACTATTATAATGTTTATACAATTAATTACTAATGAATGCAATATAATGATAATTTCATGAAATAATATAGTAATTAAGATGTTATAAAGTTTCTATAATGAATTTATTAATATTTAATATATTTATTATTGTACCCCTATTCTCTTTTTTTAACACACAGAATCTTGTTCATAACAAATTCATTTTCCGTAAACCATATTCATTCTTTTCAATACTCAAAAATAGTACATGACAATCCATATAAAAAATATTATAAATAACTAGATAATATATAAAATATGATTGTTTAACCAATATGTTACAATCAACCATGTCAACACAAAACACGTACACACTAGACTTTCAAAAAATACAAACATATAATGTAGAAAATGAACTATAATAAGAAAAAAATTAATATATTTTTTATAAATGATTTTAATACAATTTAACACATTTTAAAATGGATTCTCAATTGGTGATTAAGTTAGAGATATTTATTGAATTAGATGATAGAGATGTAACACATATATCTAAAGTTAACATTCACTTGTCTATAAAAAGATATATATTTCACCACATAATTATATCTTTATCACAATGAGATTAATTTTTATATAGTAAATTTTCTTTCCTGGAAGAAATTATTATTTTTATAAATATTTGTTATAAACTATTTATCCTAACGCATGCTCTTCCAATGGTATTTCCCTATTAAAGTCTAACATCTCAAAATTATTTTTTTATACTCCTTATTTTTTTTATTCTTAATCATCCATTTAAAAAAATTGAGGCCCCATAATATAAAAAAATTAAAATTATTTATTTATTATAATATTATTTTATTAATTAATTAACTACTCTTCATTCATTTCCATCCAATAAGAAAAATAAAAAATGGATTTTGTGTAAGTGAGGAAAACCACTTGAAAAAATAAACATGGATCATTTTTCATTGTTATATTTCATTAAAATAAAAAATTATATATTTTATGAATTAATAAATTTCAAAATTCACATGAATGATTCAGAAAAAAATTTACAAATTTTTTTTTCTTTCCCATTTGTTTGGAAATTGAATCGTTAACTGTAAAGAAGTGTGGGTTACTATCTCCATAAATAATGAATTTATTATGACACTAACAACCTTAATGGATCATTCTAAAAATGTATCTAATCATGAAAAATTTAAATATTAGTTTTTTATGATTCATTAAAAATTAAACTAACATTATATTAAAATATTTATATACTCATTACAGAATTATAACACACTCTCATTTGGGTCTACTGTGCCACCTATTAGAATGATATTATAATGTTAATGTAATGATTGATTAATTAAAATTATATTATTATAATTTCATTTATTTTTAGTGTATTTAATAAGATGGAAAAACTCTATAGATGTGTTATTATTATTTAATATATTTCTTATTATGTTTCCTTTTGATCGCTAATCACACAATAATTAGTCCATCACAGTTTCTTTTGCCGCAATATATATTCATGAGTAAAATCTAAATAAATATATCTTAGGTAATAATTGAAAAAAATATTGTAATATCCTAAATAATCATGTGTAGATAAACTTTGAAACAACCAGATAAGATTGAACCTATCACCAGGAAACTTATGTACAAAAAACAATCAAAAAACAGTAACATTTGATTAAAAAATATACTATAACATGGTTTCATATTTTTTATAGAAGAATATAAATAAATTTAAAAAAAAGATAAAATATTTGAATAAATATCGTAAAATACTGATTAATATTTTAATTTTCATATTACATAATGTTAGAGAACTTTTGACTAAACCAGATTTTGGGATAGGGGTTTTGTATTAAATTTGTTTTCTTAAGACATATTTTATTTTCTGTTACATAATATCTTTGCTATGGTGTGACTAATACATATTGGATTTGTTTTAAGAAATTAATGTACCTAAACGTGGTTTAACATCTATATAATTTTTTAAATTAAATTAATTTTGACTCATATGTTATTATGGTTATCAGCTTTTTTTATCTCAATTTTTGTTCACTGAGATAAGATGTATATTCCAAACTTGTTTCTGTTTTGTGGTTTATATATATATTAAATGTATTTTTTTGTAATATTTTTTATGTAATAAATTGGATATAAAATACATCTTGATATCACATTAAATTTATTTTCAATTCCAATTTATCTATAGTCATAAACTTTTTTGATAAATCAAAATACCATTCATTGAATTATAATTCTTCTTTTTCAGTTTCATTCTTCTAATATTAGGTTTTTAAACATATTAATTTATATTTATCATTATATTTATAATTTTTTCATATCATAATTTTGAATCAAATCATCCTCCCCATTGACCTTCTTCCACATTCAAGATTTCTATTGTTAATAATAATTCCACTCCTTTTCATGAAAGATATATGACTTTCATTACATGTTTTAAAATGGTTTTTAAATAAAATAAAATATTTATTTTTTATAAAAGGAAAGGTAATATAATTAATTTTTTATATTGAAAATGATTTATTTCTAAAAATTGGTTTTTTATTTGAAAATTATTTTTAAAATCTTATTTTTTTACCAAAGTATGTTTTCATGTTTTTCATCTATAGAAAAGAATGATTTTGAAAATATATTTTCATTATAATATTTTAATGAAAATAAACGTTTTAGTATTACATAATTATTTATAAATTACTTATCATGATCATGTATTTCTTTTTAATGAAATTTTTTAAGGATTTTTTAGGCATTTCAAAAATGGGTATTCACTATTGTTTTTTAATTGATTTATCCAATGTTCATAAAGGATAGTTTTCAATGAAAAAATAAGTATAAATGATCCACTAATTATATTGTGGATATTTTTAATCCACCATCCCCCTATATTCTCAATATTTCTAGGTAAATTTTCTAGGAATAGTTTTTATTAAATATGTCTCTTTTATAACAGTTAATTGTGTGACACATAAAGTATGAATTTTATATATGTTATAATACAACCCATATGTATGGATGATTATTATTCTGATGTATGGGGTCCAACAATTACATCTAATACATTTTTTAATTATGTTAATCTGATGATATAAATATTGACATTGAGTATTGATCCTCACGTCACTATAGGAATCAATATGTTAATCTTGTTCCACTATGTTATGGGAAATAAATAGTGATATATAATCCACTATGTTATGGGAATCAGGTTATGATTAATGACCCGATTTGATTATAGGAATCTAGTTATACTAAATTCTCCAATATGTAATGGGAATCAAGTAACGATTCCTACTCCACTATGTTTATGGGTAGTAGTTAGTGATTCTTGGTCTACTGTTTGAATCAATTTGTGATGTATGCTCCAACATATTACAAGAAATAAATAGTCATTAAAGAAAAACTGTTTTATAATTTATAAACCATTGTTACTACCACATTTTATTATTATGATTAATATAACTTATATTCCATATATTTATCCTAATTATTATACACTATTTTTCAAGTTTATTTCCTTTAATTCTATTATTTTTAAACTATAGTATGTGATTTATTTTTGGATATTACATGTCTTGTTATCATGGATTATGGATAACACTCTTTATTTAAAATTTTAATAATCTTTTTATTCCCTAGTCATTTTATTAATATTATGATATAACCCTTGATGAATTTTTGATGTATTTTTCCCTTACATAGCATTTAAATTTATCCCTTTATTATAATTTTGTTCCACACTTTATAAAGATACATTTATTTTAAATCATGTCTTGGAGATAGACTATTTTACTTCTATTATGGATAAATGATCAGAAGAATAATAAAATAACTATCTTATATAGACTATCTTCAATGACACTGATCCATTGATCCATGGTAGTGTGTGTTTATTGTGAGATATAATGTTCAACTTATTAGGATGATTAAAGATATATCTTAATATTAAATTGAATAAAATATATTGTTAAAAAAATATCTCAAAATCCATGACTGTGGATTGGGGTACCTTAAGTCATGTATAAGGGTGATTCTAATTCAATGTAAGAGTGATACAATATTCAAGTATAGGTTATCCATAAGTCATGTAAGGGTAGATCCAATTAATTATAGTGTAAGATGGTTACGTAGGATGTGGTTAAGGTAATTTTTGTTGGTTCAGATGCTTTAATATAGCTGATTGAGATGGTTTTTTTACTTTTCAACCAAAATTATTAATTATTACAAAATTGAAGTGAGTATCAAAAAAGTGTTGGGCAGGAGGACTTTTAGCCATGACATAGAGATGAGCTAAAATGCAGTGTCCCAGAAAAGTCTTTTTTGATGTCTCTTTCTATTTGGAAGTATTTTCATCTTAGTGTATTGGTTATATCACATCCCTATGTCTGATTTGTAGGATCAAGTGATTGACTATAAAATAGATTTCAAAGGGGAGTTGGACCTAGTTCTATTTTGGCATAACACCTTTTCATTCACCATATTTTATTAATAAAACCCTATTAACTTCCACATGTATCATTGTGTTTCACTGTGATCTATTATGTTGGGTATATCTTTTAGAACCCGTTAAAAATTCATTACATTTACACTATTTTTATAGATTCATGGTAGAAATAGGTGAATTATAGGGAGGTATTTCAACCCATTTTATTGTGTTTGATCCCCAACATCATGAACATGAATCCTGAAAATATGTGTTGAAATTCCTTCCCTTTAATTCTATATTTCCTTCAAATATTTATACTAGAAATTTTTTGGTTATTGGAATTACTAGTTCATCAGATATTGTAGTAGTAGATTTAGGGGTAATGCTTTGTTGTTGGTTGTTGATACCTCTTTTTTTGGGTAATGATCTTGTGGGGTTTCATCTATACTTTTCCCTTGGAAAATGATACAATAATATTCCACCCATTTATGGGATATTTTATATGAACATTATTTTTGTGTATCATTGTTATTCATATGAATTTATCTCTATTAATGGATGGTTAGAGATAAAAAAATATGATGATGAATGATATTAAATTAAATCCAAGGTGAAGGGATAATATAACATATTCTACAAGTTTTCTTATGGTTATCACTTGATCACTCCTTTAAATTTTAAATCTCTTGTAACTTTTCTTATGTGGATAATGTGTATTATACCATCTTTTTTATTGAATTTTAAATCACCTTGCACAAAAGGACAATCAATTAAATATGGTTATAAATTTATTGTCTGTAAATATGTAAATTCTGTTAAATAACCTATGTAATAAATATTGAAATATTGAAAATGTGAACTCAAATTAAACATTATTGAAGTGTATACTACTAAAATACACTATTATATAATATTTTTGTTAGTTATTCTGTTTTTTTCATGGGTGGGTTATGTGGTGAAGGTATGGTGATGGTGGGAATCATAACAGATGTGGAACATATTGGGAAGTGGTGTTGCAGCTTTCCAACATGGGTTTGGTTGAATGATGTATTTTGTTGGTTGCATGATGGTTGGTAATGCACAATGTATGGGTAGATGTGATGGATTGGGTATGATATGTGGTTGTTGATTTTTCATGATATCTGTACTATTTTTTTGGGTTACGGTTATATATTCTTAATGGTTAGTTAATATGAATGGAATGATGAAAATGTAATACTTTAGGATATAAATTATTATGAAATATGGGTTATGCTTGGAACTGCATCCTCATTAAATATGAAATAGAAGGGATAAATAAATTTAATTTTTCATTAATTATTAAAAATTTAAATGTAAAAATTTGTGAAGAAATAATGGAATTATGTGATGTGTTATTATTTCATTGAATTGTAAGATTTATTGTAGGTGTGGGTGTGGATGGTGAAAAATGTAATGGGGTGATATGGTATTATTATGATTATTTTTGGAGATTTATGATGTGAAAAAATAGGTTGGGACACTATGTTACAAATATCAAAAAAAATTAAATGAATTTTTAATAGTCATTCCATAAGAATTATCTATTTAATTAAGAAACTCAACAGATTGGATTTTAGGTGTTTAAACCAATATCTAGGCTTGTGAAGTTAGCTGACTGACTAACCCTCTTCCTTATTTTCTATTTAGTTATGATAACCAATTTTGATAAATTGGTTAGTGATTGTTCTATGATATTCTGGCCTAATTGGTGTCAATGATGAGTGGTTAAAGATTATTTGGTGAAAATTTTTAATTGTTATGGATCAGTTAGTGATCATGACAATTTTCAATAGATTATTTAGTGGAAATTACTAGTGATGAAGGATTAGTTATTGGTGATTACCGTGTATTTTGATATATTAGTTTGTGGGGTTACTCTAACATAAAGTGTTTTGGTGTTAATTCATGGTCTGAATATAGTATTAGAATTATCTTCATTGTATTCATGATATATTACTATTTTTTATTGATGTATGGAATATATAGAATGGATGTGTGAAAAATATGCTTGGAATTGATGAATGAGAGTTTAAAACTAATGGTTATGTGGTTTCTTGGGAAACATATAAATATTTTTTTTGATACTATAAGACCACATATGTGGAGATATTTTGTTAGAAATCCTTGGCGATATTTTGAATTGGATTATCTGACATGTTTTAGGAGCACACTTGTTCTACCATTCATTCACTAGTGTATTATCTTTCTCTTATCACACTTTCAAAAGTGAAAATGGGTTTTATTTGACTAAGTATATATTTTAATACGAACAATGTGATATAAAAATCATTTCATATATTAATTTGGGTTTCAAAGACTATAGTAGACATTGTAACAAAGAGGTATGAGTTTCTTTAGAGGTGTTTTCTTATGATTCATTTAGGTACTTTACATTGGAAATTTTATTTATTTATTGTGAAATGCAGTGTGAGATGGTGGTTATTTTAATTTTATGACATAGGGATTGATTGGGGTTTATAGATTACATTATCAATATTATTAAAGGTCATTCCACCCATTTATTGTTTTATCCCTACTATGATCATTATCTTCTTGGAACCTATTTGAGGCAGGATTTCGGAAGAACTCCCTCAATTCATTATTGGCCTAAGTGGTGTTCCAATCAGAGGAATACTAAAAATATTATGAGTTTGTTGATGGATGAATATTTCAAGAGATTCCTTCCAAATATATGTTTACATATATTCAAAGACATGTGTTTAGACCACCTTATGGGGTATATGACCTTGGGAGATGACTATGTGTCACAATGGAATATATAAATTTTTTCATGATTTTATTCAGTTGAGATTAGAGGATTATGAAAGTGTTTTTTGATTATCCCATATTTATTTTGATAATGTATATTATGATTGTGCAAGGATGTTATAGACCATGTCATTGATTGACGAATGGAAAAAGGTTACTGACCATTTGATTGTATATTAGGTATTTTATACAAAACAGGTTCAAAGGGAATGGTCATGTGTGGATTGACTGAATGAATCTTTTACAATGAGATAACTTGTTCTTTGGATAGATCCCCCATGGAGAACGGATGATATGGATAAGGGTTCATGGGAATTATGGTTATGATTGAATTTTTAGATCATATAACAGATGATCTATGACCTTTATTGAGATGAGGAATAAATTAAGATTCCCATTGAATTCTATGAAACAAATAGGGGATAGATGAGTCAATGTGAATAATAGAATTATAGGGAAGGGTTCCACATGTATAATGATTTTTTAATTGATGAGATTATAACCAACATTCATGATGGGAAATGGTCAATAGTGAGTTGTAATGAATGATTCTAAAGGTAGTAGGAATGGTAAGGAACCATGGATTTTTCAGGAATAAGTATTGTTATGATTGATCAACGATGAAATTTGATAGTGGTTGTCCAAAGCACTATGATATAGTAAACACAAGAGTGTGTCTAATGGGAAAGGACTATAGACAAAGTATTTGTTGAGATTGGGAGTGTAACATTTTTACTAATATTTTTCATAATATAAGACCAGTTTGTTTGATTCAGAATGACTTTCATTATATGGTGGGTATCAAACGATAGATTGTATGAATATGAAAAAATAATTTTAAAAATATTATAAAATGAAGTGGCATGTTGGGAAGCCTAAAATAGGAATGGTTGAGGCTTTACATCTACACATGGATTCAAGTGGTTGGGTAGTTCTTGTAAAATTTAAATACCAAAATAAAAGTGTAAATGTTGAATGGGTATAGTCAATTTATTTAGTAATTAATGGAATATTTATTTTTAGTTATTTACCAATATAGTGTTTAAATCTACTGAATAGTAGTTCTTCTATGAATTGTCATGATACTTTCTATAGATAAAGGATAAATTTTATTAGTTCATATAAAGTGTGGTGAAATAAGTTCTAATGAGAAATGATTGTATATTCTTAGTAGTGGAAATGAGTGAGTGATAGTTGAGTTTTCAGTAGTAGATTTGATCATTATCATGAGACATTGGTGAATTAAGAATTCATAAAGACTCTATGTATAGTAAATATCCATGGTGTATGTGGATTTAGTTGATTCCTTGATGATTAATTTGTTACGTTTTTATAGAAATTCGGTGTAATCTGCATTCAATGGTTATGTATAATGTCTGATAAAGAACCATGGCATAGAAATGGATCAATACTTTTTGTTTGAGAGATGGTCAACATTTATAGTGAGTTAAATAAAATTTTTCCAGGATTTATGCTATTCTGCTTGATTTAATGAACATTTGAAACTATTATGACTAGTAGATGATAAGGAATTGGATTATAAATTAGGGAATAGTGAAAACTATGGATCACGATTGATGAATAAGTAGACATCATAAGGACAAGAAGAGTTTTTGTGGGACTTTTGAATACCTTAAAAATTCAGATATATGGAATTGATTGAATTCATCATGAATCCATGTGGATTTCTTTATCCTTTGGATAATGGAGTTATATATTGTGGTTGAGAGTTAGTGTATGTAAATTAAGCCACGTATCATTTAATAATTTGTTATGAGGAGAGGATCATACAAAAATAAAAGGTGTTATGATGTGTCAAGAGTTTCTATAAGAGATTTTTTTTATCATAGGTTTCTTGTCACATTTCAATAGGAGTTGTTGTTCTTTGAATCTTATACATAAGAATAAATATTAGTGTTTGGGGAAGTGGCACCCTGTTACATTGTTTTTTATCACAAGGACACTAATTCTGTGTAATAATATCTAGAGTTTTAAATGTGGTTATGTTGTTGTGATGTGGATTGCACATTAAAGACCATGGCCACAATTCAATTGGTGGGCATGAATAATTGGTTCTATTCTTGGAGGGTGATTTGTGTTTTCTTGAAAATGGAAACAATATAGAGGATGAATATGTTTTTCTATGTTTCATTATGATGAGGTGTTACCCATATCTTGTATTTTTTGATGAAAAAAACATTTCTAAAATTATATGGATATATTAGGATCAGTTATTGTGATGAAAAAATGGGCTAATACCTCAACAATTCCATGATCATTTTTTAAATGTGGGGGTTATTATGAAAGTCAATGAAATGTTTTTATGTTCAGTTAACATGGAAGAGTGGAGAGGATTCCCATTTGATTATCTTTCCCATTAATTGTAATCCTTGGATTCGTGGGTGTTATGATCTTGTAGAGTCAATAGTGTATGTGAGATTCATCCTCTTTCTCTAATCATTATTCCATCTATCCCATTATTATTCTAGTGAATTAAATTCTATCGTTTTTAAATGATTATACCAGATCATGGTTGAATTAGTTTAGAATAGAGAGGGGTTTTTATAGATGTTAAAGGGGGATCCAAGAAGATAACCTCTGTTTGATTATTATTGTCTCATATTCAATAATTCTTTTACAAAACTTATTTATTGATACTCATTAGTTTGGATGAAATCAAATGTTGAATCAAATTCAATTATTGGATATTTTGTTATCATCAAAACCGAGGTGTGACTTTTCTGTGATTCAAACCATGTTTATAATTTTTTTGTGAGGATACATCACCTAATGAGTATTACATTGATTTTTCCAAAATGTGTAGCATCCTTGATATCATTAACCACTATTATGACCGAAATGAGTTCCACACACCACAAGTGGGCCTCACTATTCTTCAGATGCAAAAGGCCAATAGAGAGGTTCTATATAGAAATAGTGGATGTTATTCCTTTTATGGTATTAATTTCTATAAATCACTGTGGAAGTAATGTGAGAACTATAATTACAAGAAGAGAAATGAAATTAATAGAACAAATCACACAAAATAGAAATAACACCCACGTTATAACAACATAAATAGCTAAATTTTTGGGTATTTAGATAGTATAATTATGATCCCATTTATACTATCTATGTATAGATCTCTAAAACATAAATAAAAGTGATAAAATAAGTAGTATAGATTTTATTGAGTAAATTCCAATTCATTTAACACTAGCTCTGAAAAATATATTGATCTATCATCCATTATATGACTATTTCCCTATTAAGCTCCCATAACCATGATGTCATCATGGGTACCCACAATGTGCATAAGGGTGTGAGTATAACACAATCGGACAACACCAAATATTTTCCTAAATATATCTATGATCAAAAGTGCATGTATAATTTTATATTCTCAATAATAAGGTAAAAATCAATGGAAATAATAATACTTATGTCCCAACAATGTGTGCTATACAAAAACTAGTGTCTGACCATTCTAACTTTAACTAGTTTTTTGGTTCCTATATACATATCATATATTCATCAAATTGGAAACTGATCCCTTGTTATTTTCAATGGACATAATGTACCATCGTAATATAATGATGTAAATATGACCAACATCTCCTTATAAAATGCCCATATAATATGGCATATCGTCTTTATTATAACATGATCACTACTATGTAAAACATCCTAATATTATATCCAAAATAAAGCACATAACATAAATATTATGATATAACCATCAATATATGGGACAGACATCCCATGGAATAGTCACATTCATGGGAATAGAATCCTAATGTTATCACATATAAGTTCAAATCATTAAGAGATTATATGAATAAGAGAGGGAATAATTTAGCATCACTTAGAGACTCATATGTTGGAAATATATCCTTATTCTCAAGGATTCACATGATTGAGAATGAATCATGTACCATAATAATTGTCACATGTATAGGTATCACATCCCCTTATATGGAAGTTTCTCATCATGGGACATCCATCCCACTACCCTGGGAAATAACCAATAAATAGAAAAAGAAACCCTACCTTCTCATTATTGTAGACCCATGGGAATTTAATAACATTTTCATGGGAATTTAATCCCAAATTGTAAGAACCTGGGTTTTGACCCTGTAAGACATTGAAATTTTCTTGATGTTATTCCAGAGCAGGACATTCAGACGGTGTGTGATTCCGAGTCCCAGGTGGTCGAAATTAAATTTTAAGTGTGTTCAAACTAGACATGCCAAATAAACATAATAACTCCTAAGAGGTTGCTCATATGGGAATATCGGGGGAACCATTGAGTCCGGGGTATGCTTCTTACCCTAGGAGGAGTGGAACTTTCACAGGCACGACCCTTCTGTGAAAAATGACACCAGGGGAATTTTCGTAATTTAGAGGCCTCAGGCGTGAACTTTATAACTTCTGAACGGAGGCTCGGATTAAAATTATGAGACCACTGTTGCGCTTAGAACATGGATTTTACCTTAGGAGCTTCTTAACCTTGACCCCATCGAGATTTCGAGTATGTGCCAACTGGTGGGTGTTTAAAATTAATTAAATTTTAATTAAATTTTTTCCTACATAAACTCATCCACCCCTTAATTCTTCCCCCTCACATTCCCCTTGGCGTAATCTCTCCCAAAAAAGGATCCACCTTCTTTAAGCTCCTCTCCCCCCTCTCCAAGGCGGTTACGTCTTCGGCAGATCATTTGTGAAATGACGGGCTACACCCTTTGAGGTAGGATCGATGCGCTTTACTTTTAGATTTATACAACTTCTTCGAACTCCATTTTTTTGCATGAAATTGCTATTAAAATTTTGGGAGAAGGCCATAAATGCGTAGGATTCAATCCGAGATTTCCAATGATCTGTTTAGATTGAAAATCAGAATCTCGGGGCATCCTAGGTGGCCCCTGAATGTTTTCTGGCCAAACCTCTGTTTTCTGGTGGTCCTAGGGTGGTCCAGCGGTTCTGTTGGGAAGTCCGGAAGACCATGATGGCGGCGAGGGATCCCCAGGCAGCGAAACGGGCTCCCAGTGGCAGCATCTCCTCAAGTAGTCTGGGACGACGGTAGAGTGGTGAGTCCCTAGGCGGTGGCATGGCCGGCTGTGGGTGAGCAGCTGCGGGCGTCGGTAGCGCTTGCAGGAATCCATGGCCTCACGGTGGCTGACTGTGCCAGCCAGAGAGCACCGGGAGACCGGGGTCTTCATGACCCTGGGAGCAGACCGGGACCCGCAAAACACGGTTCCTGTTGAAAGGAGTCAAACCGGCTTATGCCAGACTGGGTGAGGTGGCGCGGCCCACGCGGTGAACTGCGGGCCGCGGTGGACTAGGCGGTCCAAGCGGCCGAGCGGTGGACTGTCGGTCTAAATGTGCGGACCGGCCGAACCGATTCGGCCAACCCCGTCTCCATCAATAGGCATTAAAATTGCTCTAACATTAAAACCGATTGTCGGATTCATGTCCCATATACGGTGACGCGATCCTCAGATTGAGGCGGAGGTTTTGAGATGGTATGGGGGATTTTTAATTTCTGAGTCGGGGTCTCGGTGTCACGACACACTCAATAATGGTTACATAGAGCCTCACTGGGATTCTTGTTTCGGATGGCGTGAGCACATCCAGAGTCTCTATTAGGTTCCATAAATGGTGTTGTGACCTAGGTGTTGTGACGAAGTAGTCCAGGGTGGTTTCAGGTGTTGAAGCAGGAGTTGAGGCATGGGCCCCATGGGCCATCTTTTAAGCGGTGTGCAGTGTACTGCTACTTTTTCATCAGATGTTTGTTCATGGGGAATGAATAGTATTTTTTATTTTTCCTAGAGCATCGTGATGGTGTAGTATTCCTAACATTTTTCAGAACCGAGGTGTGGGACCCATGAGACGTGGTATGGGAATAAAGCGGTGTTGACTATCTTTTTCGTCGGGAGTCTGTTTCAAGCGAGTAAATAGTCTATCTCGCATGTTTTTCCATGAGGATTACAATGGTGTAATTTGTTTTGTATGAAGAAAAATATTCGAGATATCATTAAATGTGGAATCATGAAAGGGTGTTGGTTGGAGGATCCTCTGATGCACTCCGAACAAAAGAAGGATAGCGATGTAACTAACACCCAGTGATGACACATGCAGTGCGGAGTTATCGGACCAGTTTCCGGTTTATCATCCAGTGGGGCTGAGTGGTGGGTTACCCACCGACATATTAGGGTTTACCCTCTTTCCGGGCTAGGGAGTGGGATAACCATTGAACATAGGGTTTACACTCTAGTGGGGCTGGGCAGTGGGTTTCCTGTTAACCATATGGTTTACCCTCCAACGGGGCTAGGTAGTGGGATACCATATGACCTCTTAGGGTTTACCCTCCAGCGGGGCTGGGTAGTGGGTTACCCGACGACCTTTTTGGGTTTACCCTCTAGCTTGGCTGAGAAGTGGGTCACCCGATGACTTCATTTAGACTCAACCCTTTCTATGAAGATCTTTAGTTACTTTTCTATGTGATTACAGGAGCGGGACCCTTGGTTGTACGATTTTGCATTGAGACAACTTTGGCATATGGGACATTTGGGCATCAGGGATGGATATCCTTAAAACTGATGGATACTTTTCTTGAGTTGAGCATTGAGATAGATATACCCTCAAACAATCGTTCGTGTTTCTTGAAGAGGATATGTATATACACCCTAAATTTATTCCCACTACCTGGGTTCAATTATTCAGCTTTTATGAGTGGTGAAGATGCGCGGGGTATTCCATTTGCTTTCCATGTCTAGCTCTTCTCAGTAGGATGAGTCTAATTATTTTATTTTTTTGGGTTGAGTTGCACTCTCTATATTTTACTCTAAAACTATTATTTGTTTGGTCAACTATTCAACATTTTAGTACCTTATTTATTTCTACCTTGAGCATTCGGGCATCCTACTGAGTATTTTTGTTCTCACCCTTGCTTGGGCTTTGCCCGTACTTGGTGTTCCCTTGTCGACGACAAACATTTTGATCGAAACTACGGAGGAGCATAGAGGGAACACTTGCTTGGGAAGTGTACCAGGGTAGTAGTAGAGAATTCAGGTGTGGGAGTCTCTAATTTTTTACTTTTTTTACCAGTTTCTGGGTTGTGGAACTATTCGAGTTGAGAGCGTGTTTTCCCCTTTTTCTGTTCAGTTTCATTTTCAGCACTTTACTTGTTCTATTTTTAGATGTCAATACATTCTTTTTAGTTTGGATATTGTAGTTTGTAAATTAGTTTCTTTTTTACTATGAACATCTACATTGAGTGGGCTATGTGTGTGGGAAGAGGTACTTAGGAAAAGGCCTCCCCAAGATTGTTACACCTTCAGCGAATGTCGCCAGCCCCTGGCCTATGGAGGCAGGCTTGTGGTAGTTTTGGGTCGAGACCAGTAGGGTTGGGTTATGAAAAAGTGGTATCATATGATGTTATGTTCCTTGGGAACTGTTTGGACATCCCTAAAAATGAATTTTTTGGGATTTTGGGCAATAGTGTTGATGTGTCTCGAGAGAAGCTCTCAGGAGAGGGAGTCTAGTGTTGGTACGGGCGGCTAACGTATCCATTGACCAGGACCCTGATAACCCAATCGTCGACTCGGCACGTTAAGACACTTGTTGCAGGGAACTTTGTAACATGAATATAGTTGGATTGAGTCTTTGACTATCCTTTTTGAGTCAGCTCCCCATTGTTATTACTGATATATATATATGTTCATCTGATCACGGTAATGCTTGATAATTTTCAGGATGCCCCCCTAATAGTAGCCATCCAGTTTACCCTCCCCAGTTCATGATGACGACATAGTGAGGGATGAGGCGTCAGTTCAGTGACCCTCACGTGATCCCCATCCACCCAGTGGTTCCACAATATCCCCTCAATGTGGAGAGCTGCGGTCAGTACTGGCAGTACAGGCTGAGGTTCAGCACAGTCTGAGTGCGTTCTGAGACATCCAGCATCAGCGGCCGCAGAAGTTCTGTGGGGACCCAGATCCCTAGGAAGTTGAATACTGGCTAGGGTCTGGGGACTGATCTTTCATGATAGTACATAAACATGTAGACCAGATTGTATCCCTAGCTACCATCCTTTTCCTCGGGATAGTCGTGCCTTGGTGGGGGTTGGTTACATAGAACCACGAAGAGTAATCTATCATGTGGGATAGCTTCCAGCAGCACTCTCGGGAGGAGTACTCCCCCTATTTTTTATGCGTCATTGGAATTTATTATCTTCTAGTGCTGATTCTTGGGGGGATGACCATGGCACAGTACTCAGCCCGGTTTACCGATCTGAAAAGCTACTCCCAGGATATGATCCGTGATAGTTACTTTCGGGCATGAAAGTTTGAGTATGGTCTTCAACGGGATATCATTTGTAACGCCCCGACCCTAGTTACCCAGAGTCGGTGCATTATTACATAACATTGGCATGATCTCAAGAAAGATCAATTCTCGAAATACCGATTGGTTTAGTAGCCTTGGAAACACTAGATATATACATAAGTTTTACATTACATCATAAAATGAAAAACTACTACAACAATATATTGTCTCCATAATCCACACTCATATACCCACCTAATATCCCTGCAGGTCATTCATAACTTACTTCTTCACATCCTGGGAAAAATAAAACATAGAAAAGGGGTGAGCTCAAATGCCCAGTAAGGATAACAATATAGCGGAACATTCAAAATAAGCATAAACATTTAAGGCAATGCATTACTAAAACAAAAGCCTTTTAAACTTGAACTTCGACATAGTATGGTAAAAGTAAAATGAAATAATGCCATTTACTTGTTCACATTGATATTCTACTAATCGAATAATCACATGCAATATCAATAACCACTTTCATAATGTTGGAATGCATAATGTTGAACTTTAATTTCTTTGTCAAGGCCTCGTCCCAAGACCTAGGGGCTAACTGTAACCGGAACCCAACCCGGAGTGCCTCTAATAACCGGACACCAACCCGGAGTGCCTCTAAAAACCGGACACCAAACCGGAGTTCCTCTAATAACCAGAGACCAAACCGGAGTTCCTCTAATAAACGGGGACCAAACCGGAGGGCTTACATTTACTGGTCCCCAACCTGGAACATACTTGTCTAACACATTCATCTAAATGAAAGGTTGAAATATAACATAAACATTTGGATTAAAAATAACTTATAAAGTGTCAATGTTTTAAAAAAAACCATGAGTGACATAAGAATAACTTATCCACAGTCAAAAATATCACAAAACCTTCAATACAATATAGAAGTTTTGTATCTTAATAAATCAACTTCAAATAAGCTTAAAATCCATCAAAGGATGTTGACAAAGATGAAATCAAAACACTTTTTAGAGAAATATATCTTTCTATTTTTGAAATAATTTAAGAGCCATATAAAATAAAAAATTTTCTTGAAAATATTATTATAAGCTTGTATGGAAAGCATTGAAGATTTTATAATGACGGAAAATAACCGCACCCGCTGTATGAGTTAAAAAAAACATTCTTACCTTAATTCTGTCGAAAACGTTAAAAAGGACCTTGTTTTGAAAACGACAGAAAGATTCCTTTTATAAAAAGTCAAACAAGGGTATAAATGAATTTATCCCATATTCTTGTAAATAATAAAAATGTTTTGAAATAAATTTTTAAGGAAACATGGATGTGGATTATAAAGAGATCCCAGTAGATTATTACATATAAACAACCTCAGGTAATGAAGAGATTGTGAAATAACCCTTACCAATTTGGTAACTTATGAAACATACAACCCATGAAAGAGGTATCATACAATGAATATGTAAATACACATAAATTATAGTGTATTACACAAAGAATATAATTATGGGCAGTACATACACCACACAAAAGGTAATGGTTGCAATATGGCATGAATCTCACGGGAATAAGGAGTGAGATGAAAACCCCTTACCTTGTACTTTTCCTTGGTTGGGGTAGGTTAACCTCCTGTATAATGGTGAAATAATTGTTATTAAATTATTCAAGAATCATATATATTAATATGATATCATATATGATCTTTTAACATTTATTTGTTAATAATATCTTTTAATTATCGTCGTTTCGGGTGTTAACTTACTCATTTTCTTTTATATGTTTTGTTACATAAGCTATGTTTTTCATCGATAGGTTGTATCTTATTCATATATAGAATGATATCAAGTCCTTAAACATCATTTTTTAATCATCATATGATAATTATACTTTAATGGATACGATGGAGAATGAATATCATCACGTTCGTGGAGACGGTAGTCCGTACGTAGGAACGAGCGAAAATATCATTCTTTTGATATTAAAATAATATATAAATGGATGGTATATCATATATACATAATCATTAACATGTCATATTTATTATTTACATGAGTTAAATATCATTATTATACCCGTCCAAATAATAATATATTGAATAACAATTACACCACGACGTGGAGACGGTAAGCCGTACGTACGCACGCATGGTGACATGTTATTCAAAGGGTGGATAGAATACTGAATATGGTTGTACCATATTTATAATAACATCACAGTATATATATGATACTGGAGTTATTATTTTATAATGGTAACAACAAAGGAAGAATAAGTGGAATAAGAAAGGAACTTGGGAAAGGGTGGTGAAATCATTACCTCTTCTTCGGGTTCTTCCTTTTGATTTGATCAAAATGGATCCATAGGTTGGCTTTCTGATCACACTAAGGCACCTAGGTTGTAGTGAGGGATGTTGGGAGAGTATTTGGGTAGAGGTTTTCTGAACCAAAAGGCTTTTAAGGTGTGAAGAAATGAGAAGGAGGAGAGCCCTTTTATAAGAGGGGTGAGGGGCATCTTTGGAAAAGCTAGAGATATTAGTTTATAATAAATTCATATTCGGTTTCCAATGACTCCAAAGTTGATTATTCAAAGTTTAATATGGGGATGGGTCGGAAACAACTCAACCAATAGAATATAGACAGGTTTGGGTACTTATATTAACCTTATCTCTAAGTATTAACTCTATGTTAATTAGTTTCACTTTTACAATGTCTCTTTGTATTTTTATATAATATGGTTAATAAACTTACTATATACATCCAAGAGACCCCCAAGTGGTCAATTAATTATGAACCTATAATTATACAAGTCTCTTGGCAGAACCTAAGATTTTTAGGAATTTAATATCAATTAATAATATAATATTTGTTTTAAGAACTCTTTTATGTCAATGTTGACACTATTCAATAGTTTATTTTTTTGAAACTCATAACAGATTTATTACTTCTAACAAAGTCAATTAAATCAATCATAATATATCATATTATCCTAGAAAATTAGTTTAATTCATTAAAAGTTTAATATTATATTTATTTGGGTATTTATAATATCAATTATTTTAATTTTTCACTATTATAGTAATTACTACATCATCATTGTGTCATAAATAAATTAAATTATTTAATGTATAAAAATTATAAATAAAACCTAATTATGTAGGAAATATTTTTAGCTTTCTAATGAATATTTATAATCTAAAATCCAACATATATAACCCTATGTAATAATTGTTTTTCTAAAAGATATTTTCTTATGTCATTTTTGTATTCATTTTAACTTAATTAAAAAAAGTGTCCCTATCACCTACAAGTGGCACCATGGGGTCCCAAAATCGACCCAAATATGCCTATGGTCTAACATGTATCAACCAATAAGGCTAGGACACGTTTTAGGGCAATTTAGTATTATTATAATATTTTTTTAACCCTTATTTACCGGAATTACCCTTAACCATGATAAATAAAATATTTACCACAGTAATTATTCAAAATGTCTAAAAATAAAAGTTACATATTTACAAAATTTAGACATCCTTATTCCAAATATGGAGTCAATTTTTCTAAATTAAAAACACAGAAGTGGCAGAAATTAATTTAAAATTAATTCCCGCTGTCAAAACAAAAAGCGTGTTTTTAAGAGATATTAACTATCAAAAGATTGACACTTGTTTATGTTCAGTTAAGTTGTAAAATTATTTCCAATGACCAACATTATATTAAATGGTAAAAATATATTCTAAATATACTTTAAAACCACTCAAATTCATAATTTATCACTATTAATTATTTTGATTAAAAAATATGTTTTTAATTAAAATTTAGTAATTTTCACTATTCATCAAAATATGAAAGTTATCCAAAAAGTACCAAAATTTCACCTTAGGCTAAGTTCGATACTCCAAATCCAAAAATGAAGTCGATTTTGAGAGATAAAATTTCTAAAATTTTAAAAGGTAGGTATTACTATTCATAACACCTAGTTGATTGGTTGTGGTTTGTTAGAACTCGAGGTTACGTACAACACACGCTACTGTATTATTCAAAGGAAAGTGTACCGTGGAAGCTTGGGATGTTTCATTTTAAATTTTTTGATGTCCCCATTTAGTCAAAAAGTTTAAAATATTGTATTTAAAAAGGTTTCACTATTAAAAGTTGATAAAAGTGCAATACTGAAAATGAGTCTATTCTTGCATTATGTCTATGAAACTCATAATATGGATTCTATTATAAGGATTATATAAAGTTTAAAATTTAGTTATTACTATTCATAACCTCTTTTGAATGGATTTTTTTGGTAAGTCATTGTGTGATTGAACTCGGTGTTGCGTGTAATGCAAGTTATTGAATTATTTTGAAGAAATAACACACTATGAAATCTTAGGGTGTTACATTCTCCCCTCCTTCAATAAATTGTGTCCCCTCAATTTGAAATTGTTTTTCGAAAATAAAAGGTTGAAAATAGAAAATATATTTGTGGGAAAACCCAAATCGGAAATTGGGTTAATAAAATATAGTCTTAATATGAGGAAAAGTGAAATGAAAGGGTCACCACCAAATTATGATCTCGATTAGGAGAACGTTGGTGGAAATTAGAGACATATAATTGGAGGAAAAACGTAAATATTTATAGGTAGTGATTGAGGTCATCAATCAAAAACAAGTATAAAAATGAGGTCCTTAAACTCATCAATCTATGATGATTTGAAATACCATTGGTTCAACAAAACATAGGGTACTAGGATAACATATTTTTGATGTTTCAAAATATCTTAGTTGAAATCCCACATCGAAAAATGAATTAATGAGGCCTCTATTTAAAATAAAGAGTGTAAAGTATGAAGATTACCTAAAATAACACATACTAGGGTTCCATGTAGGAAAATATGGTTGTGGAAGAGAAATCTAACCATCAATTATCTGATGGAGAGTGGTAGAGAACATGGCTATGAAAAGGACAACAATCCCAAAGCCATAAATTAGTGATGATTTATGGTACCATCTAGGACAACATTTTTGTTCTAAGTTCCTTTTATTAATGTTGAGTAATTTATTTATGAGATTGGATAAGATCATAATGAGATATACTTACTTTATAATTAGATTTTTATCCATTAATAAATTTCTACCACAAACTCATCTTTCACTCTAAAAGATAATAGAACGTAATTTTTTTTTCTATTTATACTATTCGTACAGGGTTCCAAGATAAATGAATTTATAATTAATCTACCAGATCATAAAAAAACTACATTATTTAATCGAGGACATCTCGTGGGCCAGTGGTAGGTGATAAACCCTTGTCGCCCTTCAGTTGCGGGTTCAAGTCTCGCAGCCTTGCCGGACGCGACGGGTTGTCGCCCGACCTCCGGGTTGTCATTTTATGGCAATCCAATATAATCCAAACTAGAACTATCCAAAATACTTCTGTCCAAACTCATAGTCCAACATTTATAAGGAAGGTAAACATAATGTATATCCTTTTTACCCCGTAATAGCATATGAATACCTTCATCATGTATTCTTTTAATACACTGAAACATCCTGAATTACCATATTCCTTATTGATTACATTCATTCTCCCTTATTCCATATAGAATGATGGATATACTTCATCAATCCAAAAATGTTTAAAACCCCAACAATGATGGAATATACAAATCATTAATTAGTTCCCACGTAGTAAAGAATATCCAATATAATTTATCCAAAACAATCATGTATTATTCCAAAATCACTACCTCGGTATCAGAACTATATTATAGTTTATCATTCTCTCAACCATATATTTTCAAAAAATTTATCCTTCTATTGAGTCACTTTTCTTTGTTCCACAAAATCTCAAGTCCTTAATGAAATAGTACTATAGTACAATCCTTATATACTCCATAATTATTATAACAAGTACATTGTTGATACAACAATCAATTGATATAATCAACATAAGAACTCTAATCATTCCTCTTCATCTGTGGTAGTATTATAACTTGATTATTATCCAATAGCATCATTTGTGGCATAGTGTGATGACTGGAACATAGGTTCGCGTAGTGTCCAAACTCCTTGCAAATGAAGCATTGTTCATTTGAAACCATTTTCTTACCCTTGCAGTCACGTACTTTGTGCCCTTTTCCTCCACACTTATAACAAACAAACTCCCATTCCTTTCAGCAAGATCCAGGGTGTTTCTTTCCACAGTTATAACGTATGGGAAAATTCTTCTTTTCCCTCTTCCCTTTATCCATCATTCTCTCTTCCATACTTTTCATCTTTTTCTTCCCTTAAAAGCCATAGGACTCAGTAAACTCTTTACTTATCTTACCAACACATGATATTATTTCTTCATATGATGAAAATACATGCGAGACTATTTCTCTTGTAAATTTTGGCTTAAGACCATAAAATATATGATCCTTCATTCTCTTTGTATCATGTGCATTGCTAGAGTTCTCATTCCTTCTACTGGGCGCCATTTCTAAGCAATGGCATACATTAGATTAGTTTATGAATAACAATACCTAATCCCAAACTTGTAAAACACATAACATAAATTAAATATTTTATGGATATAATCCATAATCATAAAAATGTCTCCTTTGAGGAAGTATATACTCATAAACCCTACATAATAACTTGTAAAGAAAATGAGAGTTATCCTAAGCATATCCCCCGGGAGTGTCGTAACCAAGAGTGCAGCAAGGCCCGTTGTCGTGCACCAGTTCCCGTTTGAGTCTAGTTCAAAGTAGTGTTTTCGGGTTTTAGCCCTAGGTACATCTGTGCCAGAGCCGTCTCTACCTGCTCGTATCCATACAGGGATGTATTGCTCAAAAAACTCACAAAATCTCTACAATACAAAAATTCTAGGAAGTTCTTCTATACTAATCCTCAAAATTCATCTTAAATCTATGTGCTCTAATCAGAGTTTATCTAAATCTAGCTTCCAAGGTTTGTACTAAAATTCCTCTGATACCAACTATAACGCCCCGACCCTAGTTACCCAGAGTCGGTTCATTATTACATAACATTGGCATGATCAGAAGAATGATCAAATCTCGAAAGACCGATTGGTTTAGTAGCCTTGGAAACACTAGATATATTCATAAGTTTTACATTACATCATAAAATGAAAAACTACTATAACAACATATTGTCTCCATAATCCACACTCATATCCCCACATAATATCCCTGCAGGTCATTCATAACTTACTTCTTCACATCTTGCGAAAAATAAAACATAGAAAAAGGGTGATCTCAAATGCCCAGTAAGGATAACAATATATCGGAACATTGAAAATAAGCATAAACATTTAAGGCAATGCATTACTAAAACAAAAGCCTTTTAAACTTGAACTTCAACATAGTATGGAAAAAGTAAAATGAAATAATTCCATTTACTTGTTCACATGGATATTCTACTAATCAAATAATCACATGCAATATAAATAACCACTTTCATAATGTTTTAATGCATAATGCTGAACTTTAATTTCTTTGTCAAGGCCTCATCCCAAGACCTAGGGGCTAACTGTAACCGGAACCCAACCCGGAGTGCCTCTAATAACCGGACACCAACCCGGAGTGCCTCTAATAACCGGACACCAACCCGGAGTTCCTCTAATAACCGGAGACCAAACCGGAGTTCCTCTAATAACCGGAGACCAAACTGGAGGGCTTACTTTTACCGGTCCCTAATCCGGAACATACTTGTCTAACACATTCATCTGAATCAAAGGTTGAAATATAACATAAAAATTTGGATTAAAAATGACTTATAAAGTGTCAATGATTTAAACAAAAATCATGAGTGACATAAGAATAACTTATCCACAGTCAAAAATATCACAAAACCTTCAATACAATATAGAATTTTTTTATCTTAATAAATCAACTTCAAATAAGCTTAAAATCCATCAAAGGATGTTGACATAGATGAAATCAAAACACTTTTTAGAGAAATATCTCTTTCTATTTTTGAAATCATTTAAGAGCCATATAAAATAAAAAAATTTCATGAAAATTTTCTTATAAGCTTGTATGTAATGCTTTGAATATTTTATAACGGTGGAAAATAACTGCACCCGCTGTATGAGTTTAAAAGAAAACATTCTTACCTTAATTCTGTCGAAAACGTTAAAAAGGACCTTGTTTTGAAAACGATGGAAAGATTCTTTTTATAAAAAGTCAAACAAGGGTATAAATGACTTTAACCCATATTCTTGTAAATAATAAAAATGTTTTGAAATACATTTTTAAGAAAACATGGATGTGTATGATAAAGAGATCCCAGTAGATTATTACATATAAACATCCTCAGATAATGAAGAGATTGTGAAATAACCTTTACAAATTTGGTAACTTATGAAACATACAACCCATGAAAGAGGTATCATACAAGGAATATGTAAATACACATAAATTAGAGTGTATTACACAAATAATATAATTATGGGCAGTACATACACCACACAAAAGGTTATGGTTGCAATATGGCATGAATCTCACGGGAATAAGGAGTGAGATGAAAACCCATTACCTTGTACTTTTCCTTGGTTGGGGTAGGTTAACCTCCTGTATAATGGTTAAATATTTGTTATTAAATTATTCAAGAATCATATATATTAATATGATATCATATATGATCTTTTAACATTTATTTGTTAATAATATCTTTTAATTATCGTCGTTTCGGGTGTTAACTTACTCATTCTCTTTTATATGTTTTGTTACATAAGCCGTGTTTGTTATCGATAGGTTGTATCTTATTCATATCCAGAATGATATCAAGTCCTTAAAAATCATTTTTAAATCATCATATGATAATTATACTTTAATGGATACGATGGAGAATGAATCTCATCGCGTTCGTGGAGACAGTAGTCCGTACGTACGCACGAGCGACAATATCATTATTTTGATATTAAAATAATATATAAATGGATGGTATATCATATATAAAGAATCATTAACATGTTATATTTATTATTTACATGAGTTAAATATCATTATTATACCCATCCAAATAATAATATATTGAATAACAATTACACCACGACGTGGAGACGGTAAGCCGTACGTACGCATGTATGGTGACATGTTATTCAAAGGGTGGATAGAATACTGAATATGGTTGTACCATATTTATAATAACATCACAGTATATATATGATACTGGATTTATTATTTTATAATGGTAACAACAAAGGAAGAATAAGTGGAAGAAGAAAGGAACTTGGAAAAGGGTGGTGAAATCATTACCTCTTCTTCGGGTTCTTCCTTTTGATTTGATCAAAAGGGCTCATAGGTTGGCTTTCTGATCCAACTAAGGCCCCTAGGGTGTAGTGAGGGATGTTTTGAGAGTATTTGGGCAGAGTTTGGCCGAACCAAAAGGCTTAGATGGTGTGAAGAAATGAGAAGGAGGAGTGCCCTTTTATAAAAGGGGTGAGGGGCATCTTTGGAAAAGCTAGAGATATTAGTTTATAATAAATTCATATTCGGTTTCCAATGGCTCAAAAGTTTATTATTCAAAGGTTAAGGTGGGTATGGGCCAAAAACAACTCAACCAATAGAATTTAGACAGGTTTTGGTACTTATATTAAACTTATCTTTAAGTATTAACTCTAAGTTAATTAGTTTCACTTTTACAATGTCTCTTTGTATTTTTATATAATATGGTTAATAAACTTACTATATACATCCATGATACCCCAAGTGGTCCATTAATAATGAACCTATCATGATATAAGTCTCTTGGCCGAACCTAATATTTCATGGAATTTAATATCAATTAATAATATAATATTTTTTTAAGAACACTTTTATGTCAATTTTGGAACTATTAAATAGTTGATTTTTTTGAAACTCATAAAAGATTGATTACTTAGAACATTGTCAATTAAATCAATCATAATATATCATATTATCCTAGAAAATTAGATTAATTAATTAAAAGTTTCATATTATATTTATTTGGGTATTTAGAATAACAATTATATTAATTTTTCACTATTATAGTAATTACTACATCATCATTGTGTCATAAATAAATTAAATTATTTAATGTCTAAAAATTATAAATAAAACATCATTATGTAGGAAATCGTTTTATCTTTCTAATGAATATTTATAATATAAAATCCAACATATATAACTCTATGTAATAATTGTTTTTCTAAAAGATATATTCTTGTGTCATTTTTGTATTCATTTTAACATAATTAAAAAAAAGTGTCCCTATCACCTACAAGTGGAACCATGGGGTCCCAAAATCGACCCAAAGATGCCTATAGTCGAACATGTATCAACCAATAAGGATAGGAAACGTTTTAGGGTAATTTATTATTATTATAATATTATTTTTTAACCCTTATTTACCGGATTTACCCTTAACCATGGTAAATAAAATATTTACCACAGTAATTATTCAAAATGTCTAAAAATAGAAGTTACCTATTTACACAATTTCTTCATCCTGATTCCAAATATGGAATCCATTTTTCTAAATTCAAAACACAGAAGTGGCAGAAATTAATTAAAAATTAATTCCCGCTGTCAAAACAAAAACGTGTTTTTAAAAGACAATAACTATCAAAAGATTGACACTTGTTTATGTTCGGTTTAATTGTAAAATTAGGTCTAGTGACAAACATTATATTAAATGGTAAAAATATATTCTAAATATACTTTAAAACCACCCAAATTAATAATTTATCACTATTAATTATTTTGATTAAAAAAGTTGTTTTTAATTAAAATTTAGTAACTTTCACTATTCATCTAAATATGAAAGTTATCCGAAAAGTACCAAAATTTCACCTTAGGCTAAATTCGATACTCCAAATCCAAAAATGAAGTCCATTTTGAGAGATAAAATTTCTAAACTTTTAAAAGGTAGGTATTACTATTCATAACGGCTAGTTGATTGGTTGTGGTGTGTTAGAACTCGAAGTTGCGTACAACACACGCTACTGTATTATTCAAAGGAAAGTGTATCGTGGAAGTTTGGGATGTTTCATTTTAATTTTTATGATGTCCCCATTTAGTAAAAAAGTTTAAAATATTGTATTTAAATAGGTTTCACTATTAAAAGTTGATAAAAGTGCAATACTGAAAATGAGTCTGTTCTTGCATTATGTCTTAGAAACTAATAATATGGATTCTAAAATTATAAGGATTATATAGAGTTTAAAATTTAGTTAATACTATTCATAACCTCTTTTTAATGGATTTTTTTGGTAATTCATGGTGTGATTGAACTCGGTGTTGCGTGTAATGCAAGTTATTGAATTATTTTGAAGAAATAACACACTATGAAATCTTAGGGTGTTACAACATTGATGGTGTTGTACCCCTATGAATCCCTACATATGTCAGGGTGCTAGAGCATTTGTTCATGATAGTGATATTCTTGGATAAGGGAGACCAGCCGGCATGGCATAGCCGTGGCCGCTTCAGAGTAGAGTCTTCGGTAGCAGGCAGGCGATAGAGAGCAGGGCCTCAGTCGAGGTGACCCTTCCATCAGTAGACTCAAGTGAATGGACGTACACCACAGTGGTGTCGTAGAGTACTAGTGCAGTCCAGAGAGATCCAATGCTATGCTTATGACAAACATGGTCACCTATCATGGGACTACCAGACCAGGCTTATCAAGCAGGCGTGGTAGGCAGTGGGTGCACCGCTGTATGAGAGGCGGCATCATGACCAGGGATCTCCCAGGAGAGGAAATGGTGTTCCATAGGGAGGAGGTGCTGGTAGAGTGGTAGGACCTGGATGTGGGGGATGATGTTTCAAGGTCCACCCACCCCCACTGATGGGTGGCCCATGTCAGGCTCAGGGAATTGGCGGTAAGGGCAGCGGGCAGCTTCAAGGTATGGGTGTTCAAGACACCCATCACATAAGATGGTCTGAGGTACTCTTTGTGTTTACTCTAGGATTTCCTTGGTACTAGTAGATAGAGGCGCCAACCAATCTTTTATATCACTGCTCTTGGTACAGGATTTGGAGCTCTGAGTAGAGGCGATGACACCTGCGCTTAGCATTGAGGTTCTTACGGGAAGTTCCTCGTTTGTGAACATTGTTTACAGATCGTGTGAACTGTCGTTCATAGGAGAGAGTGTCAGGTGGGACCTAATGGTCATCACAATGGAACCATAATACATCATCATGGGCATAGATTTGATTTCTATGGTTCACTCCCAGACAGACTGTTGTCGCAGACAAGTCAGATGCGTGCATTCTTATGGGATAAGGATCACTATCCTCAGTGAACAAGCCCTCATGGAAAAGAAGATGGGTACTCTGAGCCGAATTCCACTACCTTTTTCTCACCAGTTGGAATGAATGGATCTCAGAGAAGCGGATTCTATAGAAACCTAGATCCCTACCAATGTGGAGGAATATGTGGATGTTTTTCTAGAGGATATCTCGGGACTACCTTCGAGGTGAGGGATAGAGTTATGCATTTACTTGTATCTGGGGAATGCCCCAATATCATGCGCAGCATATGAGATGGCACCCACAGAGCTTTGGGAGATACGACTTCAATTGGATGACCTTCGTGAAAAATGATTAATCAGGCCCTACGTTTCCCCCTGGGAAGCCCCGGTTTTCTTTCTGAAAAAGGTATCTGGGAGTCTGCAACTTTGTGTGGATTATCATCTCCTAAATCAGTCCACAATAATGAAAAAGTACCTTTTTCCAAGGATTTATGACCTCTTCAACTAATTGAGGGGTGCGATGTGGTTATCTAATATTGATCTTTGATCCGGCTACCACCAATTACGGGTTCTTGATGTTGACATCCTGAAGTTAGCTTTCCATTGTTACTATGGGAATTACGAGTTTCAGGTGATTCCCTATGGTGTGATGATTTCCCCCACTATTTTCATGGCTTTGATGTACAAGATCTTCCAGCGATTGTTTGACCGTTTAGTGCTTGTCTTAATTGATGACATACACCTCTACTCTGCGACAAAGGAGGAGCATGCAGATCATTTGAGGATGGTCCTAGATTCACTTCGGGAGCACCAGTTGTATTGGAATATCTCAAATATTCAGTTCTAGATTCACGAGGTTCACTTTCTATGGAATGTCATTTCGAACAAGGTTTATATGTAGATCCCATGATGATAGAGCTAGAGATTTATTTCAATCTACCCAAGAATGTGTAAGAGGTGTGGAGCTTCCTTGTTTTGGCAGGGTACCAAATGAGGTTCATGGAAGACTTATCTAGGATTGCTTCTCCTTTGATTACATTGATGTGGAAGAGAATACCATTCACCAGGAATGATCAGTGTCAGAAGGGATTCGAGGAGTTGAGGTAGAGGCTTACTAGTGCTCCTGTGTTGAGGCTACCAAAGGTGGGTGTAGAGTTCATGGTATACTACGATGCTTAATGAGCTGGTCTATGGTTCGTGTAGATGTAGCACCGGGCAGTGATTCCATATGGGTCGAGGAAGTTGAGTCCAAATGAGAAAAATTACATTACTCACAATTTGGAGCTGGCAGCGGTGGTCTTAGCCTTGAGGTTATGGAGACACTACCTTCTATGTGAGCGTTTTGTGGTCTACTCAGACAACCAGAGCCTCAAGTACATCTTCACTAAGAGGGATCTGAATTTGAGGCAGAGGGGCTGGATGGAGTTTATACAAGTCTATGATTTAGAGATATTCTACACTCTATGTATGGGAAATGTAGTAGCAGATGACCTTAGAAGGAAGTCCCAGGCACGTCTAGTGCAGGAATCTTCAGAGCCATTGGCATCCCTACAACTGACCTTAGTGAAGAAGGTGGGTACGAATTTCTTGCAGTCCTTGATGCTGAATCCTTATATCCATGAGAGAGTGAGAGAGTCATAGTTTGGGGATGTCAAGGGCAATTTACTGCGTGATTAGATATCCTAGGGAGACACGCCTGATGGGTATTTTGATGGAGAGAATCACGATATCATGTTCTAGGGGAGATCTGTAGTACTAGTGTATATGCTGGAAGAGGTGATGTGGGAGTTCAACACCTCTCCCTTGGCTATACATCCCACTGTGGAGAAAGTTTACAGAGACATTCAGCGGATGTTTTTGTGGTCTGGCATGAAGTAGAGCGTAGTAGATTTCTTTTCTCGGTGTCATATCTATCAGCATGAGAAGGTAGAGCATCAGGTTCGGGTAGGGTTGTTGCACCACCTTGATATTCTGTAGTGGAAGTGGGATGGTGTATCTATGGACTTCTTCATAGGGATTCCACGCATATTGAATGGCCATGATTCAATTTGGGTGATAGTGTACCGACTCAAGATTTCGGCACACTTCCTTTCCATCATGGAGTAGATCTCGATAGAAATTCTATGGTCGTTGTACCTTCAGGAGGTTATCCAACTTCATGCAGTACCATTGACGATCATCTCTGACCATGAAACGTGGTTTTCATCATGATCGGGGTGAGGACAACATGAGGTATTCAAGACTTAACTATGGATGTTTACAGGTTTTCACCCCCAGATGGACAAGAAGGCCGAGATCACTATCCAGGTGTTGGAGAATATGCTCAGGGTGTGCATGCTCATCTTTGGCTTAAGATTGGATGATCAAAACCCCTTGTTGTAGTTCTCATATAACAACAATTACCACTCTACAATCATCATGGAACCTTTTGAGGCCCTCTAATAGAGACCATGCAGGTCACTATTGTGCTTGACAGAGGTTGGGGAGACCTCCTTCATGGGTCCAGAGTTGGTGCAGGCGATGACGGAGAAGGTGCAGGTCATTCGTGACAGGATGAGGACGGCTCAATGTGGAAATAAGTCCTACACAGACCATCGTCATATGCCATTGGAATTCGATCAGGGGGACTGTGTCTTTTTTAGGGTCTCCATGTGGCATGGAACATGGCGGTTCAGCTAGGGTTGGAATCTATCCCCAAGGTTCATTGGGCCTTTTGAGATGACACACATGGCTGTTGTGGTTTCCTACCATCTTGGTCCACCCCCATAGATGGTGAAAGTGCATGATGTATTCCACATGTTGCAGCTGAGGAAATACATGTACGACCCCAAGCACGTCATCGACTGGGTAAATCTGAACATTGGGGTTGGATCCACCTTTTCTGAGCACACGTTGGCGACAGAGGAAAGGCAGGAGTAGACTCTTCATGGACAGACCATTAGTTTTGTTGGACTATTGTGGTAGTATGGGAGGGTGCGGGAGATCACCTAGGAACGAGAGAGCTAGAAGCGGGCTCAGTATCTCGATTTTTTTTGTAATTATGTTTTTTGGTGATGAAAAAATGAAAGGGGTAATGATGTATGAACCCGGGTTTGGAGCATGTAAGACTATAATTGTTTTTGATGTTATTCCAATGAAGAGAATTCAGACGGCGTCTGATTCCGAGCCTCAGTGTGGCCAAAATTAAATTTTATGTGTGTTCACACTAGATACACCAAATAAACAAAATAACTCATAAATGGTTTCTTAGATGAAAAAATTGAGGGCAACGTTGAGTTCGGATTTTACCGTTTACCCTATGAGGGGTGTAACATTTGTGGGTGAGACCCTTCTTTGGAAAGCGCCACTAGGGGCGTATTCGTAATTTAGCAGCCCTGGGTGTGAAGATAATACATTCTGAATATAGGCTCAGATTAAAATTTTGAGACCACCGTTCTGCACAGAACGTGGATTTTACCCTAGGAGCGGCTTAACCTTGACCCTGTCGGGATTATGAGTACGGGCCTACTAGTGGGTGTTTAAAATTAATTAATTTTTTATTAATTTTTTTCCATACTAAAACACATCCACCTCATCCTTCTTCCCCCTCATAATGTCCCGAGAGGATTCTCTCCCAACAAAAGGATCCATCTTCTTCAAGCTCTTCTACCCACCTCCCCAAGGCATTTACAACTCCAGAAGAGCATTTGTGAAGTGAAAGGCTATTCCCTGCGAGGTAGGATCATTGCACTTCCATTTTAAATATAAGCAACATCAAAGAACTGAAATTTTAGAGTCGAAATTCTGTTAAATTGTCTAGAAAATTCCATAAATTCGTATGGTTTAGTCTGAGATTTCCAACACTGTTTTTGGGTAAAACATATGAGTCCTGGGGTGTTTGGGGGGCCCTGGATGTTTTCCGGCCAAACCATTATTTTCCCGGGGTTCCAGGGCGGTCCGGTGACTCCACAAGGCGGTTTGGTGGGTGATGATGGCGGTGCGAGCTCCCCAGGCAGTGGCGAGGGCTCCCGACAGTGGGAGCTTCTCAGGTGGTCCAGGATGGCGGCAACGCGACAGGTCCCTAGTCAGTGATGCGGTCGGATGCGGGTGAGTGGTTGCGGGTGTCAGCAGAACATGCGTGAAGCTAGTGGCGCAGGTGGCTGAATTTCCCGATGGATTTTCAGAACAGTACATGGGACTTCGTGACCTCGTTAGTGGACCGGGACCCGCGAAATGCAGATCCCATGGAAAGGATCCGGACCCAAAAAATCTGGTTTAGGTGAGGCGTTGCGGCCCGTATGCGGAACCGCAGGCTGTGGTGGACCGAGATGGCCGGGCGGCAGAGCAGTGGACCGCCGGTCTAAAGGGATGGACCGGTTGAACATGTTTTGCCCACCCCATCTTTGTCCGTTGGTTTTTAAATGCCTCTAACATTCAAAATGAGTTCATATTAGCGTTTCATCTGTGGCGACGAGATCCTTGGATTGAGATGGAGGTTTAGAGATTGTCTCTAGGATTTTTGGTTCCAGAGATAGGGGCTCGGTGGTGCGACATGCCCATTAAGTTTTACATAGCTCCTCAGTGGGATTCATGTTTTGGATGGAACGAGCACATCTTGAGTCCATATTAGGGGTTGTCAGAAATGTTGTGATCCTAGCGTTGTGATGAAGTAGTCCACATTGGTTTCAGGTGTGGAAGCCAGAGTTAAGGTGTGGGCACCACGAGCCGTCTTTTAAGATGTGTGCAGCATACTGTGGCTCTTTCATTAGACATATGTTCGGGGGGAATGAATAGTCATTTTGGCATGTTTTTATGATAGTATCACGATGGCGCTGTTCGCCCGACCATTTTTGGAACCGAGGTTTGGGACCCATGAGAAGTCGTATAGGCACAAAGCGACATTGACTATCTTTTTTGTCGAGAGTTTGTTTCAAGAAATTAAATATTTTATCTTGCGTGTTTTTACGCAAGGATTGTAATGATGTAATCTGTTGGGGCATGCATAGACTCATTTGAGATCTCATTAAATGTGGAATCGTGAAAGTGTGCTGGTTGGTGTATCCTTTGACACACTCTGAACCACCACACAATAGTTATGTTAGTGACACCCAGTGATTTCAAGGGTTGTGCTGATTTATCCAAACAGTTCTGAGATTACACTCTAGTGGGGATGGGCAGAGTGTTACCCACCGCCGTATTAGGGTTTACCCTCCAACGGGGCTGGGCATTGGGTTACCCATTGATCATAGGGTTTACCCTCCACCGGGGTTGTGTCGTGTGTTTCTTATTAACCTTAGGGATTACCCTCTAGCGAGGTTGGGCAGTGATTTACCCAACGACCTCTTATGGGTTACCCTCCAACGGGGCTGGGCAGTGGGTTACCCGACGACCTCTTAGGGTTTACCCACCAGCTGGGATGGGTTGTGGGTCAACCAACGACTTCTTTCAAAGTGAACCATTTCTATGAGGTTATCTAGTTACTTTTCTCCGTGATTACCGGAGGGAGACCATTGGTTGTATGGTTTAACGATTAGATAGCATTGGGGTTCGGGAATTTTGGGCATCGATTATGGATATACTTAGAGATTTTGGTGACTTTTCATTAGTTGAGCATGGATATGGAGATCCCCTTACAAACACGTTCAGGTATCTTGTTGAGATTATATATATATATACACATATATATATACAACCTACATTTTCCCCACTCACTGGGTTCAGTTACTCTCCTTCTAAGAGGGGAAATGATGCGAGGGGTATGCCTCGTGCTTTCCATGTCTAGATCTTCTTGGTTGGACGAGACTACTTCCATTATTCTCTTGGGTTTAGTTGTACTATATCTATTGTAATATTACACTATTATTTGTTCTGTCTATAGTTCATTATTTTAGTGCCTCTTTGTTGCTCCCTGGAGCTTTTAGGGAATCCTATTGATTGTCTTTATACTCACCCCTACTTGGGCTTTGCCCTCACTTTCTGTTCCCTCGCAGATGAGAGAAAGGTTAATCGAGACTAGATAAGAGTGTATAGGGAACTAGAGCTTGGGCCGTGTACCGGGGTCATAATAGGTTTTTCTAGTGCGGGACTCTCCAGTTGTTTACTTTTGTTTACCTGTTTATGGGTTGTGGCACCATTCAGGTTGGGCGTGTGTTTTTCTATTTTTCTGTTCAGTTTTTTTTCATGACATTCCCTGTTCTGTTTTTAAAGGTTGATGCATGATTTATAGTTGGGATATTATAGTCCATACATTGGATTACTTTTTTACTCTGCAGTTCTGTATTTAGTGGGTGGTGTGTGTGGGTACATGTACATAGTCAAAGGCCTCCCCGAGATTGTTATGCCTTCGGCCCTTGTTGCCAGCCCCTGGCCTATGGAGGTGGGCTTAGGGTAGATGCTGCATGAGACCGGTAGGGTCGGGTCGTGACACCAATAAAATAATCATCATGATGGGGATAAAATACCTTTATATATCCAATATGATAAAATTTCCAATATGTCCCAACAACATGAACAAATCATCTCAACACTAAATATTTGAAATCGGGTGTAAAATGCACCTTGTCGTATACAACATATCAAAAGTGGGAATATCATCCACACTTTACCATCAAAACAACAAGTTAGTGTCATCACATCACTATTTACAAACATCATAACATGGAGTAATACAATTTTTCACATCCATATATAAAAAAATTTATTTGATGTTATCATATTGTACCATAAGATTTAAAATATATCATTGTGGTTTTTAGGATTCTCAACCATAGATAATGACTAGAATTAATATAACCAATCCAATATCACAAAATTGTGAGGTTGAAAACTCACCCCATTCCAATTCAGGAGATCATTACTAAAATGAAACTATAATTCATTCTATGTGGATTCATAAAAAGGAAAAAAACAAATCACACTATTATTATCTATATAGATTAAAAGAGAACCATTTTTTGTCTAAAATAACATCATTAAACCAAATGAGCTGCATATTAGGGTTTTGATCATTTAATATATCATATATTATTTTATGTTCATGGTCATCGATGGACATCAGAATAAGTCATATCCAAAAAAGTTTACACAATGTCCCTAAAATTATTTACCACGATAAAATTAGGTCCAGATAAATAATTTAAATAAATATAGGGTCAATGAATCCTGAATAGTGAGATCATATATCATATAGGGTATAAAACAGGGATTAACCACGTGGATTATTTTGGGACCTCCTAACATTACTTAATTTAAGTCCACTTATCAAACTACTCTAGATAAATCAGTTCTAATTAGTAGATTTCCAACAATGATGGTGAAATTAAAAAAATTGGTCATTAGTGGATGATAAAATTGAAATATATTAAGATAACTAAAAAATATATATGATGGGGATTATAATATTGTGTTATCCATTAGTGAATATCATACTCAAATACAAGATTTAATGAAGGATATCGAAACTTATAAGAAAATAAACCAAAGGATACAAAAAGATTCATTCATGGAGGGTGAATAAATTAGGAAATCTAATTTATGATTATTTTAACCTGTAAAATATTTTTTTTTGAATAAAATTTCTTTTAAAATTGGATATTTTCATGATTATATTAGTCTCCACACAACACACCCTATCCATGTTCTCATTGCGGTATGATCTCTTTGTTTAGGGTGAGGCACCATAAAATAATGTAAAAGCACAAAATTGATCCCCAAGCGTCCATATTATATCCATACCATCATGGAAACAATGAAACCCATGTATATTGGATTCGTGGAATATGAACCCCACATAAAAATTTAAAAGTTCCCAACGTAGCATATTTCATTATTAAACGCCTTCACTACAACATAATACAACTACAGTAGAGATAAAAATCATGGAATGTCCTGGGGTTAATTATATGACCATCTACCTATATATAATTTAAATATTTTATAGCCCAATTGGTAATATTATGTAGATTATACCATGTTGCAATCGATTTTCTATCAACCATATCTATGATTTAATTATTTATAGTGTGATGTGGAGTCTTTTCTGATTCAAAAGATAATATTTAACATCCCTTTTCTGGAAAAAATCCAAAATCTACTATGAAGTGTATCTCTATCATATGAAAAAATTAATCTTACATAACATAATTTTTTTTACAAACCCCCTATCACGTCACAACCAATAATATTCATGTTACATAATCATATACCAGACACTCATCAAGATACACACAATATTTCTTATTGGATGATAAGAAAACTTTTGGTGAATTCCATCCCAAACTAGGGTCAAATTATAATATCAACCAACAAGACCCTGGTCAACAAATCCTATATCTCATGAACCCCAAAAACGACATTAGGTGAAAATTACATTGAATTAATACCTTGTCTGGATGTGGATGGTAATACCCTCACCACTGTAGGGATGATCATAGCCATCACATATCACTAAGAATCACATATCCTATTTAGTGAACAACTTAGTCCAGTGAGCCTTTATATCCAACTCCATATCCCAAGTCTCTTGCAAGATACATCTAAACAATAATTAAACTCATGCTAATGTACAATCTTTCACTGAATTTTATTCATTTTTTGATCTATAATCTAAATTCATTGCTCTATGAATGAAGTATCAAGGACAAAATTGACAACCTCAACATCAATCAATGATATGGAACATGATGATATCTCCTAATCTATGATATAGTGATAACATCATACATAGATCTATGACTGTAAGAGGGTGATAACTAGTATTCTATTATATATATCATTAATAAAGTATCAAATGTAAATAAAACATAGGATACATAGTTCAATGCCTTTGGAAAATAATATTGTCAAAATTATACTGTCACTCATATAAATAGTCTATCTCAAATTTCATACTCTATAGGACGGTATCACGAGATAAAATATGATATTTTCTTACATTATTTCGTAACTAACTATATCCTTATCATACAAACATGATTTTATGTCCCCTCTATGAAATTTATCTCGATAATAGTTTATTACTCAACTCAAACCATCATAGAGATGATCAACGAGGTCTTCTATAGAAATCCTCAAATAAAACCATTTGAATGAATGTTGGACAACTATTTTTAGAGGTAAAATTGATAAGAATGAGATGATTCTCTTATGAAACTATTATATTTGTGACACATGGTCTCAGAGTTCCCACCAATATACTTATAGTATTCCTAGATATCGCATAATCCTAATGATTTTATGAACTGTGAAGATGCAAATGAGAATCCAATTATCTTTATCGACCTTACTAGAAATAAATTTTGAATCATTTATCCTAATTTGAAATGATATCCACCATTTCAATATGATGATGTTCTATCTCATAGACATATAACCATCCAGGATAAAAAAAATTGTATCTCCCTGATTAGAAAGAAGTGTATATCGTTGCTCAACCAATCTAAAGTGAACAATACCACATTATTATTAGAAGACCTCATTAATAACCTAGTGGAAAAATTCTTGGTCGCATGATCCCACTTCCACTCAATGAAGGATAGTAACTAAATATAAACAAATGGTTACAAATAAATGGGGTTTTTTCTAAATATTAGTAATACATTATAAATAACCCATTATATCTATCATCTTCCACTTCCATCATTATTTACTATGAAAATCATGATTCTCCATTGAAATCCTTTGGTGAAAAACCCATATCGAGGTGTCTTAATCCCACAGTATCACCTCATGCATTCTCATTGGGTCGACAACCTGAATTCAGATGTTGAGAACCTTATCAATATCAAAATACCAATATGAAATTATATTAATGATAATATTTCAACATGTTCACTATAATATATATATTAGGATCAAGATTTATGTAATTATATACATTTATCATCAACTACATCAAAACATAATACACCAAATGCATATCTTATATCAAAATGAATTTAGTAATAAATTTTTATGCATAAAAATATAGGGTGTACATATTATGTTGACTAGTTATGGTTAAAATCATTGTATATTTCAATATTACCATAAAATCATAGAATTTTCCCTCATAATAATTAAAACCTAATAGCTCCACCGATTTATTTTTTCTGGGTCATCATAACTTTTACAAATTAGGAAAATTTCTAGATGAATATTCTATAATTGATTTCTAAGATCAATAAGATAATAATATGAAAACAATTATTGGTATAATTATTAGAAACAACAACATCATATTTTATGAACTATCTTATACCAACACATAACTAAGCACATATGTTGTCATGTGGAAAGGTTTGTAGGTTGTACCCATTAACCACAAACTATAATCTAGTTCTTGTTCAATGATTATTTCCATTGGGAATGATTTCTTAAATAATATGATAAAAAATTAATAAATCTCAAAAATATATAAATACATATATATATATATATACATCCAAATATGGAATAAACCAGAATCAATATCTGTATATGAAAAAAAATTGGATGAGGAGAAAACCGTTTTGAAAAATGGCTTATAGATGCTAAAACCAAAACCTAAATGCAATCAAAATGAGGCTACACATATCATTATGACATGATATACACCCTCCCAAAATTTCACCAGCATAATCCAATCAAGATCCACTAGGATTAGAACACACCACCTCTAAGTTAATCATCTCTTTTACTTGAATATGGGGAAAAATATGATATAAATTCAATCAGTGTATGTATAGTGTGAGAAGAAATCCATATAGCCTCCCAAAATTTATTTTAGGAATAACCATTATTGGACTAAAATAAACATACTAGTAAGATAAATAAATTATTTATAATATTGTTATTAAATTTTCCTTAAATAAAAGAATAATAAAAAACCCTAAAAAATTAGGTCTAAACTAAGGTATAGATGTTTTTGGGTCATTATAAGATCATCATGATCTGAATTAATGAACCATTAATAAATTTTCTAGTGCATGAATCTTTATGAAGGATAAATTCAAATACATTGTTATAACCATACCTATAAAATAATTTTTTTACTATTGCATCGTACTGCATGGGGTAGGGAGGGTAGATGATTTTCTTGAAAAAATAATAGCATTCACCAAATATAGGCTATTAGGGTTCCCATGTGCTATCCCCTTTCTGAAAAATTAAAATTCCACATCCAATTAACATTATAAACAAAACATTCAAAATGAATCCATTTTCATATAAATAAAAATGTAAAAAATGAAATCCACCAAATGGATTCATATCAATCTCAAAATACCATTTTATATAAAATAAATATTAAATCACAAATAAAAATTTATATGAGCGTATTTAGTTTTTAAAACAATGGAACATTATGAATCCACCTACCATTAACACATGAACCCTTGAGAAACCAGATTGAATCCACTAGTATAGAGAAATAATATATTAAATAAGAAATTGAAAGACTTAATAAAAATCATCCACACTATTGAAGTCATATTACATAACATAAGGTAGTCATGGACATGGTAATGAGAGAATCATTGATTATAAGGATAGATTATGAAATATGAAGGAAAAGTGGACCTTTAATGATGATGTATTGAAAAATATGATGTACATACCTCTTAAAATCCATGCAATGATACAATGAGAATTCATATTTGTACATAAATGTAATAGAAGATGAATGGGGTAGCATGGAGAGCAGAAGAGGGCTTATAATATGCAATGGAAAATTTGAAATATCATATTTTTTGTTTTATGGGTAGGACACAAGGTTTTTGAAAACGGTAATCCATAGTGTGTTATGTCCATGTAGATCACCAATACCTCACATGGGAACATGCGTGTATGGATCACACAAATTTTTAAACTATGAATAAAGTGTGTGAATATACACTATACAATTATATACCTATTTCAAACTACATCCACAGGATTACCCCTAACCATGTTCTAACTGTATAATACTCATTGATTTATAAAAATTATTAAATTTTGAAGAAATTGTTCTAGAATCAAATGGATAAGGATAAAAAAATTAATATAGAAAACTCTTACCAAGTAGTGACACTATGTGAGTGAAAATTATATTAATAATTTCACTTTATACACATATAAAGTCATCCCGAATCATGGTCTAGGAATAGATGAGGTCATTGCTCCATCGCAAGGGACTCTCACCCCCAATACTGAAAAGAATAACATTTTTGTTTTCCTAATACATGAAAATGATTATTAATTTCACTGAAAAAAATTTATCCCTGTTTTCAGTAATCTAAACATATTTAAAAGGACTAAAAATTAAACACAAACATGGGTTATTCCAATTTCAAAACATGAGAACTATCTGGGATTTAATTCTTCTACTATAAGACTTTGAATTCCCAATGAATAATAGTCAACTATGGTGGAAACACTAATTAGTATGGAACATTTTGGGTCCATTTAGAGATACCAAAGTATCATGTGTATCCTATAGAATGATTTACCTTGCTAAATAATTAGAGACCCAACTGACTAGAAACCTTCAAGAATCCCTATTCACGAAATGAAATTCAAAAGGAATACATCGATGATATGAAAAGGATTTTCTTGAACTATGATTCCATCAATTGCTACTATATTTCGTAAATCATTTCCAAAATCAATTTCATATTGAATTGATCCATTATAGAAGTCCACCCCACTTAAATAAATAGGAATTGATATTGTAATATTCAACAATATAAAGTTTAAAAATGATACATAAAAAATGATGACTGATGGTTGTTACTATATCCAAATTATACCAACTAAAAATGTGTATCTCGTGATCCACCAAAATCCTTAACACAATCATAGTGTATCTACAACAAAATTAGAGTGGATGCTACATTGGATTACTTGTTTTTGATTGTTTTTCTGTACTCAGATTAACATAGGATCCAATTTCTACCCAGAGGTCTTCCCTAAAACAAGATGTGAACTAGTGGTCTCCATCAGTGATAATAACAGACAACACTTACTAAAAAAATTTATTTACTACATACACAACATAATACCCTCTTCCTCTATTGTGGTGTCCTTTATCATAATAATGTAATTATATTTTTTTAAATGATCCCTCATGTCCCATACATATTCCATATCATGAGGTGTTTGATGTAGTCCAATGATGGTGTCTATGGAAATATCATCCCACATACTAGTATGTAATGAATGATTTTGTAAAATACCATAGGGATTAGGGTGTTTGGATTATATATATATGAAATTAAAACATGGGAAAATTATGTTCTTATATCTCATTCATAGTAAGCCACAAGAATCACAACTTGAAAACATATTACATCTTAGTGGAACGTGGGTGAATTTTTCACTATGATTGATAGGAAAACTCCACTAAAACATTACTCATAGATACATGGACTATATAATGGATTTTAAGATATATGTAACCCAAAAAATACTAATATCAATCACTAGTGGTCTCCCCACAACTTAAAATTCCCCTGATGGGATGAGAATCCTCATCAAATAGTTTCTCACAAATAATGAAATTTTTAAGTGAAGGGATCTACTCTATTATAGCAAAGAAACAAGATCACCATTTTTTAATTAAATTCAAAGTGAACATAAGAAAATAAAACCATAAAAATTCATTCATCATTGGAGTCCTTGAGGGAATCAGAGGGAAATATATGACTAAGAATGTCGGTAACCACATATAAATCTCCTTGGGTATAGGTGATGTTAAAATCAGACACAAAGAGATATTAAACCAATATTCACTGATGAATATTAATCTCCTTTGGAAAAATTTATATCTCAATCTCTTATGATAAATGAAAACATGACCCTTTCCCCAATGATATAATTAACCCAACACTTATGATCAGGCATAACAGTTGTGAGCTCAAGATCATGGGTCTAGTCAATCTTTACAAGATGGAACATTTGAAAAGATCCATACACCACCCAAAAAAATCCTATATAAGAACACACCATAGAACCATAACTAATTAATGAAAATAGACCACATAATCTTGAAAAAATTCTTGTAAAATTAATTTTTGGGATGATGTCAACAACCAAATTATCTCATCAGAATAGACGTTAAAATTATGGATCCACCATAACTTCTCCCCTACATTTTGATATCTATGAGAGGTGATTAATTAATCATGAAACCCATTATGAACCATTTATAATATCATTCCAACCCCATGAATATCATAATATTAAATACATTCTTATAATCCCTCATGGAATCAAGAACTTAACTATCATAGGATTAAATGAGATACCCAATTTTGATACCACATACCTATGAAACCTAGTCTATAGGATACAAAAACAATAGATTTATATTTTAACAAATAGGGGTGATAGCTCAAAGATCCCAAAAACAATTATCAAATTACCTACTTTATCCTTCTTCTTATTTGAGTAAACAATAATTTAATCTGCAATTACAATGAGTAAGGTATTGATGTACTAATACAATATCTGGATCATGAGGACTAGGATGATTGAAGTAGGATTGATTTTACATTAAATAAGAACTATATCTTTTTACTTATTTCACTAAAAACAAAAAACATAAAATAATTTTGACACATTCTTTTAAGATAAATATATCTATTGTAAAGAATCTATTTAACTGGAGAGTACAAATATAGGTAATCATACTATGAAACTAATTTTAAAAATAAAAATAAAGTACAAATTTAAGACTAATTCATTGATGAAATTGAATTACTATAGTTAAACAATGATATGATCGTTTTTGACCTAGGATTATATTTTTTCTAATAATGGATTTCTATGAACTATTAAAGTTATTTTATAGAGAAATGTAAATTATAGTTAAATTTTGTTAGAATTCATGAATAATTTTTAAAAATATATAAATAAAAAATTGATATGAAATAAGATTAAAAGCAGTTACATTTTAAAGAATCCATTTTTCAATGGAAATAGCTTGCATTACACTTTATATTTCCATTTAAAAGAAAAAGGCCACAATTTTATAATTTTAATATTAAAAAATAAATTCGATTATGGGTTCATTATATAAATATTAACATTATGTGGTTTTTTATTTTAATATCTATAAAAAAATATATTTTTTTGGTGAATAGTGAATAATAAGATTTTTACCAATACTAAGGCTTTTACGAGTTTAGAATTGTGGGAAAAATGACTTCATTGTTTACAAAATATTTTTTGATAACCAATTTTTTATTTTCGGATTAAAAATATAAATTTAAAAACACAATGTATCATTTTGAAAACCCATATTTAACATTTTTTAGTTCAATTAATATATTATTCCAATAAAAACTATTCCATGAATTTTTAATTATATATTAACATGTTTTATTTTAGTTTTTTCATTATTTTAATGAATTATAATTACTATCATTTTTTCAATAAACCTATTGAAATTAGTTAGCTCATACTGATGGATAATATTATCCGAATTATAAATGTTATTCCTCAAAATATACTTTTATAAAAAAATATATGCATAATGTGAAATCTTATTAAATTTATCTTCAATGACCAATGAAAATTTTCTTTGAAAATTTTATGATAATATTTGCAAACATAATACCAAAAATATTTATAATGTTTATTTTTTTTAATTAAATTTTTTTTAATTGTCGTTAAGAAAGGAGTTACCAAGGTAAAACTAATTTTTTAAAAAACATTAAACCTTTGATAAATAGCCTAAAATTATTTAGAAATTATCTATATGTGTGTGGGGAATGGTTTCATTGACCACCAATCAAACCATCTCTATAATTTATTAACTTTTGTGCCACTGTCAATTAATTGAGCACCTCTTATCACCAAAATGTCACTCCCCTCACTTATAAAAGGTGACTTCAACCACACCCCATAAACTCATAACAAAATACATCTCATTACCCAAACACTACCAAAACTCAAACCTAATTATCCTAGAAATATCATAGATGTTATTGTATCTTTAATGGGCCACTCCCCAAAGGCTTAAGCCATGTATCAAATATGTTATTTTAATGAGTAAGGTAAAAATTCCCAAATATTTATTTTGTATTTCTATTTTATTATGTATTATTCCTCCACCGAAATTTATGTTATACGATCTTAAAAGAAATTGTATTTTAATTCTTTGAATATTGAATGTTTATTATACATATGAAATTAGTATAATCTATCTTCCTTCTTTATCATTATAATAATGAAAATCTCATCCATGCATACATGTAAACTATCTCCATCATGAAAAATGAGTCTTATTTTCCACCATCTCCTTACATTCATAGTTATAAAATAATATTTCATAAACTCCCTCTATAGAATGATAAATTCATATTCTCAACAACACCTAAAATTGATGGTTCTAAAAAATATTTTATGAATATATATGATATCATGGGTTTATATATATCATTACTAATTTTTCGAATGTGTGTAATAAAAATAGGTTATCATTATGTTTTAATATATTTTTTGTAGTAGATGACCCAAAACATTCTCACCATGGATCGTGTTCTCTCAAAACAAACCCCTAGTTACAAAATCAATGAACTTTGCAATGTTTAAATCATTAAATATAACTTAAATAAATTTTCCAATCTGATAACGGAGAAAATCATATCAATAAATGGTTTTTGTCATCACTATTAAGAAACATGTGTGAAACAATTATAGTTACAACATTTAAGAATCAAAATAAGAAATAACTATCAACTTAATGTATAATAAATGAATATAAAAAAATTATATATGGTCATAGATATGGGAATGGTTCTAAAATGATTTAGTTTTATATTTATGTGCATTATATAGGTGGTTAAATTTATTTCAAGGAAGATAAAAATTTACGTAAGTATTTCCTCATATCATTATCACTTAATTGATATATGATTTGTATTCACAATTTATTTTTTTTCTGTACAAACTAACCCTGGATGTGTTTTAATATGATTATAATAAAATTCAAGAGAATCAAAAATTCATATGATGTTATCCCTTTCTTGGGTTCTTTACATAATAGCTTCCAATGTAAAAATGTATTGTTACCAAAATCTGTTTCAAAAAATACTTTTATGATTAAATTTCCATATTGGTTAATATTTTGTGACCTTCATTAAAAAAATGAACTATTTTATCATATCAATTTTTTATTGGGGAATTATATTTCATATCTCAATTTCATTTTCATTGGTAAATATTTTAAAAAATGTGATTCTTGTAAATGAAACTGACCCCACCTCTTATTTTTAGACAATAATATTCCTCACATTTATCCATATTATTTTTACAGAAACACTTATCCATTATTAAATAATTGATTAGTTATGTTTTCTACAACTTCTACAATTTTTACAAAATGTTTGGATTGATTGTTAAAAGATTTTGAAGATAAGGTTTTCTAATAATGGTATAACTTTTTATATTGTTCCATGTGAATACATTATTTCACTATTATGTGAAATAATATTTATGATATATTCATTTCCAAGTAACAAAATTAAATTAAAAAAGAATTTAATTCATAATTATTTTTAAAATAAAATATTTTTTAATTTTATTCTAATTTCAATGAATGATTTATAAATTATTTCTTTATTTTAAAATAGATTTTAATATTTTATATTTATAATAAATAAATTCTCTTTTGTTTTTATTTCTTCTCAAAGAATTTTTTAAAATAATTTTTCATTAGAAAATAAATTTTCTAAAAAATAAATTTTAATGGTAATTTTTTTAATAAATTCTTATTATCATTGAATTTTATATAGGAAAACAATTTAATTTTAAAAGTATTTCAAAAATAGTAATTTATTTTTAGTTTTATTATTCATTTATCCGATAATATTATAATTTTAGACATTATAATGAATCAATAACCTTTTAAATTAATTATATTTCACATAATGTATTTATGTATGATACCATACAACTTATTAATATACATTACATATGAAATGGTATTTAAATCTATAAATAAACTTATCCCATTTTCCAATGTAATTATGTGATGATTAAAATATTAATGTTTTAATTTTATTTGCAAAACATATATGTTTTTCATTATGTTATCGGTGTTCTTAGAATTATATATCACTCTAACGCATTGTGTAAATCATGATATCACATGATATAATATTTAAAGGAATGTAAAGTGAACACAATCCCTTTAGGGCCAATTTCCATTGAGTGATGAGTGGGTTTGAAATTATTCTAAATTATAATTTATTAGTAAATGTCTTATATCATGTGATTTTACATGTTATGGATTTTGGACTGAACCCAATCCACTATGGGATGTCATCCACTATGAATATGGGAATGGAGAGGGAACTCAATCATATATGTGACTATGTTTTATATGTTTCTGGAAATGGAGAGTGTCCCCGATCCATTATAAGACTATGTATACTATAAAATGATGCTTTTGGTTATGATACATGACTATGAAAACTATTTTTATTGTTATGATCACGCGAAAATGTTATATTTTTCGAGATTCCTATTTTATGATGAATCATGTCTTATTTTATGATCAGATAATTATTAATTGATTTATTATTGGTGATCCATTATTTTTTGTATGATTTTATAAGGTAGTGTTCTTAGACCTTGACTATTCTGTCACACCAACATGATTATATTATGATAACTTATTATTATCAATTGTTATCTATTATGTTTTAGCATTATATAAAACCTTATATATCATGAAATTTAAAGAAACTTTTTTATTCCCAAGGTTATTAAGAATGGTATTGAATCATATGATTCTAAAAAGGTATAATTTGAGATGATATTTTGTTGAGGTATTGAACATTTTTTAGAAATATGTTTATTATGTATCCAGTCATCAAAGATGCTATTTTTTTATAAAAAATGGTTATGTGTGAGATTATTAGGTGATGCAATGTTAATGTGAAATATTTTAAAGGATATATAAGTGTATATAACTTTGTATCAATGATAGTTTCTATATAATTTTCTTTTAGAGTCTTATTTTAGAGTGTGGTTCTTGGAGAAAATTAGAATAAATTTTTTCAGAACATTAGCCACTCTAACCAAAAACTAGTGATCGCCTATGAAATGATAAATATTATAAAATTAACTACATACTTTAATATAATAAAATAGGTAATTATTATGGTGAAATTGGTATTTATTTACGAATGAACATGATTCATGTTATAGCAATCTATACACAACTGAAGGGATCGGTTATCCTCGGAAAAATTAGATCGTGGTAGCCCATTAGGACAAGTTTGAGTGGATAATGAAATCAGATTCTAATTCATAAATTATAATCATAAATTAATTTAACACAATGGGAGACATATGATATGTATATGGAGATAAAATTTTAGTTCCCAACACTATGAACATAGTGAATTTCACTTCCATCAATGGGGGTTATCTTAAGAAATATTCTAAGAATATCTCAAGGGATATTCTAATCATGGGGAGAAAATCACTCCTAGAAATCACACTATCATATTTTAGAAGGCAAATAGACCCCTAAATATTGAATCTACCTAGTCCAATAAGAGGAGGACCACCACGACTGGACTATAGTTCCCATTCTCACTAAAACACTCATGTTCTTCCACTGGAGCTGGTGAATTTTTTTTAACCATGATAAATATAAATATGATCCATAATGGTTTTTGTCTCATATATCCAAAGATTTAAATTTAATAGTAATATTTTTCATATATATAATTTCTAATCAAATCTACTCCATCCCTGGATATAATAACTGAAGGGTAATAAAATCCTTGATCAATCTTTATTCTAATATGTGTGGCTATCTCTATAAAAAATGTAATCAGATTGATAGGGAGTTTTAACATTTAAACCATATTGGAGGATATAAATGTTTTTAAGAGTATTTATAAAAAATAGTAACCATATAATAGGTAATAAGGATTGTATTTTTCACTATCAGGGGTCTTACCATGGACTCAACTGGTTATTGATCCAATATATGAACTTTTTTCATGTATCAATGAGTTGTAGGTCTTCTGATGGACTATGTCTTATACATGAGATGAATCCAAAAGAGGAAGAGGCTCTACCTCCACACCCATGTGAATGGGATACAATTTATTGAGTGGAAACAGACTACACCTCAGATTTCATGGGGACTAATGATACGGAACCACCATAGGAAGGAAAGATCGTTTACTATAATTTATGGACATAGATTATATATTTAAAAAAATGACAAAACACGGGTTCTATAATATATAATTACTATATATGACTAGGGATATTACACTAGAGTAAATTAGTGGTCCAAATACCCCCTAAATATTGATAATTAGGGTTGAGGATGATACCCAAAACATCTATCATTTCCCCTCACGTACTCTCTACTCTTACTATTCTTCTATAATGAACTAATTCAATATTTATGAGGCATGAGAGGGAATCTAATAGACTCATAAATAAATTACTATTGGATGTATACCTTTAAAGGTCAGTCGATAACCACATTATATGTATTTATTATAACCTACCCATTACAGAAAATATAAGGTAAAAGGATCACCAATTTAATAAATTGGTTCATATTATTTATAATTAAATATGGTCATTGTTGAAGGCACTAAAGCTCTTATGATTTCACAAAAATAAATGTGTCAGGGTATATATTATTAGTGAATATTATATTTAAATCATTATAATCCATATTCTTAAAATATATATCCATAATAAATTACTCCCACTATCTATGACTAGGACCATTAAGGATGAATTTGGATAACATCAACATATCATAGTCTGGAGTTATATAGTAGTGAAATATCTAATCGATCATCTCGGGTTAACAATAAAACTCCTAAGAATCATTACTTCTCTAAAATAAAGGAGTATTATTCTTGAGATATTCCATATTATGATCTGTTTAAGGATATTTGTTAGATAACATATAATGATATAGTCTAAAAACTGATGCATGATCCATATCTTGAAGATCATGTACCATAACATCAATATGATATTAACCAAATAATAGATTCTCTCATGGAAAATTATATGCAACAACTTCCATATAATTCATGGTACTTATTTGAGGGGCCATAGGGCTACATAAAATAATTAAAAGAGGGAAACCATAAAAACCACAAATATATCATCATTTAAAATTAGGATTTTTTTAAATATTAATGTTCATCATAAACCACAAAAAATATAAAAAACCAAAACTTTCCATGAAACGTGGAATTTAGTGATGGTCCATGGCCAGTACATCTTAACAATATGGGGGTAGATAAAATATGAAACAAAGACAGCAATTCCTAAATCCCATTGAAATTAGAGGAAGAATACTAATAGTGTTTCATAGATACACCTTAATGTGTCTTATTTGATCCCCAATAAACATATCCCTAGACAATACTGAAATTAAAAATAACATGAATGAAAAACTTATAGCAATGATATCATTTTTTTTCAAGACAATCTTACACACCCACAATTCGTACACCCATGTCATCCCATGAAATGTATCAATTCATGAACATGATACCTATATATAAGAAACCGGTTCCCGGGAGTCGAAAATTTCCTTTATTATTGAATTTCTCAATAACTACATCAATAAAACATAAATAATTCCTCAAATATATCATTATAATATATATGTAAAAATAAATAAATGTCAAAACATAGAATAAAAAATCATGGACAACTTTAAAATTGTAAATAGGAATGTGTGGAAGAGGTCTATTAAAAAACGTGATAAATACTATAACTATAACCTAAAATGAAAAAAATTTGAATACCCATCTCTATGTGGCACAAAAATCAATCATCCAATATATCACCACTATTATCAAACCTAGATCAACTTGATACAGTACACACTAACTAAAAAAATTTCATGATATTAATTGATTCGATAAAACAATGTCTACCTAAACCCATTGATGGTATATAAAGTGTGACCAGAAAATCTTAATAGGGTACCCAAAATATTTTCATGAATAAATATCATTAGAAAAAAATATACCCACTAGATTGAAAATAATTTAATTTGAAACATTAATTTACAATTTAAAAAATAGAGGAATAATAATTATAACACATAAAAAGTGCAAAGAGATAACCCTAAGGTAGATAATGTTTTACCTCAACATATTAATATCATAATCTTGGTGATTAGACCATTGAAAACCATTCTCATGCATGAATCAATAGGGATGAAGAATCCAAATTATGAATGATAAGCACCTTCATAAAATAATCTGTTAATTTATTTCTTTTTTAGTCCATGCACTAGGGATGATAATCAATTACATATATGTATGTATACTACTTATCCAACCTAGTTACCTAGAAATTCCATGTGTTATCCTATATCTAATAAATTTATATTTAATATAAAATTTAGTTAATGAAAAAATTATCCCAATAAAACCATTTCATTCCAATACAGAAGGAAAACAATTTTAAATCAACCAAACATAACTATATAGTTCTCAAAATACAACTTTGATTGACATTAATATTAAAACACGTATTTTATATTTAATAAATACCGTATATTTTTTTAAAAAATACACATCATTAAACCACATATAGTAATGTATTCCCACTATTAGAAATCATATGGAATCTGTTATCAATGAAAAAAGAATATATTAAGGATGGATGAGGGGACACTAATCATAAAAACCCACACCATTCAATTTATTTCACAATAACAAGTCCATCAAGTCTAGGGGGTAGAGGGAAACCTTGATAAGATTGAATAGAAATTTTAGAGTATAGAAAATAGGACCTTACATGATGAAATCATGAATAAAAAAGTGAATATCCCACTTAAATTCCACCCGTGGTGAGGATACAAGGGTAATTTATGAGGCCTATAGAAATAAAATAGGGGTTGTTGAGAGGAAAATACAGCTTAGAATAATAGGTAAAAGTAATACTTCATACATTATGATTTTAGTAAAGGATTAAAAATATGGTTGAATAATTTTCTAAACTAAGCACCAATTATGTGGATAAACACAATCTCTCATGTAAACCCACATGATTATTAATAATAATTTGGTAAACAATGTAACATCATAACCTACAATACCATCAAACGGGTAGCCAGACTGGTCGTCACATGACCTCAATTCCACATCCTTGTATACCAACGGATGACGAATAGCAACAAGGGTGTAAGGATGGTATGTGGGGAGACTATACCATAATTTCCATGTTCTCAAAGTAGTATAAAAATATATAAATATATAATACCAATGGAAGATAATTTCAATATCTACAAAATAATGAAAATTAGAAGAACTAGTTGATATAATGAATTCATTTCATGGTGATACGGATTTGAATGAAATTAACAAAACAAAATTCATTACATCGTATTTTAGAAACAATGAAAAGGAACAAATCTCTAAGGGAGATCTCTATGAGAATCACGAGCTTTATCTCGATCCTTTTCCACTAACATTAAGGTACAATATACAACACTAGAAAGATCCAATGTCCTCATAAAAAAGATATTCTAATCGGGTACCCCAATGCAATGGAGGCCTGAATATTGTGTGAGATATAAATCATAGAAGGTTGGGACCACCAGTTTTCTAACTCGGTAGGGAAAATTCAATATAACAAAATAGTGTACATGTATATCTAATCAATAACAGAATTGAATAAATAAGCAAAAACCCATCCAGCTTCCATAGGGGCACCTAATGGTGATACATACGTTGGCTCATTTTTGTAATATGTGTTTATATAATGAAAATATATATATATATATATATTAAATAACGTATAATGAACTATTTATCAAATTATTTAATTTTCATTATTCACTCCATTCTTATCTCTATGGTTTCTGTGGATACCCGTACCTCGATACTAACTTCTTCTAGTACTGAAGCCTAATGTTCTCCATTGGTAATATGATATCTTAATACCTACGTCATCTCATGCATGAGACTAATATATTGAAGGTGATATCATACATCAATACCTTATTCAGATCATTATTGTGTCAAAAGTATTTTATAATGATATTATATGTTAATTCCATCTTTGGATCATGTTAGATTCTAATGTATACAAAAAAGATATCATATCTCAAAAGCTAATTAAACTCATGTAAGAGTTCAAATATTCTCATGTGAGTTGATAAATTGTAGTTCCATTATTTATATTCTTAAAATTCACACATAAAAAACAAATTTATCATTATCCCAAAATTTATATAAGATAACCATGTTATCATGCATACACTTGAATAGAAGGACCATGACCCCATTATCTTTACTCGTACGTATAATGACCATGTATCCATGTATGCTTCTGAATTCAAAATGACCATGTTATCATTCTATTTACTCATAAGTATGATGATTATGTTACTATTTATACATCGCAATTTATAATGACTGTGTTCTCATTTTCATTTCTCATAGGTATGATGACCATGTTACCATTTGTACTTCTAAATTTAAAATTATTGTGTTCCCATTATTTATCACATAATTAAATTATCAATTAATTATCCATTCCAATCCTATTAATAATTAAACAATTAGTCAATCACATCCACACCATTAGTTCACTCAACAATTTACTATGTTCTTTAAACCATTAGGAAATTCATCAATTAATTTACAAATATCACAATTCATATTCAATAGTTAATTTTCCAAAATTAATTATCTCATTATAAGATAAAATTTTCTTAATTATTACCACAATTAATATTCAAGATCATATTATCAAACATACATAATTGAATCATAAATAATTATCTCCCCATAACCAATCAAATATCACATAATAAATCCCCAAATTTATTATCTATATTACAATCTCAAAGATTATAATTAATTCACAATTAATTACCTCAAATAATCACACTCAATAACTATTAATTAATCCCAAGAATAATTTTGTACATTAAAATCTCAAACACAAAATTACTTCAAAATTAAAATTCTCAACATACCCCACCCAAAAACACAAATTTTCCAATTTACCCATGTGCATAGACATGTAAATGATGAAATAAATATCTCATATAAGCAACCACAAGAACATAATTTAAATAGATTCCTCTAACTATGCCAGTATGAAAAAACACATATTAGCAAGCAAACCAAACATTTCAGTCTGATCACTATGCTTTTAGCTTGAAGGTAGTGCCCATCCAATGAAGTGGTTTTATTACAAATACGTGATTCTGTTACCTAAAAACCATTAAACACAACTATCAATTCATTCCAGAAATTGATGTGAAATTTATTAATAGTGATTAATAATCAACTACTACCTTTTATTAATTAATAAAATTTTAGAACCCTACCTCAATAAATGGGCTGAGCCAATGCTTTCTAACTCAAGGAACAATCTTCATAAATACACGCACTCCAAAAAAACCTCACATGCACATATAATTGATCACAACACCTTTTAACAACAACCAGAACCCAAAATTAGTGTCTTCAGGACCAACACACACGCAATTAAAGAACCACAACTCAAATAAACCAAAAACATTTAAATCAAGGGGTGTAAATCCAATTATACGGTATTTAGACTTACTCAAATATGATGGCGACGAACAAAAATCATGCCGAACCACATTTACTTCTGTGGAAATCAAATGAATATAAACCAAATGTTCCCAAGACATATTTTTTCCACCTATAATAATAAAATAAAACATCCATCCAATTCCCCGAAGGCCTTCAATTTTTATTGATTTTGATAATCCACCTTTCAATGGGCGCGGTGGAACCCTTTCAAGGACCATATGTGTATGTATTATTTGGCTAGTAGGCTATAGAGGAATTCATTCCTCATAGGCTGCATACATTACATTCAACCAAGACTAACTAATTGGAATTTCTCCTCCCCTGCATCTTCATCATGAAAACAGCTCTCCACATTCGCATGGCTGTTCAGATAGGGTTTCTTCTGAACCTCGCTATGATGAATAACTTACATGAAGACACTAGGAAGAAACAGGTATGAGAATAGGAGTCGGGAGAAGTGGTTGCACACCACCCTTGGGAGATCCAAGGGGGGTTGCGCCTCACACAGGCTATGCACCCCTCCCTCTTCTATTATTTCTCAAATTAAATTAAATCCATAATAACTAAATAATAATAATTATTATTATTATAATAATAATAACCATCATATTATTACCCTACTCTTTAATATTACACTTCTTTGATAAATCCAAAACACACTATTTACACACCATTTAATTAAATTCCTTTCAACTGAATTTAATTAAATAAATTCTCCAATTCATCATTATTTAATTAAATTATCTAATCCTAAATTTAATTAAATAAAAACCACAACTCATATCATTTAACTAAATTCCTCTCAACCTCAATTTAATAAAATACATCCCATTTTCGCATCAATTAATTAAATTTCTATTAACATTGAATTTAATAAGATAAAACCCACATTTAAAAAAAATTAATTAAATTATTTTGAAACTATAATGTAATTTAATAATTTATCCCAATACTAAAAGCTAGGTAATCCACATTATTTATGTTGCACTGTCTAATAGACCATGCACCAACCATGCATCTTATATTGGTTAACTAGATTATCACAAATGGTTGACTCGAAATGTTTGACTAACTATAAATAGCCTATGAAAACGTCACTCCCTTGTTCAGTGCTTCAAAACCCACTGACCCACATAGGAAACTCCTAAAACCTTTTCCCAAGACTGATATCAACATTTTATGCATTCCTAACTCGTGAAACATTTTCCTCAAGATTGTTTTCAAAACTGACCCGTGTAGTAAAGGAAAAAGTTCAAAAACATTATTATTTTAGCCCAGTTCAGAAACATGGGACACTGAAATCTACCCACCATAAAAACTTTCCATCCCCAAGAAGCCATTTTAAACTAATACAACACCATCCAACCCACTATGATTTTGATTCTTGTTTGAACGATCACATTGAATTCCCAAATTCCAAGCGCACCATTAATCATTTCACAAGGAAAGTGGCTAAAGACATTAAAACACAAGCCAAAACTCCAAATCTAACACAAAACATCAAAACATAACATAAAGAAGCTCATCCAACTAGAGACATGATCCCAGAATTGTCTCCTAAACAAACCTCTCATTGGTTATTTACACCAATGGTTACAACATTTAGCGGTCAAACTTCCCAAACCACGAATCTTTCCTTGAATGACATCGTTGTCCCATAAACCAATACTTTCCCTTAAACTAGCGATATAACTTGGAAATTATTCCATCACCAACCACATTAATTAAAAAGTGCCTACTCGATTTATGGTGATATTTCTATGTCAAGACATCATAAGGATACTTTGAAATTATCATTCCCCAGCATGAACAATGGTGTAACCCAGAGAACAATACATTCCTCGTACAACTGAGATAACAGCCACTTATCCCTCCCAATGAAATTTAAATCATTTGTGTATAATTAGAACGATGTAATCATATTGTTTCTATGATGAGGTCATGATAGGAGAAATGCTCTTCTCAGTCATAATTGCACCATAAGAGTAAAGCTATGTCATAAAAAGGATAGTCGAACTATTTCTGGTCGACTCCATTTCGAAATGCATGGATTCACATACTGACATGACATCAACCAAACATTGATTCCTATACCACCAGAGTCTTTCATCTTCATTCATAACATACCACTAAAACTCATCTAAAAACTAATAGAGTTTAAAAATGTATGAACACACCACCAATCTTATCTATTACATGCGGCTATGCATGCACTGACACATACCCTAGAACCGATGTGACACTACTCACATTAGTAGTGTCCTTGTTGTCGAAGGAAAATATCAGTTGCTCACAGGAACATTAGTTCAGAACAACCTTAAACACAGGTGTGATGTTCATCAATTAACAGTCACCATGTCAATAACTTGCATGAAGGATGAAAATTTAAACTAAATGGTGTATGAAAACACCTCTGTCCCAAAATTACTCCTAGTTAGTGGGACAAACATACCCGTATTCCCTAATCACTCTACACTAGAGGTAACCTGATAATGTGGTTATTATCACAAGATTCCACGATCACACCAAACTCTTCTAGTTTTTACATCACTAGACACTTGAATATACCACCTATGTAAAAAAATACTACACCATGTTCATTAAAACCAATATCACATCATCTCAAATAACCATAACTCAGATGGCGACATATTTTGTCGTTTAACCTACTAAACCAAGAACTCATGAATTGTTATTCCTCTAACAAGACTTACTGTACAATGACTACCCTTCCGAAAAATGGATTTTTTTAAAATACGAAATTCCTACTAGGGAAACTGACACCAAAATGGAACCAACATAAAAAAACTTGTAGTGGAAATAAGGAATATCATGCTCTAAGGGTGATTCCTACTATACGATAGTCCCTTTCGAAGAATTAGTGATGACCTAATCTCTCGGGCATGCATAACAGAATTTACTAGGTTAAAAATCCCTTTTTCATTATATCCATTTCACTTATATATTTCAACCATTAAAAATGGGAATGAATTATATGAAACCAAGAAGTACTATTTGACAACAAGGCCCTTCGTTTTTAATCAACACACCACGGAAAAATAGGCATGATATAAAAAACTTCTTCTTTATCATTTAACATTTAGTGTCATTTCATCCTAAAAAATAAATATATAATCTGGATTCATTATTATCAGATGGTGACCTACAAGGCTCCCATTTATATAATCCGAGTTCTTTAATAGAAACAACCACATACCAATTAATTTTATAAAAACATTCCCAATAAGCCAACATGGGTCCATTAGAGCATTTTAAAATCATACCAAACTATTTCAATCGAAACTGAACATTTTTTATAACCCTTTACAAACACACATTAATTATAGAAGGATTAGTTACATGGGTGGCCATATACCAGTCGATAAGGTTCCCATACAAACTGTGATCAGTACCAAGGATGACTATTATACCAATACTGACAAATTCATTGCATCATATCAGGAAACCCAAAATAAAAACATAAAGGAGAAAGAATGATAAAAAACTTCTGATACTACTTTTTATCATCCCATCCCGGATTACCATTGAACCGATAGCCAAACGGGTTGCCACGTGACCTCAAGTGATCCTCCCCATATGCTATAGGCTGTCGACATGCTGCAAAGGTGAATGGATAATAAGTGGGGATACAATAACCATATATCAGAGTCTTCGCATCAGTATTAAAATATATAAATTGATTACAATATTGGATGAAAAATGTAATAGTAGTTGCATAATGAAAATGGAATAAATTGATTTATAGAATGCATGCAAGTCATGGGGATTCATATCCATAATCAGTAAACAAATCATCATTCATTACAACTTTGTAAAGAAATAAATAATATACTCAAATCCCAAAGGGTGATCTCCATGAGCATCCTGAGATTCTGCTCAGTCCTTTGCTCCAAACGCCTAGGTACAAAAAACTTAAACAACATAGTACAAATACATGAGAACAAGTAAATATTCTCAGGTACCCTAGTGCAGTGGAAACCCGAATAGAGTGTGAGATATAAACCATAGTATATTGGGACCATTGGTTGTCATGATAAATCTAGACAATGAAATATAAAAAAATATTGTGCGGGTATATCGAAGCGATAAATGAATTCAATAAATTATAAACAACCCATCCAAGATCCAAAGGGACACTTAACAATGATACCTACTTCATATCTTAGGTGGAATAAGAGTCTATATATGGACTATATATATAAATTTAAATAATGTATAATGAAATATTTATACCTTATTTAATAATCATTATTTTTTTCATTTCATAACTCCACAGATCCTGTGGATACACATAGAAAAATACTGAATTCTTCCTATACATGATCCTAAAGTGTTCTCTATGTAATATGATATCTTAATATCCACTTTTTCTCAAGAAATAGTCTGAAATATTGATGGGGATATAATACCTCAATACATATTTCAGCTCATTCCTTTGCCTGAATTATGTAAAGAGGTTATTTTATCTTGATTACTTCTTCAGCTCATGCTAGAGTCTGATATATTCAAAGGTGATATCATATATCAATTTTTGATTCAACTCATGATAGATTATAAATATTCTCATTTGGGGCCATAACTCAGAGATCCAATTTTATATACTTTAAATTCACTTAATTAATATAATATTACCATTATCATAATTGTATGTATGATGACCATGTTATCATGATTAAACCTCAATTGAATGACCATGTTACCATTCTCTTTACTCATAAGTATAATGACCATGTTAGCATTTATAATTCTCAATTTAGAATGATCGTGTTCCCAATAACATCCATTCTTTTTATTACACACATAAAACTGATTTATTACATAAAATAATTACATTGATACAACATAGAAGGTCTAGAGGTCTTGTGTCATTAGGGATTTATAACATTACATAACATCTTTTAACATAAAATACCCAACATCATTATTGAAAACATCCTTTACAGGAGCACTACATTCCCTCATATATTGAATTGAATGGTATAACCTGAGGACATGCATATGAAAAGGGTGAGTTATAAAGCCCTGTAAGTGAATATACATGGAATAACATGAGGAATAAAATACATGTAATATGATATGAATAAAAATGGAGATAAATATAAAAATGAACATAATTGCATGATAAATAATGATAATCATAACATGGAAATGTGGTAACAACTCTTAACATGGAATTAGCATGTTCCCAGGCTCATTGCATAAAGAGCCTGAGTAAACCCTCATTGCACATGAAGCACAAGTAAAAAATAATTGAAAAATAATTATAATGAATCAAAACCCATTGCACATGACATATAATGATACTATACATTATCCAATGCAATGGAGGGTTATCAGGATGCACCATTCTTAAACATTTTATTTCATGCATAAGTGTGCCACATGGATCATATAACATGGAATCAATCAACATTACAAGTTATTACATTATAAATTAATGTGGAATAAATACATGATTGTACCATTCAATAGTTATATGTTCATAAAGGTGAATACCCTTGATAGAGACATGGGTATGGTATTCACTACAAAATGATCTTGGATTGAAAAAATGCGGTGCAATCTCGGCAGGATAACAGCATGACATAATGATTAATAAAAATGATAGATGAGATAAAAAAGGGTGTGTCATCATATTTAGATGAAATGTACAATAATGGGATCATATGGATACTTTTCCCAACAAACGTAATGGAATTTAGATGCATAATATAGAAGAATTACCTGGATGTAAATGAAGAGAGTGAAATATCTCAAGGAATTTCGGAATGGTAACAAGTGTACATGGGAGGCTATAATGAGAGATAAAGGGGTATACCATCATCCAATCATAAAGAGGAAATTATGGGGGATGACTGAAATCATACCCCAAAATTTGTAATTGAATACAAATGGGAATAACAACATATACAAAATTAGACCTAAATGAAAATGTAAGAAATCTTTTACTTGGAAATGTGATCCCAATGGCTTGGGAGAGGATTGATACAAGCTTCATGGGAACATGGGGACAAATGGGAGGATTCTAGAGAGAGGGTGGTAGAGGTTGGTCTTCACTCAAAGGATTTTACTGAAGAGGAAGTTCGATCTTGGGTGGGTTTATATAGAAAAGGAGAGGGAATTCCTTAATATTTAGGTTTGGGAAATCTCACATTAAACTAATCATAGGGGAATGGAAAACAAATATTTTATAAGGACAATGTCCGAAAATATTAAAAAAATAGGGTTGATTATGTGTAGGTGAGTGACACTCTCAAGGAAAACAATTTTAAAAGATAAAATGTTTTATAACTCTTTGAGGGTCCACAAAAGCATTTTAATATAATTTAGACAAATCTAAAATCACATTATATTAATTATATAACATATATTGTTCTAAAATAATGTTTAAAGTATTTTACAACCTCCCTATTGAGTCCTTATGATGTCATAAAAACATTATATTCATAAATGGTATTTACTTTTTACCCAAAAATTCGACTATCTCAGAAAATTATGAAAAATTCAACGTCGGATAATTTTGACATACATATTTCAAAAATAATATTCATTTTATCTAAATAATTTTATAAATATGTAATGTTTTACTTTTAAAATAAAAACTGATATTTACTAGAAATTCATGGGTTTTTTCAAAAACATTTTTCAAACCTAAATAAAAATTAATATTGCATTCATAGAATAATATGATCATTTATATTTAATAAAAAGTAATTTAAAAATAATATTTTATTAAAATATTATTTAATTCAAAAAACCATTAATTCATCAAAATATATTTCTTATTAGAATAATAACTAAAAATATTATTTGTCCTTTAAAAAATATTTACAAAGTAACAATAATAAAATAAATGCACATTCTTTATAGAAAAATAATGTACATAGGAATAGTGCTAGGGTCTTGTTAAATAACCACTTATAACACCCGTATAAGACTAAAGGATATTTTTTTCAATGGTGACCAACTCTGGGGGTGGGTCGGATAACATCGCTTGGGTGGTTATCTTAATTAAATTCCACTTCTCCTATAGCAGGTTTTTCTCATGCTTAATGAGTTCAAACTCAGCTTGGGCTTGGTAAAGAGTAAAGCCAAATGATGCCACCTCCTTTTCGATCTCTGAAAAGTGGGTTTCGTATGGGGAATGTCTACTCGTTGAGTCCATTGCTTCATTTTTCAGAGTAAATTGGATTTGATAAAGCCCTATATTTATACTAATCATGTGATCACTGTTCAACGACTATATTAGAAACGGTCAAAATTCATTAATGTATTGTAAAATTTAGAAAAAAAAACGATGATGTTTACATTTTATATAACCATGATATGACATTTAATTAGATCAAGAGGAATTTCAATTCATTAATTTTTAGGCCATTACAATCTTCCAGCCTTAAGAAATTTTCCCATTGAAATTTATTTTTCCCACTCTAAAACAAATGTGGGTAAACTTCCATCATTAATTCTTCCAATTCCTACACCGCTTCTTTAAACATGTGGTTTTCTAGAAAACCTTGATGAGGGGAATTGTCTTATTTCTTATAACTTTTTCTCTAAGATCTATGATCATCACTGGTTATTAATAATAAGAAATATCATCCACTAACTGCACAACCTCGGAGGAGTGTACATGTGAAGGGTTTGGTTTGTACTTCCTTAAGAGGGATACATTAAAGACATCATGTACTTGGGACATTGTAGGTTTATGTGCTAGTAGATAGGCCAGAGTCCCAACAAGATCAAGAATCTCAAAGGGGCTGATGTACCTAGGGCATAACTAACTGTTCTTTCTGAAAATCATGACCTTCATCCATGGAGATATGAGTAAAAACACCATGTCTCCAACTTTAAAAACACGGTTTCATTGACAGTTATCTTCATAAATCTTTTGTCAACTCTGGGCTGCCTCGATATATAGCTGAATGGTTTTCACCTACTCCACCATTTCATTGGCCATTTCTGGTCCTAGCATCTTACACTCACCAAATTCATCCCAACATTTTGAGGTTCTAAACCTATTCCCATATAGGGCTTCAAAAGGTTCCATTTTTATGATTGAGTAGAAACTATTACTGTATAAAAATAAACCAAAATAAGATGTTAGTCCCACCCTCTTATGAAGTCCATAAACCACACTATCAATATGTCCTAATATGTTTGGATTTTCTGCTGAGATTGGCCATCAGTTTGAGTATGATAAGCCATACTGAAATTCATCTCAGTAACTAGAGAATGTTGAATACTCTTCCAAAACATAGTGGTGAATATTGGATCTCAATCAGATATAATAGATAGTGGTACTCCATGCAACCTTACAACTTCCCTGATATATATTCATGCCAGATGATCTAATGAGAAATCCTCTCGAATTTCAATGAAGGGTGCAGGCATTCTATGATGATCCACAACAACACAGATTGAATTGTTTCCTTAGAATGTCTTCATAAGCCCGGTGACAAACACCATCGGGATGTTCTCCCATTTTCATGCAATTATGAGCAATGGTTTCATCATCCCCATAGACTTATTCCTCTATGCCTTCAGTTTCTAACACACCAGGCACATTGATGTATACTCCGCAATATCCTTCGTCATATTACCCCACCAATAATGCTCATGGAGATCGTGGTACACATTTGTGTTCCATAGGTGAATAGAGAAATTTGAACTATGTGCAATATCCAAAAGATCCTTCATCAGATCTGAACATGATGGAACACATAGTCTTTTCCAAAATCTCAAAATTCATTCTTCATAAACATTGAACTGGATGGATTTTCCTTTTCTGATAGCTTCCACCCTCTTCTAAATTCCCACAACATCCTTTTGAGCATCCTCTAACATTTCTAAAAGTGATAGTTGAGAAATCATTTGTGAATGGATTGATGATGTTCCCTTATTTATGATTCCCATGTACAGCTTCATCAAATCTATGATTATTGAGTCCATCTAAATTCTCATCAATGATAGAATTTATGGGTCATTCATACTAAGATCATCCCCCACCTTGTTTGATTTTATAGGGTGGTAATGGATGGAGCATTCATAGTCTCTGATCATCTCTATCCATCATCGTTGGCGCATGTTCAACTCTTTCTATTTGAATATATAGTTGAGGCTTTTGAGGTCCATATATATTTCACACTTCTACCCAAGAAGATTATGCTGCCAAATTTTTAAAGCGAAGATCATCACATCCAACTCAAAATCTTATGTTGGATAATTCTACAACTAAACATTCAATTTCCTTCAAGCATAGGAAATGTATTTTTCATTTTTCATCAACACACAGTCCATGACCGTATTCGAAGCATCACTGAATAACACAAAAAGGTCTCCACTTGTGGGTAATGTGTGCACATGCACAGTTATTAGCCTTCTTTTTTAACTCCTTGAATCTTTCTTCACATTCAATACTCCCACAAAACTTTACACCTTTCCAAGTTAGCTTGGTAAGAGGGGTGGACAATAATGAGAAATTTCTCACAAATCGTCAATAATATCTAGACAACCCCAAGAAGCTATGTGTATCTGTTACTGAGGTTGTCCTAGTCCATCTCTCAATTGCATCTCTTTTGGAGGGATCCACAGATATCCCATTGGTTGTGATGATATGGCCAAAGAATGAGACCTCCTTCAACCAGAACTCACACTTGTTGTACTTTTCATAGATATTATCCTTCTTCAGGGTATCTAGTACAATTCATCGGTGCTTCTCATGATCCTCCTTTGTTTTAGAGTATTTCAGAATATCATCTATAAAGACTACCATCATTTGGTCGAGGTAATCCCTAAAGACTATATTCATCATGTCCATGAATATTTATGGATAATTAATTAGTCCAAAAGGCATTAAAATGATTTCATTGTGCACAAATATTGTATTAAAACAAGTGTTGTAGATATCTTCCATCTTCACCCTTACTGGAGAATATCCTAACTGCAAATCCACCATAGAGAAGTATTTTCCTCTACGTAGTTGATCAAAAAAGTCATTAATTTGTGGGAGAGGATACTTGTTCTTTATTGTGATTTTTTAAGATCGTGATTATCAATTAAAAGGTGTGTTGACCCATCCTTCTCTTGACATAGATGAAAGGTGCAGCCCATGGTGAAAAACAATGGCGTATGAACCATTTATCTAGATTCTCCTATAGTGGTTTATTCATCTCCTCAAGCTCCACAATATAAATTCTATAGGGAGTCTTGGATATTGTAAATTCCCTAGGTATAAGATCAATTGAGAATTCAACATCACTTCTTGTTGGAAGACTTATAAATTATTTATTAAACACTTCAGAAAATTCTCTCACAATAGGTATGTCCTCAAGGATGGTTACATCCTTAGACTCTATCATCTGAGCTAGATACATGTGTTCATAGTGCAGTAATATCCATGCTTGACATGATGGTGCTAGAAAATATTCATCTTCATCCTTGAACATGTATAAAACCAAGGGTCGATTCTCCACATGGAGAGTGATTTCCCTCTCAAAGAAATTAATATTGGCTATATATAAGTAAAGCCAATACATGCCATGAATTGCATCAAATTCCACATGAGGGAGTATGATGTGGTTTTTGAGAAAATAAAATCCATATATTATGAATGGGGAGGAGTTATATTCATTTGATGAAATGATTTCCCCATTTGTTGTAATAAACGATAACTTTGCTTTTATGATTTTTTGTTGTGAAAGGATTATTCTACAAAAATTTTGTGATATAAAAGAATGCGTAGAACCTGAATCAAAAGGTACGTTCACTATTATTGAATTAATAACAAACATACTTGTCAACACATAGTTGTTGGGGTTCAGTTCGGTTTTAGTGATTGAAAATTCTATCCCTTGGAGCCTTGGAGGATGTTGGTTGACTCCAAAATTCCATGGATTAGGGAACTGATTTGAAATATGCCATGGTTCTTTGCAGTGGAAGAAATGAACAACATGTTGAAGTTCGAATAAAATGATCCTATCTTCTATTGTGGCCATGGGTTTTTCTTATCATTAGTTAACAGCTTGTTGCTCTTCTCTTCCACACCTAATGTATTTCGTCATCCCCTTCAGGCAATTTCTAGTGTGCTTCTATCCCCACCTATGGAAAGCGGGGTGCTGGATCTTCTTAGCACTGTTGTATTTATCCATCGGACCACCATCATTGGAGTCACCCTTACGCTTCTTATCCCCATGATACCCCTGCTATTCTCCAATATCTATTTCGACCATTATGGCACATCATTAAATTTCCACATAACTGTCAAAGTCATGGATCTCCAGCGCTTTTCGTAGGCAAGGTTCCATCTCACCAAAGAAGTGGTCAACCATGAATTTGGGTGTAATGACAATGTTGGAGGTGTATCGTGCATGCCTTGTTTTGTTTTCCACATACACTTCGACATATTAATAATATTTTTTATTGAGGTCAAGGATGTCCCTTTCCATCTTAAGTCATAGGGTGCACAGAAAATATTTATCAAAAAAATATTCTAGAAATCCTTCAATTCAAACACCTCAATCACTTACTCAGGCTTCATAATTTTTATCAACGTTCACCATTGATCGGATTCACCTTCCATATGATAAGAATCCAGAAGAACCCTCTCTTATTAGGAATATTGAATGATGTAAAATATATATTCAATGGAGTTGATCCATTTGTCGTCGATTGAGGGATCCGATGATCCATTAAAAGTAGGAGACCTTTGTCTCATGAAGCTATCGATAAATACTTGTTATTTCATGGCAGGGGGGTGAACGTTCCTCTTTACCCATGTTTCTGTTGATATCTTTAGTTAACTGAGATAGATGCATGACAATGTTTGAGATTCCCACTCCCATCAGATTAGGAATCTCATTTACACAGTCATAACATTGATCTTCAAATTGGATGTTATCCCTGTTCATCCTATTATCAGCCATTGGATGGAATAAAAGGAAATCTAGGATGAACACATAAAGCGTTATCCAAGGAAAAACTAATGACTTATAAATAACTTTTATTTTCTTAAATTCTGAATCCATAGACTTCAATCTATGCTATCAATGATCTATATTCATCTTATATTCTTTGGGGAATTTTATTTTAATTACCTTAATAAGGGTTCAAACTATTATTGTGAATTTACCAAAGCATATCCCACAGGAGTGTCGTAACCAAGAGTGAATCAATGTCGATTGTCGTGAACCAATTCCCATTGGAGTCTAACTTAAAGTGATGTTTTCATGTTTTACCCCTATGATGCTTCTGTGCCAATGCTTCTTCTACCTACTCGTATCCACAGATGGATGTATTTTCTTGATAAACCACTTAATCAATACTCACCAATACATAGTGATGTTTTTATTATAATTATTCTTGTCTCTATGCATCCACTTGGGTTTTCAAGTCATAATCCCAAAAATAACTACACCAATCCTATGATACCAACAATAATAACCCTTCTTCTAATTACACACCTAAACCTGATTTAGTACAAATAATCATCACTTGATTCAACATAGAAGATAGATAGGTCTACTGTCATTACGGATTAAGAACATTACATAACATCTTAGAATATAAAACACACAAAATCTTTAATTAAAACTTCCTTTAGATGACCACTACATTCCTTCGTACATAGCATTGCCTTGGATAACCTGAAGACATGTATAAAAAAAGGGTGAGATATAAAGCCCAGTAAGGGAATAAACACAGAATAACATGATGTATGCAATACATGCTAGGCAATAGACATATCAATGGAGCACAAGACAATCATCAACATAAAGTCATGATAGTACATGATAATTATAACATTAAATTGGAATCAGCCAAAGATCATTGAACAATGAGCATGAGTAAACCCACATTTTACAAGTTGATAAAGAAAAAACATGTTGCACTTGAATTATAATTAGTCAACACCCATTGCACATGAAGTATCATGATATTATAATTTACCAAATGAATTATAGTGCTATCAGGTCCCACCTTTCTTAAAAATTTCATTTCATGCATAAGGGTGCCACATGGTTCATATAACATGGAATCAATCAACATAATAAGTTATTACAATATTAAGTAATGTGTAATAAATACAAGAAAGTACCATAAAATTGGTATATTTGATCAATGTTGAATACCCTTGATAGAGACATGAGAATGGTATTCACTACATAATGATCCTGGCTTGAAAAAACATGATGCAATTCCAGCAGCAAAATAACACGACATAAGGATTCCCGAAAATAATAGATGAGATAGTAAAGGTCATCTCATAATATTTACATGAAATGGACAGTAATGGGGTCATATGAATACATTTACCAACAAACATAATGGAATTTATATGTGTAATACAATATAATTACTTGGATGTTAAAGAGGAGAGAGAAATCCCTCACAGAATTTCAGCATGGAAAGGGGTGTTCATGAGAGGATTTAATGAGAGGGAAATTATTCTCCCACCATCCAAACATAAATAGTATTAGATTGGGGTGGGGGAATCATACCCCAAATTTTTTAATTGAACACAAAAGGGTATAACAATTTTAATAAAATTAGTCAAAAATGAGAAAGGAAGAAATACTGTACTTGGAAGTGTGACCCCAGAGGCTTGGGAGAGGCTTTATAGAGGCTTATTTGAAGCTTGGGGAAGCTTGGGGGACTATAGATAGAGGACTTCATGGGTTTGTCGAACTCCAAAGGCTTTGAGTGAAGAGTAAGTGGGAGCTAGTGTGGGTTTATATTGGAAAGAAGACAAAATTCATTATTATTTAGGTTAGGGACACCATACATTTAAGTAATAAATACCACAAAACATCCCATAGTTTTTCCCATTGTTTTGGCCAAGGGGAGTAAAATACCATATTTTATAAGTCTAATGTCCAAACACCTTAAAATAATAGGTCTTCCTATGTGGAGGTGAGTCACACTCTCAAGGAAAACTATTTAAAAAGTCAAAAAGTATAATAAGTATTGGAGGGTCCACAATAGATTTGTAAGATTAATCAAACAAATCTAAAATCACATTATATTAATGATAAAACACATATTGAACGAACATAATGTTTATAGTATTTTATTAACTCACTATTGGGTCATTATGAGGTTATAAAACACATTATATATTTAAACGGTACATATATTTTACCAAAAAAATTGATTGACTCAGAAAATTATGAAAATTTCAGCGTTGGATAATTTCAACATTCTGATACCAAATATAATATTCATTTTATCTAAATAATTTTCTAAATATGTCAATTTTTACTTTTAAAATATAAACTGACATTAATAAAAAATTCACCAGTTTTGACAAAAATAGTTTTCAAACCTTGATAAAAATTAAAATTGCATTCATAAAATTATATTATCATTTAAATTTAATAAAATGTAATTTAATAATAATATTTTATTAAAATATTATTTAACAGAAAAATCCTATAATTCATCTAAATATATTTTTTAGTTGAATATTAACTAAAAATACTATCTGTGATTGAAAAACTATCTACAAAGTAACAATAATAAAATTAATTCACATTCTTTATACCAAAATAATGTACATTTACACAGTGCTAGGGTCTTGTTACATAACCCATTATAACTCCCGCTAAATACCAAAGGGTATGGTGTGCAGTGTTGAAATACTCTTGGGGTGGCTTAGATAAAATCTCTCGGGTGGTAATCTCTATTAAATTCCACTTCTCTCGTAGTAGGTTCTAGTCATGAATAATGTGTTCAAGATCAGCTTCGGCTTTGTTAAGAGAGAAGCCCAAAGACCCCACCTCTTTTCCATGCTCCAAAAAATTTTCCTTGTATGGGGCATGTCTACTGTATAAGGCCATCACTTCCTTTTTCTGAGTACATTGGATTTTCTAAAACCCAATATTTATAGAAATCATGTGATCACTGTTCAAAGACTATATTAGAAACGATCACAATTCATAATGGTATTTTAAAATTCAAAAACATAAAACCAATGATGTTCAAATTTTATATTACCATGATTCTACATTTAATTAGATCAGAAGAAATTTTCATTAATGAATGTTTGGGTCGTTACATTCTCATTCTCATTAGTTATAAGTGTTATGGCCATGTTACTATTTTCACTTCTCAATTTAAAACTACAATGTTCCCATTCTCTTTACAGAGAAGTATTATGACCATGTTACCATTTGTACATCTCAATTTGGAACTATTGTGATCCAATTCCTTATCACATTATTAATTAACCAACTAAATAACCACCTAATCCCATTATTTATTAAACACAAGTTAAACCCATCCATTCCATTAGTTAACTCAATAATTAACTAAGTGATTTAATCCATTAAAAAATTATTCAATTAGTTAATCAATATCACGAGTCATATTCCATAATTATTTTAACAGAATTAATTATATCATTGTAATCTCAACATTTAGTAGTTAATCCCACAATTAATTACCAAAATCATATTATCAAAGGTGCATAATTAATTAAAAAATAATAATCATATCATATCCAAAATAATATTTCATAATAAATCCCATGATTATTTATCTATATTACAATCTCAAAGCATAAAATTAATTGACAATTAATTACATCAACTCATCCCAATCAGTAACTCATAATAAATATTGGGGATTAATTATCTACATTTCAATCTAAAACCACACGATTAATTCAAAAATAATACACAATTAATTTTCTCAATATATCCCACTCAATAAATCATAATTATCAATTAACCAAAGTGGTGAACCTACAAAAGAGGAAATTAATATCCCATCTAATCAACTATATTACAATAATTTAAAAATCATCTTCTAATGAACAATTTATAGGAAAACCTATGTCAGTGTGTTATGAAAACATACCAATCTAATCGTAATGTTTTTTTCTTAAAGACAGTGCACCTCTATTAGAGGGGTTTTATTACAAAAAAACGTGATTCTATAATCTAAAAAAACATATAACACAACTATCATTTATTTGCAGAAATAATAGTTAGATTTATCAATAATGATAAATAATCAACTACATCATTTTATCAATTAAGAAAATTTGTGAACCCTACCTCAATGAATTGGTTTAGCCAATTGTTTCTAACCCAATCTTCAATATTCTTATGTACACACACATAAAAAAGCACACATGCACATGGAATTGATCGAGACATAATTTAACAATAATAAGTGCCCAAAATCAGTTATTTGAGGACCAATTCGCAACCAATTGATTAAATTCAACTCAAATAAACCATATAAATTTAATTAATTGATTGGGAAACTAATTATCTGGTATTTAGCCTCACACAAATATTCTTGAGCTGAACCAAAAACCAGCCAAACATCCTCACCTTTTGTGATATTCACTGGAATATAGAACAATGAGTCTTGTGACATCATCTACACAACATAGAATTTGATGAAAGTAAGAAAACAAATTAAAACTAAAGTAAGGGTTTCATCCTAAAGGAAACTTGGCGAAAAAGATCTGAAATGGAAAATACGAAGAAAAAAATCCATAGATAAGGCCTTACCTCACTGAGATGGGAAATATAACAAACTATACTTTACATACATTGTTAATACTTCAAAATTTAATAATACTTATTACAACATATTACAAAACCATGGGAGGACCGTATAGGTATAGTGTCTTTAGAAACTGGGAATCATAAACAACTGGTTCATAAAGCGTCTACACTGTCTCCCATTTATTTCATCATATCTATAGTCCCTTTTGGCATATCTTACTTAATAACCTTCTTCCTGACCTGGGGGAATGAAAACATACAAAAGGGTGAGCTCAAATGCTCAGTAAGGTTAAACATAAGAAAACTCAATCACATCAGGAACATAACATTTTGGAAATCTTAACCTGCAAAAGAAATCATAATTTCATACCTTGGGATAAATCATAGAAGTGAAATATAATCTCAATAATCATAACATAAAACATGAAACTTTGTGGCATACAAACATAATCATAAGGAATCATTTCTTATTAGTCAAGACTCATTTCCAAAACTACCTTAGTGGACAAATTCCATTTCTGAACCGAGTTCACTCCTCGTTTCAGTCCTGTTTCACTGAACCAGTTTGACCTGCCATTCCATCCATGTATATCTCATGAGATGTAAAATCTATACCCAATGAATTGGTGGGAGATATAGGTCCCACCCATCTCATAATGATACAATTCTTATGTCTACCACAAAATCAAAAAAAAATCATCATTGCATAACCCATGTAATAAAAATGGGATTCCTAAACATCGTGATATCATAAAATAATTCATATAAGATAAATGAATTCATTAAAATAATTCCATCACAACATAATCAAATCAATGTAATAATGTGGATAGAAATAGAAACATATATTATCTTAGATGGAAAATAATTTTGATAAAACACTTGAACTCCATTCTTTAGGAAAATATCCTTTCTACTTCAAATTTTTTTTCCTTTATTAAAATCACATACAATTTTAAACTAAAATAAGTTGATTAAAAATAATCTTGATAACTTTTAAAGGAAGATTCTTGGAAATAATGTTTTAAAAATCCATTCATTCCGTATAAGTTAAAAAAACATTCTTCTCATACTTTTGACGGAAAAGTCAAAAAGTACCTCGTACGAAAAACCACAAAAGATTCCTTTCATATCTTTTACTAAAAACTCACCGAAGGGTAAAATTTGATTTAAAAAATTGTAGGTGGATGGAAACAATATTACATATTGAGGAAACATATATGTGGATGATAAAATCCACCCTAGTAAATACCAAAATATAAACAATCTCAGATAAAATGAGATTGTGATATTTTCACTTACCTTAGGTCCGATTTGCTTCGTAATTGTCCGAACCTCCTGTATAATGATTTAAATAATGTTATTGACTTATTATAGAAACATACTTACTCTTATTATATCATATATGGTCATATTCTTAACTTATTATTAGTTATATTTTATTACTACTTGTTATTCGGGTGTTTATTACTTTTTGTTCTTATGCGTGTTTTGTCGAATAAATTCTTATTCTTCTCTTTAGGTTATAGATACCTCATTTACAGAATATTATTAGTGTAATATATATAATATTAATTCATTAAATTCATTTATATAATCAATTTGAAATGAATACCATGTAGAACGAGTCACATCACATCGTGGAGATGGTATTCCGTATATACGCACGAGCATTGATATCGTTCCCATGATCCTGGAATTGTATTGGAGTGTATGTATACTATTTCAGAATCAATACAACTTTACAATAATCACATATAGTTAATAATTACACCATTATACCCATCCATGTAAGGTGGTTGTGGAAAATAGATTACACCACGACATGGAGACGGTACTCCATACGTACGCACGTGCGGTGATTTCATTTTCTATAGGATGGATAGATGATGAAATAGGGTTGTTTCATACTTATAATAACATATAAGTATATGAGTGATACTTAAGTTATTACTTCATAATGACACAACTAAATAAGAAGAAGTGGGAGAAGAAATTAAGATGAAAGAATCGGTAACAGACATTACCTTTTCTTTGAAGCGCTTCTTTGAGACCTCCTTTTAGGGCACTACAATTGGTCTTTGAAGAAGACAAGGACCTCTAGGATATTTCTAGGGAAGTGGAGAGAAGAAATTGGTAGGGTTTGGCCGAGCTGGGAGGCTCAAATCGGTGTGAGGAGGAGAGGAAGGAGGTGCCCTTTTATAAGGGAGGAGAGGGGCACCTTTGGAATAACTAAAAATATTATTTTATTATAAAGTAAAATTCGGTTTTTAATAGCTCCAAATTGATATATTTCGAAGCTAAGGTGGGGATGGGTCGAAATACTCTCATCCAATAGTATTTATACATGTTTAGGTCAATATATTAACCATATGTTTTAGTTTTAACTCTTAGTTAATTAGATTGACATTTAACATGTCACTTTATATTTTTATATTATATAGTTAATAAACTTACCATATACATCCAAGAGACCCCCAAGTGGTCCATTAATGATACACTAATCATGATAAAAGTATCTTGGCCAAAACTTTGATTTTTAGGAATAAAATAACAATCAATAATATAATATTTGTTTTAAAAACTATTTTATGTCAATTTTGAAACTATTTAGTAATTGATTTTTTTGAATATCATAACAGAATTATTAATTTGAAATAAGTTAATTAAATCAATAATAAAATGTCATATTAACCTATGAAATTTATTTAATGCACAAAAAGTCTCAAATTTCATTTATTTGGGTATTTATAACATCAACTATGTCAATATATCATTAAAAAGATAATTACTGCATCATCATTGTGTCATAAATAAATTAAATAATATCATGTCAAAAAAATAAAAATAAAATACAATTATGTAGTAAATATTTCTATCTTTCTAATGATTATTTATAGTAGAATTTATCTTATGTATAAACCTATATTAAAAATGATTTAGTTATTAAACTTTGATTTTAACTATTTTACCCTTCTTTAAATAAATTAATAATAAATGTCCTAATCTAATCAAAGTGGTCCTAAATGGTCATATTTTATTCCTAAGGTCGTTTTTGGACGACATAAACTTATCCAATAGAGTCAGGACACTTGTTAGGGTAATTATAATATCATTTTTACCCTTCATTACCCTATTTAATTTTAACCGTGGTAAATAAAAGTAAAAAGTTACTATTCACCAAAAATTATTTTCATCTCATTGAACCACATTTTTCTTACTGACATCAACTGTGTTTCTCGGATTTCTGAAATTCCACTCACAGAAGCGGTAAAATTACGTTTTATGAAAATTTGCAAATTATCCTAGGAGGTGGGTAAAAGACGGTGAAAACTTCAATAAAATTTTTATATATCTAAAATTATTATAAAATTACTACAATGAATTACATTTAACTTATATAGTTATTATGTATCAATTTTGACCTAAAATAAATTTAAATAAAATAAATAATTATTTAAATAAAAATTCAGATTTTAAATAGTAACCCAGTGTTTTCACTATTCATCAAAAATTAAAAGTTTCTAGAAAAATTCCAAAATTTCACCCTAGGCTAATTTCAATATTCCGAATCCAAAAATGAAGTCCATTTTGAAAAATAAAATGCACAAAATTTCAAAAAGTGGTTATTACTATTCATAATGGCTAGTTTTAATAATATTTTAATAGCATATCGTTGTTTAGTGAAACTCAGTATTGCGTACGACGCAAGCTATCGAGGAAGGTCGCAGTTGCGTGTAAAGAAATCCAAGCTTGTGTTGTGTGTAGTGAAGGATTCCTTTGATGATTTACATAACATAGAAACAAAATATTTCTCATAAAAGTCTCGGGTGTTACATTCTACCCCCTTAAAATGAATTTCGCCCTCGAAATTCGTCACTTTGTAACAAAAAGATGAGGATACCTCTCCCTCGTCATATCCTCAAGCTCCTATGTATCTTCTTCTAATTGGTGGTTTCTCCATAAAACTTTCACTAATCGAGTGGTCTTTCTCCGTAGAAACTTTTCACTACGATCCAGAATCACCATCGGTTGTTCTTCATGAGAAAGATCTTTCTCCGGCGGTACAACTTATGAGATGAGTACATGTGAACGATCAGGTATGTACTTTCTCAGCAGAGATACATGGAACACATCGTGAACTTGAGAGAGATTCTGTGGAAGCATCAATCAGTAAGCTACCTTTCCAACATGATCCAATATTTTGAATGGACCGATATATCTAGGGCTCAACTTCCCCTTCTTTTCAAATCTCATGACACTCTTCCAGGGAGATATTCGTAAGAACACATTATCACCCACTTCAAACTCTAGGTCTTTTCTTCAGTTGTCAGCATAACTTTTCTGTCGATTCTAAGCTGCTCTTATGTTTTGTTGAATAGATCTGACCTTTTCTGCCATTTCATCAATGAGATCAGGACCTAATAGCTTTCTTTTCCCAACTTCATCCCAGCAAGTTGGATTCCTGCATTTCATTCCATAGAGGACTTTATAAGGAGCCATCTGAATACTGGAGTGAATGCAATTATTATAAGAAAATTCCATCAAAGGTATGTGTTGATCCCAACCACCTTTGAAATCCATAGATCAAGCTCTCAAAATATCTTCTAGAGTTTGAATTGTTCTCTCAGACTGACCATCTGTCTGGGGATGATATGCATTGATGAAACTCAACTCTGTATCCAGAGTATGCTGAAGACTTTTCCAGAACTTCGAGGTAAATCTCGGATCCCGATCAGATATAATAGAAAGTGGTACTCCATGCTATCTTACCACTTCCTTTACATATATTATGGCAAGATGATCTAAAGATAAATCCTCTCTAATAGAAATGAAGTGTGCAGACTTTGTAAGACGTTCAACTATGACCCAGATAGCCTTATTGACTTTGGATGTTTTAGGAAGCCCTGTGAAAAAGTCCATTGTGATGTTTTCCCATTTCCATTCGGGTATGGGTAATGTTTGTAACATCCCCTTATACTTCTGTCTCTCAACTTTAACTTGATCACAAACCAAGCATCGAGAGACACATTCAGCAACATCTCTTTTCATGCTATCCCACCCGATTTACTCTTTGAGGTCCCTATACATCTTCGTGCTTCTAGGATGAATAGAGAATGAAGAACTATGAGCCTCATCCAGCAGCTCCTTCTTTAATTCGGGGATGGGAGGAACAAAAATTCGATTCCCGAACATTATTATCCCATCAAAATCAAGGTTGAATTCAGGAACATTTCTCACCTTCTTTTGTAACTCTACATCTTCTTTCTGCGCCTCTTTAATCTTCACATGTATAGATGGTTGAACATTCGTTTGAGAAAGATAATATTTTTCCCCTTCCATTATAATTCCAAGATCCATCCTTTGTAAATCCATAAATATTGGATATTTTGTGATCATCATCATGGATAAACTGGCATGGTCTTGTCGACTTAATGCATCTACCACCTTGTTTGCTTTCCCAAGGTGGTAATGAATTGAGCAGTCGTAATCCTTAATCAGCTCCAACCATCTTCTTTGGCGCATATTCAATTCCTTTTGTGTGAAAATACACTTTATACTTTTATTATCAGTATAAATATCACACCTTTATCCATAAAGATAATGCCTCCTAATATTTAATGCAAATATTACCGTAGCTAACTCCAAATCATGAGTGGGGTAATTTTGCTCATGTATTTTCAATTGTCGTGAGGAATAAGCTATGACCATATCATTTTTCATAAGAACACACCCCAATCCCTTCTTGGATACATCACTGTAGATCAGAAACCTTTCTCCACTACAAGGCACTGTGAGCGCAGGTGCACTGGATAACCTTCTTTTCAACTCCTTCAAATTCTCTTCACATTCCTCCGTCCAAACAAACTTAAATCCCTTCCGAGTCAACCTGGTGAGTGGATTAGATAATCGTGAAAAATATTTCACAAAACGTTGATAATATCCCGCCAAACAAAGAAAACTTCTGATCTCAGTTACTGTTGTTGGTCTTGACCATCTTTCGATAACCTATGTTTTTGCTGGATCCACAGATATCCCCTATTTTGAGATTATGTGACACAAAAATGAAACTTTTTGAAGCCAAAATTCACACTTGGTAAATTTGGCATAAATATTCTCCTTTCTCAGGGTCTTAAATATAATTCTCAAGTGATCTTCATGTTCTTCATTGCTCTTTGAATATACAAGAATATCGTCTATAATGACTACAACAAACTGATCAATATAGTCTCTAAAGACTCTATTAATCAGATCTATGAAGATTTCGAGGGCATTAGTAAGACCAAACGACATCACTATAAATTCAAAGTGTCCATACCTCGTACGGAAAGCAATCTTTGGTATATCCCCCCTTTTGACCCTTAATTGATGATACCCTGAACGAAGATCAATCTTGGAAAAGTATGGTGCTCCTCGTAGTTGGTCAAATAAGTCATAAATGCATGGGAGAGGATATTTTTTTCTTTATTGTGATCTTTTTAAGTTCTCAATAATCAATACTGAGTCTCATTAATCCATATTTCTTCTTAAAAAACAGAATAGGTGCTCCCCAAGGTGAAGCACTAGGGCGTATGAATCCTAATCAAGATTCTCTTGGAGTTGCTTCTTCAATTCCTGCAACTCAATTGGGGACATTCTATAAGGTGTCTTTGAAATAGGTAAAGCACCCGGTATGAGTTCTATTGAAAACTCAACATCAGGATTTGGTGGAAGACCAGGAAATTCCTCCGGAAAGACATCGTCAAACTCCCGTACAATGGGAATATTCTTAATCGTGACTTTCTCAGCAACCATTTGAGATAAATAACCTTTATTTAGTAGAATCAAGACCCATAAGATGGAAGAAATTTCCACTGGAAGGTTATGTTCATCCTTGCATCGATATACGATCATAGATTGATCTAGAATATGAAATGTGACTTCCCTTCTTTGTCAATTAATATGAGATCCATATAAAAAAATCCAATCCATGCCAAGAATCACATCAAATTCTACTATAGGAAGGATCACAAGATTTGCAGGAATACATTCCCACAATCTTCAATTGGGGAAGAATTATAAACTTTTGATGCGACTGTTGTGCCACTTGGGGTTGTCACATCTAACTCAACATCTAATTGTTGTGGTAATATGGTGATACTCTAAGAAAATTCTTCAGAAATAAAATAGTGGGTGGATCCATGATCAAATAAAACATTTTCTACTTTAGAGTGGATGGTGCGTGTACCTTTCACCACAACGTTATCATACTCCACATCACTGATAGAAATTTCATGTGATTTTCCTTTGTCATTATCCTTAAGAGTTGGTTGACGTTGATCATCATCATCAACCCTTGGATTTGGGAATTGATTGGCATAATGCCCCATCTCCTTTCACTTGAAACATTGATGTGTAGTAGGTTTATTCTATGTATCCCTTCCTTTGTTTGCATCATTATACTTATTCTTTCCATCATTGAGGCATTCAAATGCCCGATGACCTTCCTTTCCACATTTGAAACATTTACTTGTCCCTTTAATACAACTCCCTCCATATTCCTTTCCACACTTTGAGCATAAGGGAAAGATCATCTTCTTTTCAGTGTGCTCTTTTGGTTTTCCTTTGAATTCCATTTTACTCTTCTTACCAAACCCATATAACTGATGGGTTACTCCAATATCCATCTCAACATTGAGGTCACATCGAATGATTTCCTCATAGCTATTGAAGTCCCTTATGGTTAAGGCCCTTCGAATACATGGTTTTAAGACACTAAAGAATCGATCGATCTTACTCTTAGGTTAGATAATAATACCAGAAGTGTACCATGCAAGTCCTGTAAAATTTATTTCATAGGTACCAACAGATTCATCATCCTTTTCATTCAGTTCAAGAAACTCTTTCTCCATATTTTTTCGGAGAATACGAGGGAAGTACTTATTGAAAAATAAGTTCTTGAACTCTCCCCATTCCATGGACTCAATTTCATCCCTTTCCCTCATATTCTTAATAGGATTCCACCATTGATAAGAATCTCCTTCCAAATGATACACTGCTAGGATGACTTTATCATGTTCAGAACCTTGAAGAACTGAAAAAATATTTTCAGTAGTACTGATCCATTGTTCAGTAACTAATGGATCAGTAGACCCTCTAAATGAAGGTGGACGCAGCCTCATGAAGGATTCAACAGAATTTTGCTCCTCCCTTTGGTCGTTTGGATGTCCTGCATGATTCATAGCTTGAGAATGTTGTGTGAGCATAGTTACACGATTTTTCATTCCAGCTCCCATAAAGATTGGTTGCTCAGGGGGACAATCATTGCATTGCACGTCGCATTCCGCATTAACACTGTTCCTTCGGGTTCCAACCATTGACTAAAACCAAGAAGAATAGCTTGAGAAACACTAATTATAATAGGAATAACACATAATCAAGAATAAAATTTCACACTTAAGTTATTATCCTAGGTTATTCATGGCCATTTCTAAAACACTAAGATTGTGTTCTATGCTTAGACTTATCCTTATGGTTCTTACTAAGGCTTTCACACCCATGTTTCCAAAGGTTGAATATACCTTTTCTCTGATATCAACTATAACAACCCATACTTTACATATATTATTAATACTTCAAAATTGAACCATACTTATTACAACATATATCAAAACCATGGTTGGACCTTATAGGTATAGTGTCTTTAGAAACTGGGAAACATAAACAACCGGTTTATAAAGCGTCTACACTGTCTCCCATTTATTTCATCATATCTATAGTCCCTTTTGGCATATCTTTCTTAATAACCTTCTTCCTGACAAGGGGGAATGAAAACATACAAAAGGGTGTGATTAAATGTTCATAAAGGGTAAACAAAAGAAAAATAAATCACATAATGAACATAACATTTTGGAAATCTTAACCTGCAAAAGAAATCATAATTTCGTACCATGTGATAAATCATAGAAGTGAAATGTAATCCCAATACTCATAACATAAAACATGAAACTTTGTGCCATACACACATAATCATAGAGAATCATTTCTTATAAGTCAAGACTCATTTCCAAGACTATCATAGTGGACATAGTCCATATCTGAACTGGGTTCACTCCTCATTTCAGTCATGTTTCACTAAACCTGTTTAACCTATCGTTCCAGCCATGTCTATCTCAAGAGATGTAAAATCTTTACCCAATGAATTGGATGGTGGAATAGGTCTCACCCATCTCATAATGATACCATTCTTATTTGTGCCACAAAAAATACATCATTGCATAACCCATGTAATAAAAATGGGATTCTTAAAAATCGTGATATCATAAAACAATTCATATAAGATAAAAAATTTCATAAAAATAATTCCATCACAATATAATCAAATCAATGTAATAATATGCATAGAAACAGAACCCTATATTATCTGAGATGGAAAATAATTTTGATAAAACACTTGAACTCCATTCTTATGGAAAATATCCTTTCTACTTCAAAAACATTCTTCTTTTCTTAACATGTCATACACTTTTAAACTAAAATAAGTTGATTAAAAATAAACATGAAAACTTTTAAAGGAGGATTCTTGGAAATAATGTTTTAAAAATCCATTCATGCCGTATAAGTTAAAAAAAAATTCTTCTCATACTTTTTTCGGAAAAGTAAATAAGTACCTCGTACGAAAAACGACAAAAGATTTATTTCATATATTTCACTAAAAACTCACCAAAGGGTAAAATTGGAATTAAAAAATTGTATGTGGATGGAAACAATATTAAATATTTAGGATACATGGATGTGGATTATAAAATACACCCCAGTAAATACCAAAGTATAAACAATCTCGTATAAAATGAGATTGTGATATTTTCCCTTACCTTAGGTCCGATTTGCTCCGTATGTGTCTGAACCTCCTATATAATGATTTAAATAATGTTATTGACGTATAATACAGAATCATACTTATTTTTATGATATCATATATGGTTATATTCTTAGCTTCTTATTAGTAATATTCCATTACTACTTGTTATTCGGGTGATTATTACTTTTTGTTCTTATGCGTGTTTTGTCGAATAAATTCTTAATTTCCTCTTTAGATTATAAGTACCTCATTTCTAGAATGTTATTAGTGTAATATATATCATATTAATTCATTCAATTCATTTATATAATCATTATGCAATAAAGATCATGTAGAACGAGTCGCATCACCTCGTGGAGACGGTATTCCGTACATACGCCTGAGCGAAGATATCATTCCCATGATCGTGGAATTGTATTGGAGTGTATATATACTATTTCATAACCAATACCACTTTAAAATAATCACATATATTTATTATTTACACCATCATACCCATCCAAGTAATGTGGTGGTGGATAATAGATTACACCACGGCGTGGAGACGGTATTCCCTACGTACGCACGTGTTGTGATTTCATTTTCCATAGGATGGATAGATGGTGAAATATGGTTGTTTCTTACTTATAATAACATATCAGTATATGAGTGATACTGGTGTTATTACTTAATAATGAAACAACTAAAGAAGAGGAAATGCAAGAAGAAATAATTATGAAAGAATCGGTAACGAACATTACCTCTTCTTTGAAGCGCTTCTTTGATACCTCCTTTTAGGGCACTAAAATTGGCCAATGAAGAAGACCAGGACCTCTAGGATGTTCCTAGGGAAGTTTAGAGGAGAAATCGGAAGGGGTAGGCCGATCTTGAAGGATAAAATTAGTGTGAAGAGGATATGGAGGAGGTTCCCTTTTATAAGGGAGGAGAGGGGCACCTTTGGAATAACTAAAAATATTATTTTATTATAAAGTCAAATTCAGTTTTTAATAGCTCCAAATTGATATATTTCAAAGATAAGGAGGGTATGGATCGAAATACTCTCATCCAATATAATTTAGAAAAGTTTAGTTCGTTATATTAACCTCATCTTTTAGTTTTAACTCTTAGTTAATTAGATTGACATTTACCATGTCACTTTGTATTTTTATATTATATAGTTAATTAACATACCATATACATCCAAGCGACCCCCAAGTGGTCCATTAATGATACACCTATCATGATATAAGTATCTTGGACGAACCATAGATTTTTAGGAATAAAATAACAATCATTAATATAATATTTGGTTTAAATACTATTTTATGTCAATTTTGACACTATTTAGTAATTCATTTTTGTGAAAATCATAAGAGAGTTATTAATTCTAACAAGATTAATTAAATCAATACTGACATGTCATATTAACCTAGAAAATTAATTTAATTCATTAAAAATCTCAAAATACATTTATTGGGGTATTTATAACATCAATTATGTCAATATTTCATTAATAAGATAATTACTGCATCATCATTGTGTCATAAATAAATTAAATTATTTAATGTCTAAAAATTAAAAATAAAATAACATTATGTAGTAAATCTTATTAGATTTCTAATTAATAATTATAGTCGAATTTATCTTATCTATAAACCAATATTAAAAATGATTTAGTTATTAATCTTTGATTTTAACAATTTTAACCCTTCTTTAAATAAATTAATAATAAATGTCCTAATCTAATCCAAGTGGTCCTAAATGGTCATATTTTACTCCTAAGGTTGTTTTTCGTCAAATTACACTTATCCAATAGAATTATGCCATGTGTTAAGGTAATAATAATATCATATTTACCATTAATTACCCTATTTACTTTTAACCATGTTAAATAAAAGTAAAAAGTTACTATTCACCAAAAATTATTTTCATCTCATTGAACCACATTTTACTTACTGACATCTACCGTGTTTCTCGGATTATTGAAATTACACTCACAGAATCTATAAAATTATGTTTTATGTAAATTTGTAAATTCTCATAGGAGGTGGGAAAAAGACGGTGAAAAGTTCAATAAAATTTTTATATATCTAAAATTGTTATAAAATTACTCCAATGAATTACATTGAACTTATATTGGTATTATGTATAAATTTTGACCTAAAATAAATTTAAATCAAATAAATAATTATTAAAATAAAAATTTGGTTTTAAAATAGTAACCTAGTGTTTTCACTATTCATCAAAAATTGAATGTTTCCAGAAATATACCAAAATTTCACCCTAGGCTAATTTCGATATTCCGAATCCAAAAATGAAGTCCATTTTGAAAAATAAAATGTACAAAATTTCAAAAATTGGTTATTACTATTCGTAACGGCTATTTTTAATAATATTTTAAGAGTATATCGTTGTTTAGTGAAACTCGGTATTGCGTACGACACAAGCTATCGAGGAAGGTCGCAATTGCGTGTAAAGCAAGCCAAGCTAGTGTTGTGTGTACTAAATTATTCTGTTCATGTTTTATATAACATAAAAAAAAATATTTCTCATAAAATTTTTGGGTGTTACAGGAAACATACATGAAGACACCAGGATGAAACATTCATGTTAAGAGCATCTGAGAGAAGGGGGTAGTGTGCCACTCATGGGAGAGCATGGGGGTCGCACCTCATACGGGCTCTGAGCCTCTCCCTCTTTTGTTATCTATCTAATTAAATTAAATCTATAATAACTAAATAAAATTTTGTTAATAATAATAATAACCATCATATTATTATTACTACCCTTTAATATTACAATTCATTGGTAGTCCCAAAACTCCCCATTTACACCTTTTTTAATTAAATTTTATTAAACTAAATTTAATTAATTAAATACTCTAATTAATCAGAATTTATTATATTCTTTCAAAATAAATTTAATTAAATAAAAACACAATTAAAGCTATTTTAGTAAATTAATCTCAACCTAAATTTAATTAAATAAATCCCATGTTTCTCATCAATTAATTAATTTCTTCATAACCATGAATTTTAATAAATAAAATCCCCATTTCACAACATATCCCTCTTTAACGTTGAATTTTATTAAATAATTTAACCTAAAACACAATGTTGAGCAAACCATTTGGTTTAAATTACATAGTCTAATAGACCGTATGTAGATCTTCTGCCTGCTACTAGTTACCTAGTATATCATGAATAGTTGACTCACATTGTTGGACTAACCGTACACGGCCTGTGAAAACATCACTACCTAGTCTGATGCTCCTAAAACCGAATCATCCACCCCGTAAACACCTATATCCTTTTCCCAAAACATATATATACATGTTAAATGTAACACCCCAAGCATCCACGGTACGTTTCCCTTCGAATAATGCGATAGCGTGTGTTGTACGCAATCTCGAGTTCTAACACACACCACAACTAATTAAACTAGCCGTTGTGAATACAAATACCTAATTTTTGAAATTATATATATTTTATATTTGAAAATGGACTTCATTTTTGGATTCGGAATATCATAATTAGCCTAGGGTGAAATTTTGGTACATTTCGGATAACTTTCATATTTTGATGAATAGTGAAAATTACTAAATTTTAATTAAAAACAACTTTTTTAATCAAAATAATTAATAGTGATAAATTATGAATTTGAGTGGTTTTAAAGTATATTTAGAATATATTTTTACCATTTAATATATTTTTGGTCATTGGACATAATTTTACAATTAAAACGAACATAAACAAGTGTCAATCTTTTGATAGTTATTACCTCTTAAAAACACGCTTTTTGTTTTGACAGCGGGAATTAATTTTAAATTAATTTCTGCCACTTCTGTGTTTTGAATTTAGGAAAATGGATTCCATATTTGGAATCAGGATGTCCAAATTATGTAAATAGGTAACTTTTATTTTTACACATTTTGAATAATTACTGCGGTAAATATTTTATTTACCATGGTTAAAGGGTAAATCCGGTAAATAAGGGTTAAAAAAATAATATTATAATAATACTAAATTACCCTAAAACGTGTCTTAACACTATTGGTTGATACATGGTCGACCATGGGCATCTTTGGGTCTGTTTTGGGACCCCATGGATCCACTTGTAAGTGATAATGACACATTATATTAATAAAGTTAAAATAAAAATAAAAATGGCATAAGCTTACATCTTTTAGAAGAACAATTTTTACATAGGGTTATACATGTTGGATTTTCGATTATAAATATTCATTAGAAAGATAAAAAGATTTCCTACATAATTATATTTTATTTATAATTTTTAGACATCAAATAATTTAAATTATTAATCACACAATAATGATGCAATGTTTACCTCATTAATAAATCATTTAAATAAATAAGATTATAATGATTAAAATATTATCTAAAACCTGTCCAATTATTATTGGTTGATGTTATTTAGAATATGAGGCATCTTATCTTCGACCTCAATGATTTTTGGACCATTATAATCTTATTTATTTAAATGATTTATGAATAAGATTTAATCTATCCATTCAAGTCTTATTCTCATTTTAGGGTTAAAAATAATGTTAATATCATTCTGATTATGAATAAGATTTAATCTATCCATTACAAACTTGTCTTACGTAACCAAACATTTAAGAAGAACGAATCGATTATCACCTGAAAACGACGACAATACTAAGATATTATTAATAAAGCAATGTTAAAAGATCATATATGATATCATATTAATGTATATGATTGTTGTATAATTTAATAACAATTATTTCACCATTATACAGGAGGTTAACCGACCCCAACAAAGGAAAAGTACAAGGTAAGGGTTTATTTCCCAATCTCTTCATTATTCGAGGTTGTTTATACGTAATAATCTACTGGGATATCTTTATCATCCACATCCATGTTTCTTAAAAATGTATTTCAAAACATTATTACTATTTACAAGAATATGGGTTAAAGTCATTTATACCCTTGTCTGACTTTTTATAAGAGGTTTATAAAGGAATCATTCCGTCGTTTTCAAAACAAGGTCCTTTTTAACCTTTTCGACAGAATTGAGGTAAGAATGTTTTTTTTAACTTATACGGCGGGTGCGGTAATTTTACGCCGTTATAAAATCTTCAAAGCTTTACTTAGAAGCTTATAAGAATATTTTCAACGAAAATGTTTTATTTTATATGGATCATAAATGATTTCAAAATAAAAGGAGATATTTCTTTAAAAAGAATTTTGATTTCATCTATGTCAACATCCTTTGACGGATTTTAAGATTATTTGAAGTTGATTTATTATGATACAGAACTTCTATATTGTATTGAAGGTTTTGTGATATTTTTGACTATGGATGTGCTATTTTTATACCATTCATAGTTTATGGTGAAATTATTGACATTTCGTATGCTAGTTTTAATACGAATGTTTATGTTTTGTTTAAACCTTTTCATATGGGAATGCATTGGACTTAATAAGTGACGGGTGGAGCCCGCTATAGCTCCTCGATGCATCGGTAGGTCTCATGAGACAAACTAGTGTCTTGGCACAAGGCCTTGACAAAATCTTATTTGTGGTCTTGGCACGAGGCCTTGGCTATGTGGTAATGATAGTCTGGCATTATGCATTCCAATATTATGAAAGTGGTTATTGATTTTGCATGTGATTATTCGATTAGTAGAATATCCATGTGAATAACTAAATGGAATTATTTCATTTTACTTTTGCCATACTATGTTGAAGTTCATGTTTAAAAGGCTTTTGTTTTAGTAATTCAATGCCTTAAATGTTTATGCTTATTTTGAATGTTCCGCTATATTGTTATCCTTACTGGGCATTTGAGCTCACCCCTTTTCTGTGTTTTATTTTTCCCAGGTAGTGAAGAAGTAAATTATGATTGACTTGCAGGGATATTATGAGGGGTTAATAGTGTGGATATGAAGACTTTGTTGTTGTAGTAGTTTTTCACTTTGAAATGTAATGTAAAACTTTATGAATATATCTAGTGTTTCCAAGGCTACTAAACCAATCGGTCTTTCGAGATTTGATCTTTCTTGTGATCATGCCAATGTTACGAAGTAATGCACCGACTCTGGGTAGCTGGGGTCGGGGCGTTACAGTTGGTATCAGAGGAAGTTTAGTACAAACCTTGGAAGCTAGATTTAGATAAACTCTGATTAGAGCATGTAGACCTAAGATGAACTTTGAGGATTAGTATAGAAGAACTTCCTAGAATTTTGGTATTGTAGAGATTTTGTGAGTTTTCCGAGAAAAACATCCCTGTCTGGATACGAGCAGGTAGAGGCGGCTCTGGCACAGATGTACCTATGGGTAAAACCCGAAAACACCGCTTTGAGCTAGACTCGAACGGGAACTGGTGCACGACAACGGGCCTTGCTGCACTCTTGGTTACGACACTCCCGGGGGATATGCTTAGGATAACTCTCATTTTCTTTACAAATCATTATGAAGGGTTTATGAGTATATAATTCCTCAAAGAAAACATTTTTATGATTATGGATTATATCCATAAATAGTTCAATTTATTTTAAGTGTTTTATAAGTATGGGATTATGTATTTTGATTCATAAACTGATCTAGTTTATGCCATTGTTTAGAAATGGCGCCTAGTGGAAGAAATGGAAACTGTATCAATGCACGCACTCCATGTAGGGATTGCCCTCTTGCTCAAGATAATTATAGTGGGGCTGGTGATGCAACTGGTGCCGATCAGCTAATCACCATACTGGGACAACTTACTCAGGTTATGAATAATAACCTTACCCGTATGGAGCACCCTGATCCGCAGCGTGGAGGATCAATGTTAGATAGATTCATGAGGCAACAACCACCAACATTCAACGGGAATACAAATCCATTAGTAGCTGAGCAATGGATATTTTCCCTAGAGAAAATATTTCAGGCTTTGGGGAGCAGTGAAAGGGAAAAAGTTATCATGGAAGTTTACCGCCTCACTGGAGATGCTGATCAATGGTGGTCATTGATTCAAAACATGAAGGAAGATGATGAAGTATCAAATATGGAATGGAGGGAGTTCAAAGATCTGTTTTTAGAAAAATACTTCCCTCGCGACCATCGAGCGGATATGGAAAGGCAATTTCTAAGTCTGAGACAAAAGGAGGATGATAATGTCACAAAGTATGAGGCTAACTTTACAAGGTTAGCGAGGTATGCTGGAGATTATATACGCAACCCAAGAAGTAAGATTGATCGTTTCTTTGATGGGTTAAAACCATTTCTCCGTCGAGCATTTGTCTCACAATCCTTTTCATCGTACGAAGACATTGTCTCATGTGCTATCAAGACCGAAAAGGAATTCTCTAAGTCTTATGACTTTAAAGCGAAGAAAGAGAAGAAGAGACCTGCTGATCAATCTGGGAATGGAAATAAGGGGATGAAGGGAAAGGTTGAATATCCATCTTGTGGTAAATGCGGGAAGAAACACCCCGGTGCTTGCCTGAAGGGAATGGGAGTCTGTTACAAGTGTGGTGAAAAAGGCCACCAAGCTCATGATTGCAAGGGGAAGAAGGAAGCTACCAACGTTCAGTGCTACAATTGCAGGGAGATGGGGCATTATGCAAATGCATGTCCTAAGCGTCAGGAGAACTTACCTCAGAAAAGGCCAAGGGATCAAGGCCAGGCTTATGCTATCACTACTGCTGAGGTAGAAGCTCCGAAAGACGTGGTGGCAGGTAATTTAATGGTTTCCTCAAGTTTAGAAAATGCATTATTTGATTCTGGATCATCGCATTGTTTCATATCTTCATAGTTTGCTAAGAAAATTAGATATTTCCAATTTGATTTAATAAGGGAGTTGTCAGTAAAAACTCCTAAGGGAAGTATCGTTGCAACAAAGTTTTGTGAATCAGTCCCCATTAGAGCACATAAATTTTCTTTATCTGCTGATCTCATCGTCATACCTATGATTGTGTTTGATATAATCCTCGGTATGGACTGGCTTTCGGACTATGATGCGAAGATTTATTGTAAGAAGAAAGAGGTTACGATTCTTGATGATAATGATAAGGAACACCTTATTTTTAGAGCAGAATCGTCACCACCTAATTCTTATTTAGATCCACCCCCAGTAGCTCAACTTAATTCAATTATTGGGGAGGAAGAGAATGAAATAACTGTCGGTGAGGAAAGTAATGTTCAAATAGAGGATGTACATGTTGTGAAAGAATTTTTAGATGTATTTCCGGAAGATTTATTTGGACATCCTCCAGAACGAGAAGTTGAGTTTTCCATTGATTTGATTCCTGGATCAAGGCCTATATCGAAGACCCCTTATAGAATGGCCACTGTAGAGTTAGTCGAACTAAAGAAACAACTAGAGGAATTGAGTAATAAAGGATTTATTCGCCCTAGTGTTTCTCCATGGGGAGCCCCTGTTCTTTTTGTTAAAAAGAAAGATGGATCTATGAGGTTATGTATAGACTACAGGGAGATCAATGCTATAACGATAAAGAACAAGTATCCCCTACCTCGTATTGATGATTTATTTGACCAACTGCATGGAGATCAATACTTTTCAATGATTGACCTTCGATCTGGATACCATCAGTTGTGTGTGAAGAAGGAAGACATTCCGAAGACAGCATTTCGAACCAGGTACGGGCATTACGAGTTTACTGTAATGCCGTTTGGATTGACTAATGCACCCTCTGTATTCATGGATCTGATGAATAGAGTCTTCAAGGAGTATCTCGATGAATTTGTGGTGGTATTTATTGATGATATCTTGGTATACTCCAAAACCTACGAAGATCATGAAAATCACTTGCGCATTATCTTGAAGATTCTGAGGAGGCATGAATTATATGGGAAGTTTAGCAAGTGTGAATTCTTGCTTCAGGAGATTTCTTTTCTTGGCCATATTGTCTCTAAAGATGGAATCTCTGTTGATCCTTCTAAGACCAAGGCAATCCAAGAATGGCCAGCACCTACGAGTATAACTGTGGTACGTAGTTTTATTGGTTTGGCAGGTTATTATCGACGTTTCGTCCAGAATTTTGCCCGATTGGCTAACCCATTAACGAAGCTCACACGTAAAGGGGTTAAATTTGTTTGGACAAAAGAGTGTGAAGAATGTTTCGAAGAACTGAAGAGAAGATTAGTCAATGCTCCTATATTGACTCTACCATCGGGGAATGATGGGTTCGTTATTTATAGTGATGCATCGAAGAAAGGACTTGGCTGTGTCCTTATGCAGAATGATAGAGTTATTGCCTATGCATCACGACAGTTGAAAATTCATGAACAAAACTATCCTACTCATGATCTTTAGTTAGCAGCTGTGATCTTTGCTTTGAAGATATGGAGGCACTACCTCTATGGTGAAAAATGTGAGATTTATACTGATCACAAGAGTCTGAAGTATATTTTCTCACAAAAAGAACTCAACATGAGGCAAAGGAGATGGCTTGAATTACTCAAGGATTATGATTGTACGATACACTACCACCCGGGGAAGGCAAACAAGGTGGCAGATGCTTTGAGTAGAAAAGACCATGGAGTTTTGAACAATATGAGAATTGAAAGGGATCCAACTTTCATGGATCTAGTGAAGATGGACATGGGAATAACCAGGGAAGGTGAAACATCAATGCTTTTTCAAATGGTTTCCAAACCATCTTTACTAGAAAGGATTAAGAGTTCTCAGACCGATGATGAAGAATTCCAAAAGAAGATTAAAGCTGTGAATGATGGGAGATTGAGAGACTTTGTGTATGAAGATGGAATTTTGAAATTCGGGAAGAGACTTTGTGTTCCCAATATACCTGATCTAAAAAGGGAATTACTGGATGACGCTCATAGTTCCAATTTCTTTATACACCCTGGGAGCACCAAAATGTATAGAGATTTGAAGGAACATTTTTGGTGGGACAACATGAAGAGGGAGATTGCTGATTTTGTGTCAAGATGTATGGTTTGTCAACAAGTGAAAGCTGGAAGGCAACAGCCTGGAGGAGTCATGCAACCTCTTCCCATACCGGAGTGGAAATGGGACAATATTACGATGGACTTTGTCATGGGGCTACCAAAGACTCCTAGAAGGAACGATGCAATATGGGTTATTGTTGATCGTCTTACCAAGTCAGCACATTTTATTTCTATAAGAGAGGATCTACCCCTAGAACGTCTACCAAGACTATACATTAATGACGTTGTGAGACTTCATTGAGTTCCTCTATCGATTGTTTCTAATCGTGATCCCCGTTTTACTTCAAGATTTTGGAAAAGTCTTCAGAAATCCCTGGATACTGAACTTCATTTGAGCACTGCTTACCACCCTCAGACAGACGGACAATCATTCAGACCTTAGAAGACATGTTGAGATCTTGCTCACTTGATTTTCAGGGTATGTGGGATCAATATTTACCACTAGTAGAATTTTCCTATAACAATAGCTTCCATTCGAGTATTCAGATGGCACCATATGAAGCGTTATACGGAAAGAGATGTCGTACACCAACCTGTTGGGATGACGTTGGTGAAAGAAAACTTGTAGGCCCAGAACTGGTGGAGGAAATGGTGGAAAAGGTGAAGTTAATCCAAAATCACATCAAAGCAGCTCAAAGTAGGCAGAAGAGCTATGCCGATAATCGAAGGAAGGATTTAGAATTTCAGTTCGGTGATCATGTTTTCCTAAAGGTATTTCCATGGAAGGGAGTCATACGTTTTGGTAAGAAAGGTAAATTGAGTCCCAGGTACATCGGACCTTTCGAAATTCTAGAACGAATTGGGGCTGTAGCTTACCGATTGGCAATGCCGCCAAGTCTCTCCAAAGTTCACGATGTGTTCCACGTATCTCTGTTGAGAAAATACATGCCTGACCCAACGCATGTACTCACCTATGAGGAATTAGAACTGGAACTTGATCTTTCCTATTGTGAAGAGCCCGTCAGGATTCATCATACAAGAGAACAAGTACTGAGAAACCGGACGACGCGTCTGGTAAAAGTTTTGTGGAGAAACCATACGATGGAAGAGGCAAAGTGGGAACCCGAGGAACTTATGATGAAGAACCACCCGAGTCTTTTCATGTAATAAGTATTCTAGAAATTGCGAGGACGCAATTATTTGAAGGAGTGGAGAATGTAACACCCCAAGCTTCCACGGTACGTTTCCCTTCGAATAATGCGATAGCGTGTGTTGTACGCAACCTCGAGTTCTAACACACACCACAACTAATTAAACTAGCCGTTGTGAATACTAATACCTAATTTTTGAAATTATATATATTTTATATTGAAAATGGACTTCATTTTTGGATTCGGAATATCAAAATTAGCCTAGGGTGAAATTTTGGTACATTTCGGATAACTTTCATATTTTGATGAATAGTGAAAATTACTAAATTTTAATTAAAAACAACTTTTTAAATAAAAATAATTAATAGTGATAAATTGTGAATTTGAGTGGTTTTAAATTATATTTAGAATATATTTTTACCATTTAATATAATTTTGGTCATTGGACATAATTTTACAATTAAACCGAACATAAACAAGTGTCAATCTTTTGATAGTTATTACCTCTTAAAAACACGCTTTTTGTTTTGACAGCGGGAATTAATTTTAAATTAATTTCTTCCACTTCTGTGTTTTGAATTTAGGAAAATGGATTCCATATTTGGAATCAGGATGTCCAAATTATGTAAATAGGTAACTTTTATTTTTACACATTTTGAATAATTACTGCGGTAAATATTTTATTTACCATGGTTAAAGGGTAAATCCGGTAAATAAGGGTTAACAAAATAATATTATAATAATACTAAATTACCCTAAAACGTATTTTAACCCTATTGGTTGATACATGGTCGACCATGGGCATCTTTGGGTCTGTTTTGGGACCCCATGGATCCACTTGTAAGTGATAATGACACATTATATTAATAAAGTTAAAATAAAAATAAAAATGGCATAAGCTTACATCTTTTAGAAGAACAATTTTTACATAGGGTTATACATGTTGGATTTTCGATTATAAATATTCATTAGAAAGATAAAAAGATTTCCTACATAATGATATTTTATTTATAATTTTTAGACATCAAATAATTTAAATTATTAATGACACAATAATGATGCAATGTTTACCTCATTAATAAATCATTTAAATAAATAAGATTATAATGATTAAAATATTATCTAAAACCTGTCCAATTATTATTGGTTGATGTTATTTAGAATATGAGTCATCTTATCTTCGACCTCAATGATTTTTGGACCATTATAAACCGAATACAAATATATTATAAAGTAATACTTTCACACTTTCCTAAAGAGCCCCTCCTCTCCCTTATAAAAGGAGACCACTTCTACTCATTCCTCACACCTCTCAAGCCACTTGCCTCGACCAAACTCTGCCCAACTAATCTCCCCACATCCCTCTCCTCCTCCTTGAAGCTTTACCTTAGGCATAAAGCATTTCAAGAAGTCCTTTGGTTCCAACCAAAGTGAGTTACCTAAATTAAAGGTAACGATTTCTCTTAAATTATTTTCATTTATTTTGCTTCTCCAACCCCCAAACTATTTTTATTTCATTTCTTTTGTAACAACACCAGTATCCTAAATATACTAGGATGTTTTTATAAGAAGTATTCAAACTACACATACACACAACTCCATCTAATGGATGATGAACATAATGTTTCTGTGGATGGCAAACTAACGCCTCACAAAACGATGATTGTTCAAATACATCTTACCGCCTCTCATGGTGGCCATTATGATGGAACTGTAATTAAATATGATATTAATGATATATATTTTATATATAATCTTCTGTAATTCCATTTTATTTCATACCATTATTCGTTTCATGTTGTACATACATACGATAATTTCATTTGAGGAAGTGCGGACTACCGCCCCCTTAAAATGATATGACTCGTTCATACCACACATGGAACGTATAAAGGATGGTGTTAATGAACTTAAGTAACATATATAAAATATTATATTATACTGGAATAGTAATATAACTATGTATCATTTGGATTCAATTCTTTTAAAATAAAAATTAAATGGAAGTAGCGTTCGTGCGTACGTACGGACTACCGTCTCCACGAACGCGGTGAGATCCATCCTCCATCGTATCCATTCAAGTCTTATTCTCATTTTAGGGTTAAAAATAATGTTAATATCATTCTGATTATGAATAAGATTTAATCTATCCATTACAAACAAGTCTTACGTAACCAAACATTTAAGAAGAACGAATCGATTATCACATGAAAACGACGATAATACTAAGATATTATTAATAAAGCAATGTTAAAAGATCATATATGATATCATATTAATGTATATGATTGTTGTATAATTTAATAACAATTATTTCACCATTATACAGGAGGTTAACTGACCCCAACAAAGGAAAAGTACAAGGTAAGGGTTTATTTCCCAATCTCTTCATTATTCGAGGTTGTTTATACGTAATAATCTACTGGGATATCTTTATCATCCACATCCATGTTACTTAAAAATGTATTTCAAAACATTTTTACTATTTACAAGAATATGGGTTAAAGTCATTTATACCCTTGTTTGACTTTTTATAAGAGGTTTATAAAGGAATCATTCCGTCATTTTCAAAACAAGGTCCTTTTTAACCTTTTCGACAGAATTGAGGTAAGAATGTTTTTTTTAACTTATAAGGCGGGTGCGGTAATTTTACGCCGTTATAAAATCTTCAAAGCTTTACTTAGAAGCTTATAAGAATATTTTAAAAGAAAATGTTTTATTTTATATGGATCTTAAATGATTTCAAAATAAAAGGAGATATTTCTTTAAAAAGAATTTTGATTTCATCTATGTCAACATCCTTTGACGGATTATAAGATTATTTGAAGTTGATTTATTATGATACAAAAGTTCTATATTGTATTGAAGGTTTTGTGATATGTTTGACTATGGATGTGCTATTTTTATACCATTCATAGTTTATGGTGAAATTATTGACATTTCGTATGATAGTTTTAATACGAATGTTTATGTTATTTTTAACCTTTTCATATGGGAATGCATTGGACTTAATAAGTGACGGGTGGAGCCCGCTATAGCTCCTCGATGCATCGGTAGGTCTCATGAGACAAACTAGTGTCTTGGCACAAGGCCTTGACAAAATCTTATTTGTGGTCTTGGCACGAGGCCTTGGCTATGTGGTTATGATAGTCTGGCATTATGCATTCCAACATTATGAAAGTGGTTATTGATTTTGCATGTGATTATTCGATTAGTAGAATATCCATGTGAATAAGTAAATGTCATTATTTCATTTTACTTTTTCCATACTATGTTGAAGTTCATGTTTAAAAGGCTTTTGTTTTAGTAATTCAATGCCTTAAATGTTTATGCTTATTTTGAATGTTCCGCTATATTGTTATCCTTACTGGGCATTTGAGCTCACCCCTTTTCTATGTTTTATTTTTCCCAGGTAGTGAAGAAGTAAATTATGATTGACTTGCAGGGATATTATGAGGGGTTAATAGTGTGGATATGAATACTTTGTTGTTGTAGTATTTTTTCACTTTGAAATGTAATGTAAAACATTATGAATATATCTAGTGTTTCCAAGGCTACTAAACTAATCGGTCTTTCGAGATTTGATCTTTCTTGTGATCATGACAATGTTACGAAGTAATGCACCGACTCTGGGTAGCTGGGGTCGGGGCGTTACATTAAATGATAACAACTCCTGAAACATCATCCTAATGATTGATTTTAAAATCAACACATGAATTAAACAAAAAATGTTCAAAAACTATTGAATTTTAGCCCGGTTAAAAAACACGACTCTACAAACCATACACAAACCGTGTGAATAATAATTATCAAATTGAATACCTTTTCAGAACAGTCACATCATGGTTACCCCTAATTGTGAAATAACCAAGTGAAACCAAATATTTTCATAAATTTATATAATATAAAATGAATATCCCCAAAAAATAAAAAGATATTTCCAATAAAAATAAATAGAAAAAATTATACATGGATGTGACACTATGTGTGGGAAATAAAATTTCCAAGGATACCATGACGCTCATTCCATAGATATCAAATGCACTAAGACCATGATCAATAATATCCAATTTAAAATACTTCCATAAAACTGATTTTCTTAATATTTTTAAAAATGATCCCCAAATATCTAAAATTTTCCTCCTTTGATTGTGTGTATACTAGAATATAAACATCAAAGATACCACTAAAATAATCCAAATTAAGATCATTAATCCCATTCATTAGATATATACACATTCATGTCTTATTCATGAATCTTAATAACATAAAAATATTCACATATATGCTATATCTTCTCCTCGATGCATTATGAAAGATATCAGAAGGCTTCACTAACCAATTATTATTATTAAACCACTCTTCTCTCATAATCTATTCAAATAGATCATTGATATATGGAGGAGGATACCGATTCATGTCTGACATTGAGTTCTTATATCTATAATACATTCAATAGTGGATGGATCAATATACCATCTAAGAGAAAAATTTAAGGAAACCACAACATAATAAACTAAAGAAAAAAATAGCATTCTCTAGATCTTCTAAATAGGGATTTATCTCTCCAATTTTTTAATATACATTATATTATGAATACTGGGTATCATCTAAATACCTAGAATAATCCTAATCATAATTTTGACCTCTCTCTATTATGCAATCACCTTGATGTCTTCTTGAATAATATCATGGAAATGGTGATCAATGATAAGAAAGATTGGGTGATACAAATATTTATTACTTAGAAAATAATAGAAAACATGGCTTGAGTTGTACCCAACTTATGATGGACTATTCCTAAATAACCATCCTACAAATATAACTCAATATATATTCTATAAGTGAAATAGTCAATAAACATGAAATATACCCAGGGGTTATAGTTGTCTATCAGTGTTGAATATTGATTCATCCAATACGTACATAGTATCACCTAAAAAATACTCAAATATAACTACAATAAATCCTAATTCTACTAATATAAACCAGTGATAATGATACTGTAAAAAAATCACCAATTATTTCCACCCAAATGGAATATTAATACTTATAACTATAATGTGTTACTCAACAGTTAGCCACATCTCACTGGAATTCTAAGAAGATATAAATGAATGTGAGGAATTCATATCATGTAGACCTATATAAATGTTTTTTGAAAATAATGTTATAAAATGAATAGTCAAAGGTCCCTTATCTCAACCAGTTGATGTCATCTTAATTCCCTAAAGAGTTCCGGACCCTTATCCTATTCCTTAAACTCCAAACCCCAAAAAACATTCTGGATACCTACTTTTCATACTTGTTTTACCCTAAGAATCTCGACCGCCACTATACCATTACCAAATATAATAACATAGAATACCCCTATAATATAACACCTATGGAGACACCTAGTTTTCAAACAGAGACATTAAATCTAAATTGATGAATATTCTTAACATAACATAACAATATGTGATTTAATTGTATAGGTCTAGTATCTTTTGAATCATAGAAACACGATCAACTTATTCATGATAATTTTCAATAATATCCAACTTATATATTATAAGCCAACGTTTTTTTTAGAAACATAATTCATTAATTCTTTCCTCATAACATGGTAAAGGAAACTTAATAAAGGGTTTGGTTAAACTCATAGTATGGGTAAACAAGAGAGATACCAAGGAAATATAATAATATCATTTGAAATATTTATAGGAACATGATATTAACATTTAAAACCATATCCTTCATATCATAGATAATTATCTGGATTCTTCAAATAAATATTTTTTGTTTATAAGACATAAATAATAAGGTAATAAAACACATGCGTCATGATTGAATAATATAGGAATAAGACCTATAATTTTTGTATACTCATATGTATAGAAAATAATTTACATAGTATTCAAGGATCTATTACATAATTATCATAGTAGAATGGGTTAACTCCCCAAACTATAATAGTTTTCAAGTATAACTACAAAAAATATCATAATAGAAAAACTCCATTACTATACTTGTTTCAATATCTATTTTCGTTCAATTTATCTAATGAAGTAAAAATATTAATATAATGCACTGGAGGGAGATATAATCCCCACTCAACAAATAACGATAATCTTAAATATGTATTTACAAGATTATAATCCATTTATCATATCACGATCCTTGAAAAGAAAATGATTTCATAAATATTTCATCATAGCCTAACCCATATAAAAGGAATGGTTTTACAAAAAAATTTAACATTTCATCAAAACATATCCCAAGTAAAATGAACTAGTTCTTGAATCATCGTTATATAATAAGTATGAAACATATAATGAATGAATAATGATGGTATAATTGGATTATATTTCTCGTAAGTGGAATGTAACATTGAATGGCGTATTCATGGGTGAATAAGGATGTTATTAAATCATCCTTAAGGAAAAATTACCATTTCATATTGGAAAAACTTTTTAAAATATAATAATTGAAAAAAATTACAAAATTATTCACACTCAAATTAACCCTAGACACATGCAATGTAATAATGAAAAAATTGATCGTCCATGATGGAGGGAAATTCCATCCATGTTGTATAAGTATTAAAAACATTTTTAATACATTTGTTGGAAGAGTCACAAAGTAACTCTTTTGGATAACAACAAGATTATAATATATAAAATTATATTATAAAAATTAAATCAAGGGTCAAAATTACTCTAAAAACCATAGGAGACATATTAAAATATGCTAATTTTTTTCTGAGAACATGGATATGGAAAAAAAGGTCTCTCAACTAAAGATAGAAATGAAGTCAATTTTTTATAAAATTTAATTTTATTTCTACAAAAACATAAGGTGAGTAAATGTAAAAGAAAAACATGTAATTTAATGAAATACCCAATGGATATGAAAATTAAGGAGAATCCTAATAGGTTGATTATTAGATTTCAACATCATAACACAAAAATAAATAATCCTAATAAATATTGTGATTATAATATAATACCCCTATTATGTGGTCAAACATCCCTTATATATTTTCAAAACACTTGTATAAGAAATATAAATTTCTTATCAATTGTATTAAACATATATATTATTTTATATAATACTATATATTATTTACTCTTAACTATTTATCTCATATTTATTTACAATTATATAATAAAATCACTATTGTAGGTGATAAATGTTTCATTTTTCATTATGTGCTGGTTTTGTAGATTCAGTCCATATACATTGATCATAGTTACATAAAATAAATAATGTTAATAATGGTATACATATTATATATAATCAATATATTTATTTATTTATTTATTTACTTTAATCCATAATATTTTGGGATAATAAAATAAATTACATCCTTCATTGGTGGTAGGGAATACGTACACATGAATACTATTTATACTTTTAAATGGGTGGAATAAAATAATGGTAAATTTTAATTAAAAATTATAGGATCATTTTTAAATAATATATATCATATATATTTATCAAATTCACACTCATTACCATCAATGTAAAATAAAAATGAAAAAACAATCACATCACATCGTGGATGAGGTAATCCACACATATGTGTGAATGATTAAATTAGTTCCCAAATTAATGATCGTAAGAATATATAATTGATATTATAATTATATATCTATAATTATTTAATTAATTTAATATATAAATATTAAACACATCATAATAACCTTTAATAAAACATGGTGATGAAAATTGAATTGTATCTTTATGTTTAGATGGTAAGCCATATGTACGCATGACTGATACTTCCACTTCCCATTCTATGGGAAAGAGGGTTTATAACAGGGTTTTTATAAAAATAACAACATATAAATATACATAGGATATATAATTTATTATTTTTTATGAATAAGAATAAATTATAGGATTTTAATGAAAATTTTAAAAGAAGGTTATCAGTTAATGCAATTACCTTTTATTGGAAATTAATCTATTAAATCTCTTAAAAATGGATATAGGTTTGGTCATTTGGGAAGAAAAACATATAATATGTGCCCAGGAATGTATATAAGTGAAATAATTAAATATTGGATGAGCATTATTGATCAATATGGAATGAATAAGTGATATGAGGGGTTATAATTTACTATTTATGGGAGAGGCACTATTATAATTTTCTAAAATATTTAATTGTTAAAAATTAAATTTGGCCCCAAAAAAGGATAAAAATATATAATATTTTATGATAAATTTAGTTTCATTAAAAATAATCTCATAAAATAATAGTTGGAAAAATATTGATGACATTTTTTCTCTTATCATTTTTTGTTGACATCATCTTTACCCTTTTTGACAATTACCATCATATTAATGTTTTTAAACATTTAAGGTTAAAAATGCTACATTAAAATGTAAAAATGTCTCATAAAAGGACCATAGATTCTGCATGAAACAATATCTAACTAATTTTTATATATAATGTTTTTATGAATTTTATATCATTAAACAAAATAGTATTTATTACAAGACATAATTAATGTCAATTTTACACTATTCAACTAATTTAAAATTAAATAGAAAATGAAAAAGGTTTAGTTAAAATATTATTCATTCAAAATACCATCATATGCAATATAGATCAATGAAATTCAATGAAATAAATAACCCATTCAAATTATATCACATTTAAATATTTTAAAATCAATGATTTTCTTTTTTTATTTATTAGAGAACTATTATATTGTTGTTACAAAAGCAATTTAGGTCATTATATTGTCAATAAAATATTAAAATAAGTTTTTATTGGGAAAATAGTTTTATTAACCTGAAAATTTATATTTATATTCTCTCACAACATGTATTTTCATATCATTACATAAAAATGATATTATAAACAATGAGAGGGTCATTTTTATGTTTCATTGATTAATATAGTATAAAGGTCATTTTTTGGGAAAAGTTTCAATTAAAATAAAATAATTTGAAACATAGGTGATAAGAATGAAATTAAATTCCTAAAATTAGAATTACGTTGAAAAATTATGGTTGTATCACATTTGTTTCTCCTATATTAACACAATTTACCCATTACCTTAGTGATAATTTTTACCATGGTTATTATTCTTATTATCCAAAAATTAAAGTGGGATATTTACCAAATTTGAACTTTATAAATATAAATATTTAATTAATTTTATCTAATATAATAATTATAAATAGTAAAAATTAATGTCAATGATAGTGTGAAAAAAGAGGTAAAATCCTTTTTAGAAAAATACATGTGTAAGCATAAAACTGTATTTATTATTGAACTATGTATAATAAAAAATATTATATTAAAGATAATAAATTATATTGAATATATAATATTTAAAATATATTAAATTGATTCACCAATAGCGATAGATATTATTTATAATGATAAAATACATAGTATACATAAAGATAGTTTTTGAGAATAACATCTCTTTTATTTTCATATAATTTTTATTTTCATTTATAATTTAAATGAAAACTAATGAATTCATTTTATACATGTGTAAACCATAATTATTCATAATTTAGTTACTTTTATTCATTACAACCAATCTAATGTCTATGTTATAATGGAATTTTATTTGTATATCACAATTCATATAAAATCTCCTTATTTTGTGTAACACAATATATCAATGACTTTTAATTTATTTAAAACAAATATTGCATAAAATATTTTTGTGCTACATTATATGCTCCATAAAATAATTTTTCAATTGAAATTATATTACCCATAAGTATAAAAACAAAGATACTCCTACCTCATCATATCCTTATTTTATTTTATAACTACCTTAAATTTGTAGGTTCTCCCATAATTTTCAATGAAGTGAGTGGTATTGTTTCATATTAAATTCCCTCTTTTATTGATATTCTCCAAAAAGTTTTAACCATTATAATTATATTGATGTAGTGGTTTTAACTACGTGTTTAGTACAAGTAAAGGATAATTTATGTATATCCCTTTGGGAGATGCATATAACACCTCATGAAAATTGTAGAGATTCATCAGGATCACCCATAAATAACGTACCATCCATATATCATCTAGAATTTCAAAAACACCAATATTAATAACTATTATAATTACCCTCTTTCCAATTATCATCACCCTCTTCCAAAATTTATTTTTTAGGAATACCATATCAGTAACCTCAAACTCAATATCTTCCTAAAACTTTTCATCATAACTATTTTTTCATAAAGTAGTTTCCCTTTTATGGTTATGAATCGATATAACCACCTCTATCATTTATTCATCTAGATCAGTTGACAATATCATTCCATCCATATCTAAATGACATCACAATGGAGTTCTACACTTCCTACCACTAAGGAAATCATATGGATTGATAAAAATTCTAGAGTGAAACATATTTCTTAAAAAAAATCCCATCAAAGGAAGGTTTTGATCACAAGAAAAAATTAAATCCATATATCATGTTCACAACATGTCATTTAGTGTTTTAATAGTCCTTTAAAACTAACCATCTGAATAAGGATTAAAATCAGTTCTTGAAATTAAATATGTATCCTGATATTTCATAAGACTTTCCAAAAACATCATGGTAAACCTCATATATCATGCTGATACAGTAAATAGTCGTACCCCATGAAATCATAATACTTCCTTACAGTATCACCAAGAAATTTAGTCAAGATAGAAATATTATCTTTTAGAAATAAATATTGATGACACCATAATGAGATCAACTATAACCAATATATCATTATGGCCTTTAGATTCCTTGGTTTTCTGATGAAAAACATAATATTTATTTTTTACCATTTCTATTCTATTATGGGTAATGGTTGTAACATCCCCTTATACTTATGTCTCTAAACCATAACTTGTTGGAATACCAAGAACCAATAAAAATACTCTGTAATATCTATCTTCATTTCATCCAATAAAAATAATCTCTAAAATCTATATGTATCTGTGAACTTCTAGTATGAAAATATATAGATGAAATATGATCTTCATCCAACATCTTCTTAATATATGGTACGAGAGGGACATATACAAGGTTCTTTAACATTATTATTCCATTACAATCATGGTTGAACTTAGGAACATTTATTAACTTATTTTTCATCTCCATATCTCCCTTATACACCTATTTAATTGTCACCTGGGTAGATGAATGACTATTTATTAGAGAAATATATGATTTCTCCCCTTCAGTAAATATTTAAATATCCATAAATTGTATTTCCATAAATATTATATATTTTTTGATCCTCTTCATATATAATATATAATGCTCCTTTCAACTTATAGAATATTCCAACTTGTTTTGTTTCCCATGCTTATAATGTATAAGGTAGTGATAATATTTTATTAGTTCTAACCAAATTATTTGGATCATTTTTAGCTCATTTTATGTGAAAATATACTTTAATATTTCTTGATTTGTATATATGTCACATGTGTATATATATAGGTAATGAGTTCTGATTATTAATGTAAAACTTTCCTCAGATAAATCGAAATCATTATTTTTGTAATTTTTCACATAGACCATAAATTTTCTTAAGGCCTAAGCTATAACCATATAACTTTTTATGAATACACATTAAGATCCCTTCATTAATGCGTCAAAATTAGATTATATTCCCAAATACACTGTACTTTAGTATAAGTATAGGTACACTGATCTCCCTTTTTATGAATTCCTAAAAATATTCTTCACAATAATCTATTTTATGGAACACTGATCACTTTTGATTCAACATTATGGGAGGATTTTATAGCTATGTAAAACTCTTCACAACGTGTTGATAATATACATCCAAACTAATAGATTTACATATCTGAGTCATAGTGCTTATTATAGTCCAATGGTAAATAACTTATTTTTATAAGGGACTTCTGATATATCCTCACATGAGATTATAACATAATGATGAAGCTTTTTTATGCAAAAATTCACACTTGGTAAATTTTGTATAATGCTTCCCCTTACGTAGGATCATTAGAATAACCCTTTTTTAAACATCATGTTTTCCATTCTCTCTGAAAATAAAATAATTTCATCTATAATGACTACTCAAAACTGATAAAGGTTTTATTTGAGGACTCTATTCATTAAATCCATTATGATAGTTGGGGAATTAGTAAGACCAAATGACAAAACTATAAATTCATAGTGTTTATACCTTTTATGGAATGATGTCTTGGATATATCCCTCTTCTTGGACCATGATTAATTATTCCAAGAATGATGATAAAACATGGAAATCTATTGGGATCCCCACTGTTGATAAAAAACCCACCAATATGAGGTAGTTGATGCTTTTTATTGATAGGGATCTTGTAATGTTCTCGATAATCGATTTAGAGTCACATTGACCCATTTTTATTATGAACAAAAAATAGTGTACCCTAAGGTGATGCACTTGGATGAATGAATCTATTGTCAATATTATCAATGATTTTCTTCTCCAGCTCTTGCAACTCAATTAGGGGAATTTTATGTGGAGTCAAAGAAATAGGTCTAGCACTATGTATGACTTCTATTAGAAACTAAACATCGCAATTCAATGGAAAACCATGAAATTATTGTATAATGAGATCAATAATCTCAAAAAAAAATATCACTAACATTGTGTTTATCACCAACCATATGATAAATATACCTTTTAAATAATAATCTTATCCAATATGATAGATATAATTTCATTTGGATGTTATTATTTTTCTATTACATGAGTATATAATCATAGGATGGTCTAAAATATTAAATGTAAAATCCCTTCCCATAGGAATTAATATGGAACTTATGTAACAAATTATAATACTTTTCCAAAATAATTTCAAATTCAACTAGAGGAATAATTAAAATTTTTGTTTAAAACACGTTACTAAAATCCTCAACCGAAGAAGAATCATTAATTTAGGTTGTGATCATCATACCTTTATTATTTTTTACACCTAAATGAACAACTGATTTTTTATGTGATACTATGATACCCTTAGATGTGGTTTTAGATATAAAAGTGTTTGTATATCTGTAATCAAATAACACATTAGTAGTTCAAAAAATGGATGGTAAGTGTACCTTTTACCACTTAATTATAACACCCCTCCTCATAAATTGTAATTTCATGATATTTACCATTCTATATAAGATTAAGAGGCTTTTTACCTCAATCATAATCGTTATTCATTTCATTTGGGAATTTGTTATCATAATTCCCAAATTTATTTCATTTAAAACACTGTATTGAGGGTAGTATATTCTACGGTGCTTTAAATGTAATTTCATCATTTTCTAACTTCATGCCATCACATTAGAATTCGTTTGGTTGGTGACATTCTTTTCTAAAATTTTAATATTTACCAATTCCCTTATGAAACATTATACCATCTTTCCTTCCATATTTCAAGCGTAAAGGAAATCACATCTTCTTCACTTGATGGTTTTTATTATTTATCATGAATTCCATTATTCTTTTATTTTCAAAACCGTGATAATGAAAGGTAACTAAAATCATTATATCCACTATGATATCACATCGAACGATTTATTTATAGCTACTAATGTCCATAATGGTAAATTCTATTTAGATACATATCATTAAGCCACTCAAGAGTAGATCAACTTTATTTTTATGGTGGTTGTTTATAATATAAGGATACTCTTAAATTCCTACATGTTTCTTATTTAGTATATAAATATTTTAACTCCATTGATTTCAACATAAAGAATTATTTCTTTATTTTTATATTAATTAAATGATGAGAATACTAATTGAGAAATATGTTCTTAAACTCATCCCACTCAATAAAGTCAATTTCTTTATATTGATTCATGTTCTTGAAAATATTTGAACATTGATCTTCTTCGCCTTCAAAACAATAAAAATACAGAATAACAATCCCAATTTTCAAAATATAAAAAATTTAAAATAACATATTAGTGGAATTGATTTATTGTTCTGGGACGAGTTAATTAGTGGACCCACTAATATAAGGTCGACATTATCTCGTGAAGAAATCAAAAGATCAGTTTCCCCACATTTCTCATTTCTAGGCTTGGTGTGATTCATATGTTGAGAATTGTTTTTTTATTATAGAAATGATATTTTTCACTACATATTTTAAAACATTTAGTCAATTTGGAGGAATATCATAGCATTTTCCATCACATTAATCATTAATTAGTTTTTGATTAGTTCTAACTATTGGATAAAATAAAAAATAGTTTTTCGAACAATAATAAAATTTATAAACCATAAAATAATGAAAAAACATTAACAATATGTTTAATTCGTCAATAATTATTCTTTAAAACCTAATTTTAAACCATTTTAATTCTTCAAAATTATCCAAACATTACGATTTTATCCAATACATAAAATTATCCATAGGATTCTCACAAATTTTTTCTCATCTTAGTTTCTAAATGTCAAAATAACATCCAAGGATACCCACTATAGTTACCCATAATTTTCATATATAGATATTACATCTAAATAAAAGAACATTGTGTACATAACATAACGATCATCGTAAGAATCATTTTAGACTAATAACTTTTGAAATTTGAATACATAAACAATGGTTCATAAAAATTCTACATAATATCCTATATGGATCATCATAACTACCTCAATTTTTTGAAATATCATACATAAAAACATTATCCATAACCTAGGAAAGGAGACATAAGAAGACTAATCTCTAATTCTCAGTAAGGGTAAACATGGTTGACATGAATTAGCATATATGAATAACATGGGGAAAAGTGTATGAAAATATGATATTAACAATTAAAATCCATACCCTTCCTATCATATATCATAATCATGATTTATGAAATAAATTTTGGGACTTTATAATATAGAAATCATAATGGAATCAAATAATACAAGATATAAGGTAATAATAGAGGCATATGTCATGGAATTTTTGAGATACACATAAGAATATAAAATCATTTTATTAGTTTTCATGTATCTTTTATAAGGATCTGTGACTGGAAATGGTTAACTCTTGAAACCATCATAGTATTCAAGGATCACTCCCAAGGCTATCATAGTGTACAAAGTCCCTTTATAAACTTGGACCACTCACCATTACATTATTGGTAATCTCATGAGGTATCAATCGTTACCCAATGCATTTGAGGGAGATATAGGTCCAAATTATCTATAATGAATAATATATGTGTTCCCCAAGGACATAAATATTCTTAATATTAGATCCCATGTAATGTAATGGGTTTTATAAACATTTCATTGTATAATAGATGGAAAAGTAACTGATTTCATAAATGTTTCATCATTTAATCATAGAATAACCCATGGAAAAAAATTATTTGATTAAAATCATTCCTTCATATAGATGAACTGTCCATAGAACTGAAAATGAAGGTATCCTTCAGTAATTTTTCATGTAAATATTAAGAAAAATTGATTTTTCATTCATTTATGAATTAAATGAACATGGAAACATTTTTCAGTAAATTAACCTTTCCTTTCTGAAATCTCTTCTATTAAATGATAAATTTAATAAATATTATAGAAATATTTTTCATTTAATATAATGTTATAAACATGTAAATAAATTTTGAAAAAAATGATTATTAATGATGATGGGATATTCTATTACTAGAATATAATAAAACACTCTTTCAATACATTTTTTAGAAAAGTTACAATGTACCTTGTATGGAAATTTACAAAATGATTACGTTCAAAGAACATATTAAAAAGTAAAAAATTGGATAAAAACAACATTAAAAATAATAGGGTTAAATTAGAACAATATTTATAACAATTTTAGAAAACATGTATATATATGAATATGTTTTTTCAGCCAAAGAGAGAAATAAAGCCAATTTTCAATAATTTTTTTTAAAAAATATCTTTAGTACATAATGGTAGGAAAATGAAAGGAAAAAATATATTTTCATTAAATAACATGTCTTGAAAAAAATTATGTATATGGAGAGTTTGGTCATAATATTTAATAGTCATAACTTAATGATAAAAATACTGATAAATAATTAGATTGTAAAATATAAAGAATTACCTCATGTCGAAAGTCTGTAGTTATTTATTAACACCTTGTATATCAAATGTAGGTTTATTATACATGTTATTATAGAACCTTAATCATATATATCAAACCATATATGATTTAATTTTAACATTTTATTACCCATTTGTTAAAAATTGATTATTAAAATCACAATTTTGGGTGATAATTATTTCATTTTTCATCTACGTTTGGGTTTATTAGTTTAGACCCTTTAACATTGATCATAGTTACATAATATCCAGAATGATAATAAAAGTATTGATACAAACAAATTCAATACATATATATATATATATATAAATTAATATATGTTAGTGAGAGAAAAATTTATTACACCACTAATGTAGATGGTAAACCGTATGTATGCATTAATGATGTTTTGATTTCTCAAAAGATGGGAAAAAATAAATGTAAATATTATTTCAATTTTCCAATATCATTAATATAAAATATATAATAATTAAACTATAATCAATATATTCATCCTCATTACCATCAACATAATATAAAGATGAATCCTGAATCTAATCACTTCATGGAGATGGTAATCCATAATTACATGCTAGTAATGATATCACTTACCGATGGTTTGGATGGTAATAATGTAGATTTTTTTTATCATTATATAATTTAAATCATGTGATTAATATATTATATAATTTATAGACACACCACAATACCCATCCATAAAACATGTTGATGATATAATAATTGTATCACTATGAAGAGATGGTAAGTCGTACAAACGCATGAGCGATACATTAACATCCCATTTGATAGGAAAGAGGGTGTATAATGGAAATTTTAATTATTATGATAATAGTTAAGAATATTTTGAAATATGATTTTATTATTTTCTGAAGAATAAAATATTATTATAGGAGGTAAAAAAATAATTTAAATGAAAGAGGTTAGTTAAGGAAATTAACTCTTATATAAAATAACTCTATTAGATGTCCTCTAAAGTGATATATGGTTGGTATTTTGGAATGACTAAACACAATTTAATGTGACAAGGGAAGTGTAGAAGATAAATTGGCAGATCATGATAATTATAGAAGGCTTAATGTAGTGTTTACAAAAAAAAAGGTGGGGTGCCCTTTTATAATTAAGGGGAAAAGAACTCTTGGAATTTCATAAAATATAAAATTAATATAAATTAGTTATGAATTTAAAAGAGTAAAAATTGATAATATTCTTATATAATATGATTATAATTTTAAATAATCACATAAATTAATATTTCATCACATTTGGATCACATTTCTACACATATCTTTTTGTTTTGACCCACCCTTATCCCATTTGGAAATTACTATAATATTAATGTTTTCTAATTTTTATGGGTTAAAAATATTACTATAAAAGGCCAACAGACTCATAAATGGACCATGGTTGATGTTTAAAACCACATTAAATTAATTGGTATAGATATAAACTTTTTTATTTTATATAATTTAATAAAATATTATTTTAAAATTTTTTTGTTAATGACATTTTCAATACTATTAAATTAATTTATCTATAAATATATTAAAATAAATATTTAATTTAAATGTTATTATTTAAAATTTTTAATATTTCATACATATATATGTATAATATTAATGGTTTACAATAATAAATTTAAATTATATCACTTTAATTTGTTGTTAATTCATTTATTAAATATTTTATTACATATAAAAATATTTTGTCACAATTTAATAAAAAATTAACATCATTATATAATTAAAAAAATTATAAATTAATTTATATTATGAAGTTAATTCCATTAATATAAAAATATCCACTTAAATACATTCATAAAATTATTTAATCCCTATTAGGACAAAAAAAAGACAATGATAAAAAATATAATGACAATTTGTAACATTCATTCAATAAAATATTATATAAATCTATTTCCTAGAAAGGAGTAAATTAAAATAATTTTTTATAACAAATAGTTCAATAGGTTTAGACTATATTAACATAATAAGAATTAATATGACAAAATTTGGCCTTACCACTTAGATTTAATATTAAATCACAGAATTTACCTTTTACCGAGGGGATAAATTTTATTATAGTTAATAATAATATTAACCCAAATAAAAGGGGTCTATTTACCAAATTTAAAACTCATGATTAAAAATAACTAATTAATTTTATATAATTTAATAATTATAAATGATATTAACTGGTTTTAAATTATGTTTAAAAAATGTATTGAAAATATCCTATTAGAAAAATATGTTTTTTTTCTTAGAAAATGATTTATTATTATTCTATATATAAGAAAAAATATTATATTAATATTATATTGTTTTGGTAATATATATATATATATATATCATAGAAATTATTATCTAATTGAGATAAATTTAATTTATGAGGATAAAAATTCATTTCCTGGAAAAAAGAAATTCATAAAAACATGTCCATAAGTTTCAATTGATTTTTACTTTCCATTATTTTAAATTTATGACTAAGAATTCAGTTTTTTACATATATAAATCATTAATTTTCAAAAATGATTTAGTCAAATTGAAAATATCTAATCCCACAGCTACTTTATAATAATATTTTAATATTATATTTTGGTTCTACAAAACATGTTATTACATGTTACACAAGCTATTGTAGAAATTGAATTTTATTGAAAAAATAAAACTTAAAATCTTCAGGGTTTACAACACATGATTCAAAAATTGATATTGGATCCTATCCACCCCATATCCGTTATCTTGTCAAGAAGAACTATGGATGAAATGATTAAGATTCCATATTTTCCCATACATACAACACTCCAATAATGATACATAACACTTTGGTTGAGTATAAACTAACCATCCAAATAGATAAAGCCCTGGATGTGACCTCCCAAAGAATTTATAAGAATAACCATGTACATATGTTGCCTACAAATAATTACTCATGTTAAAACCGATGAAAGTCCATTTCTATGATTCCAAAGATCTCCTCGTAGATTTAACATACACAACACACAACCCAAGGGGTCTATCTTGAGCTAGGATAAAATATTTAATAAAATCCTAAAAATATCCTCATAAAAATAATAATGGAAAATAATTCATCCTGAGAATTAATTTAGTATCACAACCCATATTCAGATCTAGTGGCCCCATCCCCCATTATATGAGTGATTTAGAGTATATTAGTAAAATGATTAGAATATTTCATAACTAGATTTCTAACCTAAGTAATATAAAAAATACTAATATTTATCACATTTCATCATCTTAACAAAAATATTATCCATGAATCTTGTATGAAATTATTTCAATGATAACCCATTATGAAACATTTATAATATATGGTAATACCACATGTTCTTCAAATATAATTAAATAATGTATAATACATGCTCACAAACCACTCAAATGGTGTCTATAAATTATTAAATGTTTTATTTATTAAGTCAATAGTCATCTTAGAAACCATAGGTTCTCCCTATATAATAAATATTCATTGATGCCGCAATTAAAACTCTTTAGTCAAAAAAGAAATATATGGCTCACCTTCCAGATCACCACACCCCCAAGATGAAATAACATCAATCATAATATCATGGAGATTTTAATCAACAAGTGTTTTATTGAAAACCTAGGGATAAAACTCAATAACTAGTGGGGATTAATCAGCCCCTCACTTTTCAGTCACAATTAGAAACTATTTATTATGGAATATCACTATAATGATAAAAACATGTGTCTGAACAAACATATTATAGGATTCATCCTAAAAAAATAGGATAATAAAAAATAGGTAGATCATCACACTATTTTATACACATTCATAGTATCATCTTAGGGGGCTCACATAACCTTGGGTAACCTCACTTGTCCCATATACCCACTCTTTATATTGGGTAGAATCATATATATAAAGTATTAACAATTTAAATTTACTAATATCATAACATAATAATGTATCATTTATGTTAAATTCTACCATCAAGTTATATATAGTATATTATATATGATACTACTAAAAATTTAAATAAAAAAATATCTTGTCCTAATATAAGTCCTCAAACATAGGAAAACACAAGGATGACATGTGAATCCAATAAAATGATAATGATGCATGAACACATGTTCATTTCACACCATTTTCAAATGATAAAAATTAATAGATCACAAGTTAAAATATTAATTCATCATATTCATAAAATACAACAAAACTGTACATAATAATAATAATATCATCACTTGTAGCATAGATTTCCTTCATTTGATGGTTACATACTCTCATTCAATATATCTAAACCCAAACATAACATCATCTTATATCTTTTATAATTGATCCCAAATAGTATGATATATTAATATAAATAGATCTTTGATACCACTTTGTGGAAATCCTAATTTAGGTTGCATCCAATGTGATCAAATCGGGTTCCAATAACCTTATGCATGCATTTATATATTCTTGATGTCATGTTCCATTCATTATAATATTTGTAAGAAGTAGGGATGATGTATCGTATTTATTGAAAATAATCATAGATCATAATAGAATAAATATGAAAATTTCAATTAAATAAAAAGCAAAGGATAATGAGATTATTTCATAGCTAAATTACTCAATTAATTAAGAATACGACCCTGATATAAAAACAATAAAAACTAAACAATCATCTAGTAATATATGAAAAACCTAAGATCCCCAAGAGGTGGAAAATATATAGATCACCCAAATGTACAAAAATGTGTTTAATAGATAAAAACCCCATCTAGTGTTCCTGGATGGTCCCTAACTCCCAACACCTACCTTGATTTTGTCAACCAAAAATATTTGGTTCCTTTACCTTATTTAATAATCCAATTATGAAGTCAACATGGGTACCCATAAAACTCAGATAAGGTTTTATTCCATTCCATTAGGACACCAATTATAATGCCCCTAAATATATCCAATAATTAAAGTGCATGTATTGTGTGACATTCTACAAATGAAGAAAAATAGGTAATTGAAATTACAATACATATTACATAACTATGGGTGAAGCACAAAAAACATGGTGTGACCATACCATCATTAGATATTGATGAGGATTATCCAATATAAACACATAATCAACAACTAATAATATTGTTGCAAGTCATTATTTGTGAGAATAATGACTTATCATAATATAAAGACAATAAATGTTAGTAGTATCTCATAATGGGATACTTATTTTAAATGGAATATCAAAACTATGATAACATGATCATTAATAAATAGATATTATGCCATGATAATATTTCCAAATCCAATGGAATATAACCGTATAGTGTCAAGACTATTGAAAAATGGGAAACAAATCCCAAATCATATTCACATTCATGGGAATAATGTCTCCATGACAACACATATAGGAAAGTATTAGAACATAACTATATAACTAAAATCAAGAATAACCTCTCTAGCATTGGTGACTTATAACTATGAATGAAATTTCTATCTTGTGTATTCACATGCTTTTAATGGAATCACATCCCATAAATGTTGATATCTATATGGTAATCATGTCACCATCCCTTGAATTAACTCAAAAAATTAAGTACATCCCACTCTAATAAGAAATATTTAATAAATAGCCATCGAATACCATACCCCACTTCAACAGCATCACATAAGAATTCTATGAGTATTTCATCCCAAATACAAGCTAAATCATAATGGGAATGCTTTCCTTTAATATATCCATCCTGATAAATGTGAAAATTAATCCCAACATTATGATTATAAGATCATATCACCAAATATACGAATTTGAAGGAATATTGTACCTTATCATGAATGAAATACAACAACTGGTAATATTGACCCCACTTTTCCCTGAAAATTAGAATGGTATATTATCCCATTACTATATCCTGAATAATAATAATATTGTATTATAAAAAATTCAATATTAATATATAAATAGTTTTAATTTAGGTTGGGATAACTTCTAAAATTATTTAAAAGAATATTATGTTGTTTCAATCATCCTTGAGTATATTTCCTTAAAAAAATGAGTATAACCCACTATGTTTCATTACATATTTTTGTGAAACACACACTGAAAACCAATTCAGTTGACTAAAATAAAAGGGGAAGGTAAAATATCCCTAGTGGTCACATGACAATCCTATGGGAAAATTATCAATCCTCTCTATTATAAATAGTGATAATGTCAACCATTTAGAATCTAACATTACATATAACAACTCATATAATTCATATTCGGGTTTCCAAACATTTAGGCCATCAAATTGTGAATTAGTTTTATAGCCATCACGGACCACAAAAATATTTTATAACCATCAAAGCTCACATAGTGGAACTAACCATCATTATCAAACATATAATGTGTCAAGGGGTATGAAATAGATTATTTTAGTGTCAATCACCAATGGTGGATGATTTCAAGTATCTTCCATTACATGAAAGGATTGTAAACCACATGGGTTATTTGGTCTACTATCCTAGGATTAATTGTGGACCAAATCAGTAAATTTTTTAGGCAAATTAGATTCAATCTGTAGATTTACCAAAATATGTAGAAATTCTCAAAATAGTGCATTAATAGACAAAATGTTGAAATATTTTCAGAAACATGGAATATATATAGAATTTTTTTATTACCCCAAAATATATGAACCTATGACATAAAGACATTTTCTCAATAATTTTTAACACATTTTCCAATAAAAATACTAAATATGTGTCCAAATGCCTAGTGTATTTAATATATTGGACACCTAAACACATTATCTTAAACATAAATTAAATAATATTTTTCGAAAACTACAAATAGAAATAATAACACTAATATGTATTATAAAACTATGTAGGATACATTGTAGAAATACATAAAAGACAATGATTCTGTATAGTGCCCAGTAAGTGAATAATCAGTGTAAAGAATGACTATAAGACAACACATATAACATTATAGGAATAAGATGATTTGTTAAAGTATATTATTTATAAAATAGGAACATTTCTTCATAAAATGATAACATGTAGTCATGGAATCATAAATATTTGAAACAATATACAACATGACATCATAACTGTATGTCAAGGATCATAGTGAAGACCATCAAATCATAGTGAACGAGGACCCCTGGTGGATTTGGTTAACTCCCCATTCTGATAAATATAGTTTTCATAGACCCATATTGGATTGGGTAAACATCTTATTCCCATATATATATATATCAGGAAGAGTCCCATGGTGGATTGTGTTTACTGAATCGTTCACACAATCGTAGAGGAAAGAGTCCCTCATTGGACTGTGTTCACTCCAAAATCCTATTTATATTATCTATTGATATGAACCATTAAAAAAATACCATAGAGGAATATATAACATCATACCCACCCATCACATAACAATATACATATTCATATGTGTGGAACAAGAGGTTATGTGATCATACATAAGTTCTCATCATTATTTATCTGATGAGAAGAAAGTGGGTTTCATAATTTTGTCTCCAAGAACAGACAGATGATAGATCATATGGATTATTAATAGAATAAAGAATTAAATTGTTTTAAATGTTGATATTTAAATAATGAATCATTGTTTTTGAACATGTAGTTTCAATGATGAAAAATTCACAAGGACTATTCAAAAAAATGAATAAAAACAAAGCCACGAGTGTGATTTATTAAAAATTGGGTGAGTGAACATTTAATGAATGGAAAAATTATTATATAATTTTAAATTAAAATTTTAAATCAATGGTTTTAAATTAAATAAATATGGTTTTAAATAACTTTTTATTCTTAACAAATTTATTGGGTAGTACATGACCTGAAATAAACAAATAGGGAAATTCAATTAAATTGGGTTTAATTAAAAGAGGTAACTATTAAGGGATATTAAAATATGTATTTTATGATGAATACAAAGGTAAATTAAACTATGTATAAATATTTTTAAATAACATTTATACAAAATATGTATGATCTACATGATATGAATATAGAGTAAAATGAACAAAAATATAGAGAACTCATTGTAAATATGTTATGAGTATCATTAAAAGATCCTTTAACTCGGGCCATAATTCATTCTGTGCATGTAGCTAATGTCCATAATAATAAAATTAATATATTTAAAAAAAACTCCTAAGAACTAATTTAATATATATTATTTTTTATAATTATTATTTATGATAATACGACAATTTGAAATGGAATATTTTTTTATTATTTTGGTTTGTTATGTGGTTCGGTGAATTTTTATAAAACATCCTTGTTATGTTGACCATGGTAATTTTTTTTTGAAATTTATTCTTAATATAATTAACTGCATATTTTATTTATTTTACTATTTTATTATCTATATCATTATATAATTTCTTATATTTCCTCAAAAATAGATAAAATTAATACAGGTATATTTGTATTTTAATTTTAGGTGGTTAAGTATATTAAGATATTTTTTCATTAATATAAATTTAACAATGCTAAATTTTGTAATTAAATAATATTAATATTATTATATATTTTATTTTTACAAGATAAATATATTTTTTATTGTTAACCATGTTTCATAGTGAAGAAAAATAGAATATAATGGTCATAGAGGTGGTAGTCTGTACGCAATCATTAGAATGTCTTCATTTTTTTAATGCTTTTTGATCAACATAAAAAATTTATATTATAGTATTATAATAATATATAACCATATTAAAAATACTTTTTTACCTTACTTTATTGGATATATTTGTTTTTATTGGAAGAAAAAGAAAAAAATAATAGTGTTCAGTTGAGAACATTAGCAATCCCTTTGGATGTTCTCCATTGTGTAACACCATAAGGCTATTTATCATATAATTTTGGAAATACCATGGATTTTATAACATGGGGATATATATTAGGAGGCAATTTTTTATATTTTTGGTTTATATAAAGAATTTTAATGAGTGAGGAATGTAGTGGATGTGATATCCTTTTATTAGAGAATAACATTACAGTTTTGTAAATACCCATTACGCTTTTAATGATGGGATGAAACTATCCATGGGTAAGTGGAACCAAAAGTAGAAAATAGTTAATTTTATAATTAGGTAATGTAAATAATCCCCCCACCATTACTTTGTTTCCCTGTTTGAAAAAAAAATTATTATCCTCTAGAATTTTAAATATTACTTTTTTGTTTTTACCTCGATCGCGAGTTTTTTACTAATTAACAAATATTTTATAACATATTTAGGTAAATATTATTACATAATTATAATATTATAAACCCAAATTAAGGAAACATATAAGATAAATAAATATATAAATTAGAAAAAACTAACATTTAAAAAAAATTTAAATGTATAGTTAATAATATTTTATAGAAAAGTGTTGATTTTCCCATTATGTTTTCATAATAACATATAACATTGATTGTGAATTAAATAAGTTATTTAATACTTTTATATAATTGTAAATATTATATAAAATTATTTTGAAAATTTAGATCAATTTATAAGATAAAAATTACACAATAGTAATAATATAATTCTATTAAATTAACAATTTCACCTTCATGGAAATCATTATAATTATTCATAGTAGTCATAATTGTACTAATAAAATTGAAATTTTAACAATTAAATAATATAACAATGTTGATGTTTAATATGTTATCCATTTCATTATATTTAATTTATATAAATGATGAAAACAAAATTTTAATATAATTGAATAAAAATAATATATAGGGAAAAATTTAAATTAAATTCCAAAAATTTAATCAAGATTTTTATAAATTAATTATATTATTTTATATAAATAATTTTTCCCATAGGTATTCTATGATTTTAAATTCTAAAAAATTCATGATACATTCAAAAATTAAATAATATTAGTAATTTTTTTAACATAGCTAAAATTGATTTCGTACATATAAATACGAAAAATATATAATAAGATAATTCTTTCAATATTATTCCAAAAATTAATGAAATTTTGTTACAATCACTTCATATGAGTGGTAAATCATAGTTTTAAATATAATTCCAAAATATATAATATAAATAAATTTTAGACAAAATTATTTTAAAGTATTACATGAATTTATAATTGTTATTATATTGTAAGATACATAGTTATTCAAACGATAAGGATAATATTCTTCAACAATTAATATGGTAATGAATTAATGAAAAAATGTTGATTTTTTTATTATCATAATTACATAATATTAAATACATATTTACATAAATGGTAAATATATTTTTATATGTTCTAGATTATTGCATATTCCACCTAGAATAATTTTCACCCTTAATATTTTGTTCCATACGTAAAGGTTAAAAATTGTAGGTACATATTTTTTAATGTCTCTTTATGTTCCCTTGAATCCTATTCAAAATTATGGTTTTTCCAATGTACTTTTACAATTTGAGGTGTCTTTTTTACATAGAACATTGTCAGCAGAGTCAATGATCTCCAGTAAATGAACCTTGAAATTGAGATATTTCTTCAAATATATCTCTTTCTCACTTAGTGCATTTGATGGATCTAGTATGAACTTCATGAAGAGATATACCTAGAAAAAATCATGTACATTATAAAAGTTGGGGAAATTTCAAATCAATATTCCACCATGTGTCTAGGACTTATAATCCCATTATTCCAAAATCTAATTACTATATTCCATAGATATCGGTGTAGGAACACATTATAACAATCCAAATACTCTAAGTCTCATAAATTTACATAAACATACCTATTTTTTCAACTCTACATCAATCTATTACACTATTCAACAGACTTGTAATTCTTTACCATTTTATCAACCATTTTTGGTCCAAATATACTACATTCACCAATAATTTAATTGTGGTTAGATGATGATCATTTGTTTTTTAATCCTGTGTTCTTTATAGATTAATAATAAGGGATCATTTAAAGTAATCATTATAGATAAGGATATATGATAGTTTTTACTCTGTTCATCAAACAAATTGTTCTCTTTCATATGATAGTAGTGGAATAAGCGATCATAATCCTAGTTTATCCATGACCATATTAATTTTTACATGGTGATATTATTCTCTATGAATATATATTGTAGTCTCTTCTAGTCTAAATAAATTTATCACAGGACTCTCCAAAGATATAATACCTTCATATCATAAATGAAATTATCATTAATGAAAACTCTATGCCATGCATCAAATTTTTTTTACACATTATGAAATATTTTAGAATAAGATAAAACATGATCATTCCGCATTAGTAAACAACTAATAACCTTCTTTGAAGCATAATTGTAAATCAGAAATCATTGCCAATATATCTATAATATGAGTGTATCTGTAGGGGTTGGCCTCTTCTTGAGCTACATGGATCTCTATTCACATTCATATGTCCATACATACCTCACACCTATCTGTTCCATCTAGATCAATGGGTTTTGTATTCTTTAAAATTCTCTCACAATCATCATTAATTCTGATTTATTCAGAGGGAAATCTGGATATCTACTACAGGTATTAGTCTAGTCTATTCCGTAATCACCCTGAACTATAAAGTATCCAAAAAATCATCTCAGTCATGATAACTTCCTCTATGTATGTAGATTCATTTTCAAAAGAACACTTTTATTGTAGATTACATAAAAAATATCATTCCACAATTTTTTTACCATAGTATTTAAATACTACTTTGGTTTTTCTTTGATTTTAGAGTATATAAGAATTTTATATATAAAGTGAATTTAAACATTATATACGTAATATCTAAATAGACTATTCATTAGGTCTAAGAAGATTTTTTGAGAATTCCAGAGTCTAAATTTAATAACAATATAATCAAACTGACCATACTATTTATGAAAGGTGGTACTAGGAATATTCCACTTATTCACCCTTAACTTATTTTATCTTTACTAAAGATCGACATTAAATAACTACATAACACTTAGTCTCTAATATATCAATTTATCAATCTATCGAATTTATTACATGTTATGAATCATGATTTTTTTAGTGTATGATATTTTATATAGAGATTCATTTACATGTACATAATCATCATATATATGACTAGATAATCCCATGTTGATGTTCTTGGATGTATACATAGTTTTTTCTTTAGTACATCAAATTCATTGGGCACCATTCTACAAGGTTCTTGAGATATTAGAAGTGATCTAGGTAAAATATAAATCTATATTTCAACTTATTGGTTAATAGGAAGATGATTAGAATCTAATGGGAATACATTATTATATTTCCATATAATGGGCATGTCATTAAGAGTGGCCCCCTTTTTTATTTTGATCATTTTATCTACAAATTGTTTTCTCATAATGAAATAATATCCATTCTAATCTAGAAAATTTCAAATGATATGTATCCCCCTCCTTAAACAAATATTCTATCATAGAATAATTCGGTTCATGGAATTTTTTTTCTTATGAAATTTTAAATGGTCTCTATATAGATACATCCAGTCCAATAACATTATTGTATAAAATTACCTAATTAAATGTTAGAGTAGCTTCTCTAAGATATTAATTCTAAAATGGTTCACTGAGTAGGAGATATATGTTTAAGATAAAATAATTATCCATTTTTCTTTTGTAGTGATTAATAAATATCCATTTTTAGGTGGTGTTTGAATTATTAATCTAAAAAACCATGATATGAAAGAATTCATATAACTAGAATAAAATAATGTTCACTGATATTTCCTTAATAACTAGTTTACCTATCATAAAATCATTATCATGATCCTCATAATTAGTTGTAATAACATGATCATTACCTTGTTCTCATGGGATTTGAGATTTTTTTCAATGGTTATACTCAATAACCCTTGGCATAGTGTATTAGATTACATAGTTTCCATGATCATTTCACATGAAAAATTAAACTGTTGAATGAGGAATGATCCGGATATTGCTTCCTTATATCTTATTGTTAGGAATCATCATCTCAAATATGTATTAATTATCTTGATATCTATCATTTCCAAATAAGTATCATTTAAAAATCCCATTAAGAAAGTTTTAAGGATGCTTCATTAAAATCATTTAACATATGGAATGTTTGACCATCTTACCAACATGGTATATCAAAATTATTCCACCAAAATTTAAATTCATTATTTTCTTCTAATATCTAGTCCTCCAAGTCCACTAATAATCACCAATCCTTATTTCAATGTTGTGGGATAATTTATAATCTTCGTTATAGACATAAAACTCCCAAATTTCCATATCCATTTATAGTCTTTTCTTTAACCCACTAAAGAGGTGGTCATTTTCACTTTTGATGTTAATGACATAATAGTGGTATATAATGTAATCATTTTGAAGTTACACTCATAGGAGGAAGTTGATTCAACTTAATTTTTCATGAGTACAAGGAACCCCATATTCATTTTACGTTGGAGATTGTGAGGAAATTATTTATTGATAAATATACCCTTAATTTAATCCCACTCCATAGCATATATATCTTCATTTGGAATTCTATTCTTGATCGGTTTCCACCACTTGTAAAATTTCCCCTTATGGTAATAATAATATTTTCTAACCATCTCTTAATAATATAATTTAAGGAGTGAGAATATCATATCAATGGACTTAATTAATTTTTATGAGATTATGTTAATTTTAGATATAATAAAAGTTTTAGATCTATACCACATAAAGTAATCAATCAAAACATTCCCTCTGTTTTGATAATAGGGGTATACCATGTGACACATATTAATATTTATAACATGAGTATGTTTTTCTAGTAGTGTCATGAATTTATTAACTACCTAAACCATCATGTTCATTATTTTATTAGTAAAATCAAAACATTTCATGTCATATATTTTGATGGAAATTCCCCGCCTATTTCCAACCGTTTCATAAAATAATGGAAAAATTATGGATGAGATTATTCAAAATAATAAGTATATAAAATGGAAACTATGAAAATATAAGGATTAACCCATAAATAAAATATATAATATACATTACCTATTTCTATTTTCCTATATAATTCATCCATTTTTTAGTTCCTGGTATATTTTCAAACATAATATTGTATTCAAATAATTTATAATTTTTTTTAAAGAACATGTGAACTAATCAAATAATATCCCCAAGGAATGCACGTCTAGGTGTGCATTCTTATCCCCGCATATCGTGAAATATGTAAAAAAGTATTTAATACTAAACAAACTTTTTTAGGATTATTACACCAAGATACTTCTATTATATTTATTAATCCACTTTCAAGCATCTGTAAGGGGATTTAATTATTGAGAAAACCAGATAATTTCAAATTCACCAAAATTTAATGATGTTATAATATATTTTTGATTTAACCTTATACTTATCCTCTGTGGTTCCATTAATGATATATAATCCAAATCCCCCTAAATAAATTTTCAATTATCTATTACTAACAATAGTAACCCAATCATTCAATTAATTTTATTCCATGATTTTTATCATATTTCTACAAAACAAATAAAACCCCAGAATTGAAAGGACTATAAACATTAACAAATTAGACAATGGAATTATTATTCTGAAACAAAGAAAGAATCATCCTTTTTAATACATTATATAGTGATCCTTAAATCCATATTTATTTTAAAACACAATACAATTCCCTAGGTAAATACATAAAATAAAAGGGTGAGTTGGAGATGACAATAAAGTAATAATATTTGTAGATCATGAATGTTATATAGCACATATAAGTTTTCATTACTAACCTGAAATAATTATTATAATGATCATAATCATTGATATTGTCATGTACCGTCCCGGTGGGGCCCGCAACGTGACTCCCCAAGCCCACCTCCAATAGGCCAGGGGCTGGTGACTAGCACTGAGTAGGCATGTCACTAACATGGGAGGCATTGCCTAAGTACCTGTACACACACACACATCTCCAAGCCCACAAATGTTGAAATGTAAAACACTAAGGAACAAAAATTCATGCATACAACTTAACCCAACCAACAGATCACGATGAAAGGTAGAGTACTGTAAAAGTAAACTAGGCCAGAATACAAGCCCACCAAAAACAAGAGTCTGAAAAACTGCAATGTCCAACCTGTAAGAACAAAGGTACTGGGACTGCTGCTCGTAGCCGTAGGAACGCATCAGCCTGTAGGAAACTCAGAAAGCTCAGTCCTGTCCTGGTTCGCCCTGGACTCTGTCAAAAGGCTGCTCATCTGCACAAGACACCAGATGTGCGGGCCAAGCCCATGCAGGGGTGAGTATAACAATACTCAGTAGAGGACCCTGATAACCACAAATTAGTACACAATGTAAAGGTAGAGTCATCTATTCATAATATATGTTTAAAGAACATATAAAACAAACCTGATATACTCAAAAACCAGGCATGTGTTCAAGAGACAAGTCACGCAACCGCATACCCCCGCAAGGGATTCCGTTTGAAGATTTTGTGATGCGCTCATTCCGAAAGAACACACTCCACGAGTCTTATAGTTCTGATGACGTCTGTCTGAGAAGTGATGTTCATTGGGAACCGTTACGAGATATAGATACACTCATTATGGGAGACACACTTCTGAGTGGAAGGGCTATGATAGATAGAAGCACTCATTATGAGAGACACACTCCTGAGTGGGAAAGATCTCGATACACAGAAGAGGATCACTGCCAGGGCCATGGCAGATACCGCCACTCATCTGGAATTCACCTGCTAGGTGGAGTATCAACGCCCGGTAAAGTTGGTCACGCCGATGCCTGACTCTACCTAGGGTCTAGAAGGGATAGAGGATCTCGATCTGGGCCACTCGGATGGATGCCTGACTCTATCCCATAAAAGTCCTACTGATGGGATCATAATCTGGCATGAGGTAATGATGTTTGAACTTCAGGGGAAAAGAATAAGGGGCACTAACCCAAACGAAAGATGTTCAAGGTACGGTGAACAAAAGGTCCAATCCATTCTCCAAAAAGTACACGGTGTGTAGAAATGATACACGCCGTTTTGTCAGACCCCGGGTACTTACCATCTACAACGGCCCATGTCTTGAGGCTGGTCATGTAGAAAACATTATACATGGCATGTAGTACGGTGTACACGCCGTGTCTAGGTCACTGGGGCTGGCTCCGTGTACTCTTGCCATGTGCCCGTACACGGTGACTAACACGTGTACTCCAACCCATTCAATCTGCACATGGGGTGACCTGGGCTGGTGAACTTGCCAGGCCGGGAGAGGGTGTACACTGTCGTGTACTCCATGACGTGTCCATGTATCCCCGAGATACATGCGGAGATCTGCATAGCCGCCTCTGCCGAGTTGAACACGTCGTGCCGCCTAAAACCGTGTAGAGCATCTCGTGTCCGTGTACCACCATAAGTACATACTGAGCTTTGGGGAAGGTCTAACATGTTGTGTGATCGGGGTCACACGCCGTGTGATCCTACTCTTACCCCGAAACCCTATCCGCCACTAACAGAAATACACGACGTGTTCATCAGAAGTACACACCGTGTATTCTGGAAATTTCCAGAAACACGGACCTCCGTCGTCGCGCCTCCCGTGGTGCTCTGATCATTGATCCAGCCGTCCGATCGCCACAAAACCTTCAGGTTTTGGTCGCCCCGACACCACGAAGCTGTTTCCATCATTTTTGGGCCTCTGATCGGCCCCAAAAACATGATGGATCTTCTCGCATGAAGAACGCTCAAAGAACCCCCTTTCTGATCTGGTCCGATTCTACGTCCTCCATCGCCGCCGCACCTCCACAAGGTCGTTGTGTTGTAGAACCTTTGATTTGGGATCGTTGCATCGCAGAACGGATAAGCTACAATCCATTGTCCGTCACTCTGTGAAGAACGTGAAGAACGAGCGGGGTAAATGGAGGAAGAGATCCAAATAAACAAATTGAAGAATGAACATCCGCTATTGTTCATCATAGCTTTGATCCGCTCCCGTTAATAGGTTTAAACGGAGAAGAGATCAACATGAATATAAAACATGTATTAATTCCCCAAAACCATCCCAAAAAAACTGTCCCGCAAGAACGTACAAATCCATGGATCAGCTTTTTCGTGGTTTATCCGAGTTCGTCGTTTAAATTCAAAAACGGGGAAAAAAAATAAAAACAACAACCCCTACCTTTTGAAAGGATTGATCGTTGACGAAGGCTCCGCGCTGCCATTGTCGTCGAGATCTTTCAACGTTGCCGGCATAGCGATTCTCGACTTCAATCCATCGCCATTCACCAACGCATCCTCCTCCGCCAAAGATCCAAGAGAAAATATCGCTCTTTTCTCAACTTGCAGGGTTATGAGGCTAACACTGAAAATTCTCCATAAGGATGCATTTATAGGGGAGGTTTAGGTCGTTCTCAAAAAAGGAAATGTTTTAAAATAATAAAATAAATTATTAATTTATTTTATTCCCTCCAAAGAGCTTTAATTTTTAAAACGTCCCAAATTAAAATTTGTAGCTAACATGCGCCAGTTGAGGTTAGAGTCGTTCGTAGGGAATGTCATTGTCTTAGACGCAATGGTGCGCTCAGATTTTTAATCCGGCCATCCATTTGGAAACTGCCATAACTGCACACAAGTGCTGACTCAATTGTCTTAAACATGATCAAACCACCATTCCGAGCTCACTGGACCTCGGAATGATGTGTCGTCTTCACGCCCGGTCTCAAAATAATTCCTTATAATGATTAAAAATAATAAATAGAAAATCTGAGACATTACATTCTCCCCACCTTGGTGCTTTACGTCCTCGAAAATCCAAAACAAATGATACTAAAAAAGATGTGGGTACTGGGCCTGGATCTGGGCCTCTCGCTCCCACGTGCTCTCCTGATGATTTTCGTGCCACCACCGGACATGCCCTAAGAGAATCGATTTCCCATGAAGGACTCTCTCCTGCCGATCCTCGATTTCCACCGGGTACTCAGCAAAGGTTACTCCATCCTCAATGTCCAGCTCGCCCCAGTCAATGATGTGTGATGAGTCATGCACATACCTCCTCATCTGCGACACGTGGAAGACATCATGTACCCGATGCAACTATGGTGGTAGAGCCGGGTAGTACGCCACATCTCCAACTATGCCCAGGATCTGGAAAGGTCCGATGATCCTCGGAGATAACTTGCCGCCTCAGCCAAATCTCTGCAACCCACGTCGTGGTGAGACCTGAAGAAAAACGTCGTCTCCCTCCTCGAACTCCAGATTTCTCTGTCGTCTGCCAGCATAAGACTTCTCCCAGCTTTTTGTAGTCTTCATCGGCTCCCAGATGATCTGCACCATCTCTGTGGTAGCTCACACTAACTCTGGATCCATTAGTGCAGACTCTCTGGGGTCGGTCTAACAAAGTGGTGACCAGAAGGGTCTCCCATACAAGGCCTCGAACAGTGCCATACCAATGGTGGAGTGGTAGATGTTGTTGTACACAAACTCCACCAGTGGTTGGTGGTCCTCCCAGCATCGACCAAAGTCCAAGATACAAGTTCACAACATATCCTCCAGAACCTGAATGGTCCTCTCCATCTGACCATCTACCTGGGGATGAAACACTGTTCTCAAGAGTAGCTAAGTCCCAAAATCCTCCTACAATCCCTTCCACAACCAGGATGTGAAGCGGGCGTCTCGGTCTGAGACTATAGTCTAGGGGACGCCATGAAGGCAATCTATCACCTATACGTAGAGGTTTCCCAGGCACTTCATGGAACTATGCTCCCTGATTGCAAGGAAGTGGGCCAACATGGTGTGTCGGTCAACGATCACCCAGATGGAATCGTGTCCCTTGGACAACTGTGGTAATCCTGTCATGAAGTCCATTAGTATTCCATCCCACTTCCACTCTGGAACTTCCAAGGGGTGAGCTAACCCTACTGGAACCTAGTGCTCAGCCTTCACCTACTGGCATGTGAGGCATCGAGAAACGAACTCTGCTACTGCCTTCTTCATGCCTGACCACCAGAACTATCATCAGATATTCTAATACATCTTTTCCACTCCAGGATGTACCACCAAAGGGGATGTATGAAACTCCCTCAGGACCTCCTTCTGGAATGCCACTGGTACAACAGTGCGTCCTCTGAAAAGGACTACGTGCTTCCCACCTTGCGAAAATCCATCAAGAGCATGTCATGTGGTTAACTAAGCATGTAAATCCACACAGTCGACATCCCCATGTTGTGCCTCCCTAACTCACTGAATGAGTGGAGGGTGACAACCATCCACTGTATCTATGTTGTGTCCTCACCATCCACAAAGGATAACTGCAACGATTCTAACTGTTGTGTCACCTCAATCAACAGGTGTGAGCTCAACCTTCTGCTAAGAGCATCCGCCACTTTGTTCCCCTTCCCATGAGTATAGATGATCTCGAAATCATAGTCCTAGGGGAACTATATCCAACACCACTACCTCACATTCATATCCTTCTATGAGAATATGTACTTGAGGCTCTTGTGGTCAGTGTAGACAATGAACAACTCGCCCATAAGGTAGTGTCTCCACATATTCAGTACGAAGACTACCTATGATAACTCGAGATCATGGGTCGCATAGTTCTGCTCATGCGACCTAAGATGGTGCGAACCATAAGCAATCACCGCGTTCCGCTGCATCAGGACACAGCTGAGCCCGGTACCTGTTGCTTCATATAAAACTATGTACTCGACACCCTCCTCCAGCAATCTCAAGACTGGGGAACTTGTCAAACACTGTCTTATCTGCTCAAATGCCTGCTGGAACTTTTCTATACACATGAAGGGTTGCCTTTTCCGGGTCAAGGCCTTCATCGGTGCTGATATCTTGGAGAAATCAAGGATGAATCTTTGGTAATATCCTACCAACCCAAGGAAGCTTTGCACCTTTGTCACGCTTCGAGGGGGCTCCCATTCTAACACAACCTCCACCATGGCTAGGTCCATAGCTACTCCATCTGCTAAGATGACATGTCTCAGAATGTGGACCTCCTAATTCTAGAACTGACACTTTGAGAGCTTTCCATAAGCAGGTGCTCTCGGAGTATGTCCAGAACCATCGGCAGGTGTCTCGCGTGCTCCTCCTCTGACGCCGAGTACACAAGGATGTCGTCGATGAAGACCACTAAGAACCGGTCTATGTACGGCTAGATTATCCGGTTCATCAACAACATGAACACTATAGGGGTGTTTGTCATTCCAAAGGGCATCACCAAGTACTCATAGTGATCATAGTGACATCTAAAAGTCGTCTTCGGTATATCATCATCCCGCACTCGTAGCTGGTGATAGTCAGATCGAAGATCAACCTTCGAGAACCACTGATCCCCTCTTAGATGATCGAAGAGGTCATCAATTCTCGGCAGTGGATACTTGTTCTTTACCGTCACCTGGTTCAGGCGCTGGTAATCCACACACAACCTCAGAATCCCGTCTCCCTTCATGGAAAACACGTTCGGGGCCGCCCAGGGTAAAACGCTGGGTCTCACGAAACCCTTGCTCTACAAATCCTCCAACTACACACTTAGCTTGTGAAGCTCTACGGGAGCCATCCGATATGATGATGAAGAAATCGGTGTCGTCCCGAGGTGTAATTCGATGCAGAAGTCAATTTCACGGCAAGGAGGTAACCTAGGAACATCTTCCGGGAAGACATCCTCATACTCCGCCACCACTGCTGGGAACTTAGAGTTCACACCATCTACTATTCTGAGGGCAAGGCTAGCCAACTCATGAGTGATCGGCTGCCCCCTCCTACGCATGAGCCCTCTTTGTGCTGCATGGGTTTCCTTTTCTCTAACAAAGGAAAACCTTATTCCATTACGGCGGACACACCACACTCTTCACCTAAAACAGTCAATCTGGTCATGTATAGAAGATAACCAATAAATACTAAGAATGATGTAGTAAGGCCTCGACGCTACCACCAAGGGGTTCCAACCGAAACACTCACCTCTAAGGGTAAGATCACACTATCTTCAAAGGTGTGTGATCATCTAGTCTCCTCTAGTAGGTGTGTCGAAGTGTAAGGATCGAGTCAACAGTTCTACCGGAATATCAAGGTTTTTTAAACACATGTGACTCGATGGGAATGACTGGCACCTATGTCTATGAGTATGGAAGCTAAGGTTGAAAAGACACAGATCAAACCTCAAATCATTCCTGGAGCCCCTGGGTCGTATGCCTCGACCGCGTGCAGCTGTACCCGTCCCTGTCCCCCAGCTCCCTGAGCTTGGTGCAGACCTCCTGGGGGTGGTGGTGGAAGTATGTCGAAGCATCTGCCACCACCTGCAAATCTCCCAGCTCCTCCATAACATCCGCCACCTGGAGGATCTCCCTGCTCTGTTCTATGCCTCTGTCAAGAAGGTCTTGATCACCAAGGCCCACTCGAGCACTCCAGTATAGGTCAATATGCCTAGAGGCACGGCACTAGCTCAGATGTCTCACCGTAGACCTCGCTCAAAGGTCCGAGCCCCGAAGTACTGATCCCTGACCATATCCATCGAGTACCTGGAAAGGTTGGTGAACCTTGATGAATAGTCATCCAGCGTCATACTTCCCTGCTGGAGCTGAAGAAGCTCCTAGATGTTCACATCCCTTAGCGTAACCAGAGAGAACTCCTCCCTGAAGAGTCGCTCAAACTCCATCCACGAAAAAGTCTTCTCATCATTAGTCTACGTGGTAAGACTCCACCATCGTTCGGCCGAACCCTGATGAAGGCTCTCTCCTAGGATCACCATCTGGTCTGTTGGAGTCCTCACTAGACGAAAAACTCTGGTCACCACCTCAAGCCAGTTCTTAGCCGCCTGAGGGTCGGGCTCACCTCGAAACCTGAGGGGCCTCTGTCTTTGAAACTCGTGGAGCGCGCTAAGCCTGCACTCCTCACCAGTTGGTACTGCATGTACCACTGGCTCCTCCACTAGTGGTGGTATAGAAGGTTCCCCACCTGGTGGAAACACCTGGGGAACTGGTCCCTATATCGAAGCTTCATCACTGAGGGGGTCATCTTCGTGATCGTGCTACTGAATCCTAGTGGGTACGCATCGCGGAGGCATCCTGTAAAGAAACAAGATGTGTCACAGTCAATGAGTATATCTGGATAGTTGACACCAAGGAAATGGAAGACACAACCAATTCCAATATGATTCATGTACCTTTTATTTACCCTCAACCAGTGTTTTCGTGAACCGGGTCAAATAGAAGGTTATCAGTGTCCTGGTGTATGGATATGTCGGCTGCCGCACCAACACTGGAGTCTCTGTCCTGAAAGCTGAACCCGAAGCACTCAACATTTTTGCCCCAACCAAACTCACTACTCTAGGTCCTATGGTAGAACCGACCACCATTGATACCACTCTATCACGACCCATCCCGGTGGGGCCCGCGCCGTGACTTCTCAAGCCCGCCTCTAATAGGCCATGGGCGGGTGACTAGCACCAAGTACGCATGTCACAAACATGGGAGGAATTGCCTAATTACCTATACACACACACACACATCTCCAAGCCCACAAATGCTAAAATGTAAAACACTAAAGAAGAAAAATTCTTGCATACAACTAAACCCAACCAACAGAGAACGACGAAAGGTATAGTACAGTAAAAGTAAAGTGGGACAAAATACAAGCCCACCAAAAACAAGAGTCTGAAAAACTGCAAAATTCAAACCTGTAAGCACAAAGGTACTGGGACTGCTGCTCGTAGCTGTAGGAACGCCTCGGCCTGTAGGAAACTCAGAAAGCTCGGTCCTGTCCTGGTCTGCCCTGGACTCCTTCAAAAGCTTGCTCGTCTACACAGGACTCCAGACGTGCAGGAAAATCCCGTGCAGGGGTGAGTATAACAATACTCAGTAGAGGACCCCGAAAACCACAAATCAGTACACAAAGTAAAGGTATAGTCAGCTATGCATAATATATGTTTACAGAAGATATAAAACGAACCAGATATAATCAAAACCCAGGAACGTGGTCTAGAGACATGTCACGCAACCGCATACCCCCGCAAGGGAGTCTGTTTGAATATTATGTGATACGCTCATTCCGGGAGAACACACTCCACGAGTCATATAGTTTTGATGACATCCAAACGAGAATTGATGTTCATCAGGAACCGTCAGGAGATATAGCTACAATAATTACGGGAGACACACTCCTATGTGGATGGGTTATGATAGATAGAAGCACTCATTACGGGAGACACGCTACTGAGTGGGAAAGATGTCGATACACAGATGGGGATCACTACCAGGGCCATGGCGGATACCGCAACTCATCCGGAATTCACCTGCTAGGTAGAGTAGCAACACCCAGTAATGTTGGTCATGCCGATTCCTGACTCTACCTAGGGTCTACAATGGATAGATGATCTCGATCCGGGCCTCTCGGATGGATGCCTGACTCTATCACAGAAAAGTCATGCTAAAAGGATCATAATCTGGCATGAGGGGATGATGTCTAACCTTTAGGGGAAATGAAGAAGGTGCACTAACCCAAACGAAAGATGTTCAAGGCACGGTGAACAAAAGGGCCAAGCCATTCTCCAAAAAGTCCACGACGTGTAGAAATGATACACGTTGTGTTGTCCATCCCCGAGTACTGCCAATGTACAATGGCCCGTGTCGTGAGGCTGGTCATATAGAAAACATTATACATGGCGTGTAGTACGGAGTACATGCCGTGTCTGGGTCATTGGGGCTGGCTCCGTGTACTCTGGCCATGTGCCCGTATAGGGTCACCAACCTGTGTACTCCAACCCATGCAATCTGCACATGGGTTGACCTGCGCCGGTGACCTCGCCTAGCCGAGTGAGGGAGTACATGGTCGTGTACTCCATCGCGTGTCTGTGTATCCCCGGGATACACGCCGAGCTCCACGTAGCCGCCTCTACCAAGCTATACACGCCATGCCGCCTAAAGCCGTGTAGAGAATTTCGTGTCCGTGTACCACCCGAAGTACACGCCGAGCTTCGGGGAAGGTCAAACAAGTCGTGTGACCGGGGTTACACACTGTTTGATCCTTCTCTGACCCCAAAACCCTTGCCGCCACCATCAGAACTACACAGCGTGTTCTTAGGAAGTACACGCCGTGTATTTTGGAAATTTCCAGAAATGAAGAACTCTACCGTCTCACCTCCCGTGGTGCTCTGATCATTGATCTGGTCATCTAATCACCATGAAATCTTCAGTTTTTGGTCGCCTGGACCCCACGAAGCTGTTTCCGTCATTTTCAAACCTCCAATCGGCTTCGAAAACATGATTGATCTTCCAGCACGAAGAACGCTGGAAGAACCCTTTTTATGATCTGGTCTGATTCATCCTCCGCCAATGTCACCGCACCTCCACAAGGTCATTGCGTTGTCTAACCTTCGATTTGGGATCGTTGAGTCACATAATGGACACACAACTTTCTGTTGTCCGTCGCACCGCGACGAACGTGAAGAATGCGTGGGGAAAAAGAGTAAGAGATCCAAATAATGAAAATGAGGAAAGAAACTCTATCGTCGTTCGTCATGGAATTGATCCACTCCCGTTAATTGGTTTAAATGGGGCAGCTATGAACAAGAATATAAAGCATGGATTAATTCCCCAAAATCATCCCAAAGAAAACCCGACCTCAAGAACGTACGAATCCGCGAATCAACTTGTTCATGGTTGATCCGCGTTCGTCGTTTAAATTCAAATACGGGGAAAAAAATCAAAACAATAACCCCTACATTTCGAAAGGATTGATTTTTGATATAGGAACCGCGCTAACGTTATTTTCGAGATCCTTCAACGTTGTTGGCGTAGTGATTCTTGACTTCGATCCATCGTCGTTCGCCAATGTGTCCTCCTCCGCCCATGATCCAAGAGAAAATCTCGCTCTCTTCTCAACTCGCAGGGTTATGAGGCTAAAGCTACGAGTTTTCCATAAGGATGCATTTGTAGGGGAGGATTAGGTCGTGCTCAAAAAAAGAAAACATTTTAAAATAATAAAATAAATTATTAATTTATTTTATTCCCTCCAAAGAACTTTCCTTTTTAAAACGTCCCAAATTAAAATCTACAGCCGACCTGTGCCGGTTGAGGTTAGAGTCGTTCTTAGGCAAAGTCGTCTTCTCAGACACAACAGTGTGCACAAATTTTTACTTCGGGCATCCGTTTGGAAACTACCACAACCGCGCACAGGCGTCGTCTCACTTGTCTTAAAGTTCAAACCACCATTCCGGGCTCACTGGACCTCGGAATTATGTGCCGTCTTTGTGACTGGTCTCGAAATAATTTCATATAACATTTAAAAATAATAAACTGAAAATCCAAGACATTACAGATATTCCATACGGAAATAATTTCTTAAGATCATAGAATAATAAATATGTATCACAAACATAAAACATTACATCATAATCTTATGTCAAGGCTCACTACCAAGACCATCATATCATAGTGGACAAATTCAAATAGTTAATAAGGTTTTCTCCCCATTCATATTATAATACTGGATAGATTCCCACAGTGGGTTGGTTTAAATCATAATTCCCATAAACAAAGTGGATAGAGTACCATAATGGATTGGTTTCTCCTCTATTCTCATTACCATAGTGGACATAGTCCCATTATGGATTTTATTGACTCCCCATTCCCATAAACATTTTGTTAATAGTATCATAGTGGATTGGGTTCACTCCACAATCCATTTAATATTATCATAAAATATGGAGTCTTTATCAAATTTCTTAGAGGGATATTTAATTATATTCCCACACAAAAAATTATAATAGTAATTTATATATGTTCTAGATGAGGAAAATGTTCTATACATGAAGAAAAATCATGATTAAAGATATGGGAGGAAAGTAGGTTTCATAACATAGTCTCAATCCAAAACAAAATAATTTTTCATAATGATCACAAAGTAATGAAATAATACATTAATTTCTTATATTTAAATTTCAATAATGAAGAAAATGTTTTGATAATATAGATCAAATATATATAAATTCATGGTAAATAATTGAAAATAAGGAATGAAAATGAACCACTTAATTGAGTCTTTAAAAAATGCTTAATGGATTGTTTAATGCAGAACGAAAATTATTATGTCCCATTAAACCATAATTGAAAAAAAAGATTAAAAATAATTTTTGTTTTCAAAAACTATTTATATATTAAAATATTTATATTTTTGGTACATGACACAAAATAAAAAATCGGGAAGTTTTCATGAATTTTCTTCACAATAAAGTGTAAATTTCAAAGGGAACTTATAAAATGTATTATCCCAAAAAATAAATACAATTTAATCTATATATATGGAACATATATATTTAATAAGGATTAATTTCATCATAATAATATCTAGTAAATTAAAGAAAATGAAAGGGATCTCATAACCTTAAAGTAAAGAGGGTTGTTCAGATGAACACTTACGTCACATTGTGAATAATTTTTTCCACGATTCTAATTTCCATAAAAATAAAATTAGGATTATTGGAGAAATTATTAAAAAAATATTTCCTCGTTATTTCATTTTATAATTTCTATTTATTATCATATATTTAATTTGTTTATTAAATAGTTTTCTCTAACAACATTTACTTGAGGTGGCATAGTATATTTTTATGAAAATTCTATGGTATGTTGATCTTGGTCCAGAGTGATGTAAAATTATTTCATAATATTTAAAATTTTGGTTTTCCTTATTTTATTATTCTTTTAGAACAAATTTATATGATTTATAATATTTCTCCAAAATGGCCTCAAATTAAGAAATGTAACATAATATGTTCATTTTAAGAAGATAAGTTTACTATGACCATGTATTGTTAATATAACTTTTAGAACATCAAATATTACAATTACATAATATTAATAGTATCTTATAAATCATTTTTATATCCAACATATATTTTTAATGGAAAACCTATAAGCAAGTGGATGAAAATAGAACATGTTGTTTTAGGGGGTGATAGTCCTCAGGTACAAATGATGATAACTTGATTTCTTAAATGGTTTTTAATTAAGGTAGAAAATAGATATTTTATTTGTATAATTAAATTTATTTATACTAAAAAATCTTTTTTTAAGGATTCTTTTATAGAATTATTTTGATGGGTTAGAAGGTGACAAATACTAACAGAGTTCTATTGATAACCTTATTACTATGTTTGGATGTCCTCCCTTAGAAAACACCTTAACGATCCAAAGCTTGATATTTTCGAAAGACCAAGGACTCTAGGATAACTATTGAGGTTTTAGGGGATACGAAGTATGCATTTTGGTAAATCTACATCTATGGAATGGATTGAGAAATTTGGTGGAAAATATATCATTTTATAATTGAATAAAATTGAACTTCAGTAAATACCCATTAATGTATCAATGATAGAATGACACTATTCAAAGATAAATATATCTAAAAGTGGCAAAAAAGTGACCATTATATGAATTATGTTCAATAATACCTCCGCCATTAATTTTTTTCAATTTTTTAAATATGTATTTATTCTTATAAAATTTGGGTTTTAACAATTACTTTTCTAATTTTTTCCTTGGTGAATAGTTTTTACAATAGTAATCTATATTTTATAAGAAAGGAAGACCTTTCTATCCATATTTTGATGTTATATGAAAAAAATTTGGACTTATATATTCTAATTAAATTTCTTAATATTATATAATAAAATTTCAAATTAAATAATTAAATATAATTAGAAAACTGTTTTGTATAAAAATGATTCTCTATCGTTAAGGGTTATTATAATTACATAACATTCATTAACAATTAATTGAGTGATAATATGTTTGGAAAATCATTTAAATATCACAAAAAACTCATTATGTTAGTATATTAATTTAATTTATTACCAAAAAATAATACAACATTAATAAAACTATTAATTGAAAATAACCCCTTCACTGTTGTCATGTATATTTACATTAATCAATGTGATCAATATTTTATACCTAAAAATGACATTTGAATTATTAAATAATATGAACCATTTATAATATAATATGAAATATTTTTTTAAAAAAATAATTTCTATAATTGATGAAAACTAATATTTTTTATAAGATAATAAAAATAGTTTATATTGTAAAATTTTATTTCTGTTTTCCAAATAATAAATATCTGGCTTATAAATTAAAAATAGTGTTTTTAAATAAACTGTTTTACTCTATTAGTTTTATAATATTTTAAACTAATCATTCATTTTGTTTATTTTTTAATTGAAATAATATTATTTTAATTGTTTTTACTAGATACCTAAAAATCATTTGTTTAAAAAAATACCAAACCATAATTATAGGATTATTTTGATATAATGAATCCAAAAATGAATATAATTTCATTTCTTTCAAATTATATGTTTTATAAACATTATTGATAAAAAATAATTTGCAATTCAACATTAAAATACTTCTTACAAAAAAGTAATTGTAACTATGCTATGAATTTTTTATTATTAGAATACCCTATGATTGTTTGAAATTATAATATTAATGACAATATAATTTAGATAATTATGAATTCATGTGTTAAGGATAAAAATCGATTAATTTTTATTATATGTATTAGATAATATAAAAAAAATATACATAGAAAATAAAATTTACATAATTTCATCATCATTATACTTGAAATGCATCGGGACAGATGAATCACAAATAAAATAAAAGAGAACAAATCAGGGAAGAGATGAAAACCTAAGGAGAATAGGGAATTATGGTGTATATATTGAATATACGAGGAAACAAAATTAATGATAAATTTAATTTTAAATTTATTTATTTATTATTTTTAAAAAATTACAGATCCTTGATGTGGTGTGATCATATTCTCCATTACATATTTATTTATTCCCATGATCGTATTACAACGTGGACCATATATACATTAAAAAACACCACGAATACAAGAGGAATAAATAACCTGAACATAAAGTATTTATTGTGAAGAAAACCCGTCATGATTTAGTGCTCCCTCAATAGCCTATAATCTTAGTGTGAGTCCCCCCTACAACTTATGGTGCACTATAGCCATACTAGGTAAGGCCTTCGTCACACATTTCCTTCATGGTGGTGTGATACATCTCTCTTTGATCAAAACTCCACTACACATCCCTATGGGTCACAATATCCCAGTACACCGATAAAAATACATAATCTATATATAGATCATGTGTTACTATTATGATACCACCACCATACCTCTATCTATTCTTATGTAGCCATCAATATAATATAATACCTTATGTTAAGACATGGTCTCTCTCGAACAACAGAAATTGATATTATGAACCCATATAAAAATCATATCCCTCATCTACTAAAACATAATCCTTTTCCATTTCAAAAAATAAATCATATATAATCACAAAACTATTCTTACATATCCCTCATAACATTGTAGTACAATCCATAATAGTGTGATGGTTTCTTATAATCCATTTTCATGCTGCAACCATCATGTGTTATAGTGTGATGGGAAACATTTTATAGAACATCATACTATACCCATTCCAACACCCAGAACTGACCCTAATGCCCCCCCTAACACCACAAATAACAAAGAAACATTATAAAACATAAGGTGAGGTAAAAAAATACAATATACCACATAAAAATAATATTTATTAAAAATATAATTTAATGAGTTTATATGGTAAATAAAAATAAACTATTATAATTAATTATGGATCACATTGGTTGAATTAAGTGTCCCATGATAAAGGTGGTGTTTTATGATCACTTAGATGTTGATTCGATCATATATATGCAGAAAATCAATTTTTTTTGGTTTTTTTCCTATTATTACATCATAAAATAGTTATTCCTATATCATATAGATTCTAAGTATGAGTGAGTTGGTTTTAGAAACATAGAATACAACCAATGGTAGTTCCCATGTTTCATGAGGTAGAAGCTTCCACTACCTAGATAAGGATAGGATCTAAAAAATTATGTGTTAAGAATATAGAAATTGATGGAAACATCACATAGGAAATTCACCTGATACTAATATATATAACTATATTGGTTTTTCGTCAACCCTAAACTTGAAATATAATGTTTGTATGGAATTTTTTATCATTCCTTAACAATGTTAACAAATGTGTGGGTTTTTTTCAGCCCCAAGCTCTCCCACGTGATGAATTCATAGTATGGAGAGTGGAAATACTAAACATTCAATGGTTGTGGTTGAGATTATGGGATACTAAGCGTTTTTTATGAATTTTTGGCATGGAATGTATGTGAAAGTTGTGCAACAATTTGGGAGTGTGTTTACTCAAGTGTGGAATGGGTTAAGATCAATGAATTCTTAGATTTATAAACCATTTACTACAATAATGGCTATTCATATTAGTTTTGTAGTTTGAATGTATAGATAACCAATATCGTGTGTATATATTGATGAGCTTTATATAATACTAAATATGTTAGTCACCTTGGGTGAATTATTCTTGACTAGTATTTAGGATGATGAATTATGAAACGTGTTTGATATAATATGGAAACTATTGCTGGGATTATTTGATCCCATGGGTTGATACAATTGAGTAAAATGAAAACCATATATTATGTTTTATATGTGGTTGGGTGTAATGAAAAATTGTTGATCAAATTTCTATGTGTTTGGGGTAACACCACCTGGGGGTATAGATTGGTGGATATTTGGGTTTAATAAAATGATGTGGTTATGTTTGATATATGGTTGTGTGCAATGCCAATTAGGTGTTATGTTTGTTATGTAATTGGGTGTGATTCAATTATGGGGGACTGTTTAGCATCTAGTTCGGTAAAATGGAACCATATGGAGATATTTTTTATATGTTTTGATGTAATTAAAATATATAAAACTACTTATATTATAGTTTGGTTTTCTTCCAAACTAAAGGATTCTATTGATGTGGGTCTTACTTAATGCCTCTGGATGTGGGTGTGATATCGGTGGGGATTTATTCCCCCAAAGATAATTATAATGCAGGTTAAATATGATGCCTCTACATATGGTGTAATTTATATAGAAAATATTCCAAAAAAAGAGTTAATTATGTGTGTTGGATTTCATCCCTTCAGATAAGAATAATTTTTGGGTAGGATGACATGCCCCCAAAAAAAATTTAATTCACATGATCTCCTATCAGAATAGAATTTCAATTTATCACAAAACTGAACGTTAGCAATTACATAGTATGATGATATCTTTTGGTCTATCCCATAACGAAACATTCTAGTTTTTAGAGAAAAAAAGAATTAGAACCCTTTACGTAGGAAACAACATGAATTGGTTTGGTTTTGGGATTTTATTATATCTATTAATTTTTTTTAAGGTTTTTGGAATAAGGTAGGGATGAGGATTAATTTATTGGGTGGAGATAAAACTGATAATCTTGGTCCTAACATGGAATGATCATTGGGAATAGGCTGTGAACTAGTGAATAGATCACTAGTTGATCATGGTAATACAAACTATATCTATATAATACATAACTATTCCTTTGTGCATATATAGATAATAACCCAAATACATTAAGCCTTTCCTCTATGGGGGAGAGTATCCCATGCTGTCTCTACTCAGAACCGGACATGTTCGATTATTTAATCATCTTTGTGGACATGGTTACCTAAAATAATTGAACAAATAGTTTTTCTATGACCCAATCACTAGGCATAGGTTTACCATGATTTTATCTTCATATTCATTATGTTAAGAACACCACTACTATGAACCCTTAGGCTAAGTGGTTTAGCTACCAATGATGGTAATAATCAAGATCGATGAAAGATTTTTTGGGGTTCTTGGAAAATTATGAAGAAAATTAAAATATGATAGTTTTCATGTGTGGGTTAAAGAATAATTTATTTATCAAATATATTCTGCAAATAATTTAATCAAAAAATTACTTGAAATATTAAACAAGATATAATTTGTGTAAAATCCACCATTAGATGGAAACAAAAATGTTAAATAGATTTTTAAAGTTAAATGAAAATGAAAGGATTTTAGAAATAATGTAGAATAATAAATGGTAACTTATTCAATCAATACAATGAAAGTAATTATTTAGAGTTGAGTTAGGAGAGAAGAGAATGGAGAAACTGAGGGAGAGTAAGAAAAATTTTGAAAAAAAAATTATGTAATGATGTGTGTCTGCTGGAGATTTAAAAGTTAAGGAATTACATATTCTGTAAAATTTTAAAATCTTGTCATATCTATCAATTGTTTTTTCTCTGTATTTCATATATGGTGTGAATACCATATTTAATGTTCAGGATTTGGTGATTTTACTCATCTCATGACGTGTGACTATTCTTCGCAATATTCTTCTTCTTAAAACATTAAAATTATGTGGGAATTAGTATTCGAACATTACCTGGCATGCAATGTAGATTCCCTTTATGTAATATTTTCATGGATTTTAATTTCTTCATGACTTTTAAAATTCTATATGAATTATTCATACACATCATTTATGTTATTTTCACAACATGTAATGATAAATTTTGGCCAATTTACACATCTTTCCATTTTGATTCCTAGAAACATATTCTCTACAATAATCAACACATACCCAGTGCATTATTTAATAAAATAGGAATACTATTTATTTAAATTTATTCAATATTTATATAAAATTACAGCTAATAAAATTCACCTTCACATGATTAATTTCATATACTCAATAATAAAGAATATCAAAAGGGATTCTAAAAGAAGAAATTTTTAAAACAAGAAACATTTATTATAAATAGGGGAATAAAACAAAGATTAATCTAAAACATTCAATAATCCAAAATCCTTCCTAAAAAGACAATCAGTTATACTACAGAGTTCATTTTCTTTTATCATTTTCTCAATCTTTAAGTAATAATCTTAAAATTGTTTGTTTAATTATATTCCCATTTTTTCAATTTACCTCACAATAAAATTTATCTCATCACTCAGTGTCAAATATAATAGGATTTTGATCATACCTCGAATACATGTTCCTTACCATTGGCTTACATTGGTTCTATCATCACAACTTTATAAATAAAAATAAAAAATTATTCATGAAGGATTCAGATACAAGGTTCAAATGAATATGAGGTTGAAGGTGGGTGGGTTAAAAGTTAAAATATTTCTCAAAAGGAAGGTAACAACTAAATTTTAATGAATGTTAAGTATGAATAATGCATTTATGTCATTTCATCAAGGTCGAACAATACCCATTCTCCAAACATCTCAAACATGGATATATAAATGTATCAGTTATGTATCAAATAAATTACTCTATTAATTTATTTTTCTTTTAGTTTTATTTATTTTTCAAAATTCATGTTCAGGAAAAGTCTTATATTCATACCCTAGCCAGATATGTTCATTTAGGGGATTCATGAGTCTGGAAATGGTGATTATTTACCTTCTTAATAGACAGCCAAAAATCCTATTTTTACTATTTTTTTGTGGAAAATTATATGCATAAAATGGAAAAAATATAATATGGATCATAACATGTAATTTTGGTAAAGTACCACAATATATCTTCAAAAAACATCTTTTTTCCATTGAATAAAAACTACCCTCACTTGTTCGATGTATAATGAATCATAAAACCAAGTGTAGGGTAGGAAGGGATAGTGATATTGGAATATTTATACCCTAAGTAGGTCATTCATGAAAACTATAGGCTAAATAAAGGATAATTTAAGTTGGGAATAAGGACAAAGTGGCCAAACAAAGATATAATTAATCATAATAAAATTGAATTTGTTCAATCATAACCTCAATAAGATCTTAATAAAACTTTTGATAGGTTTACATATCCCAAGTTTCAATAAAAAAAGATGATCATTAAAGAATATAAATTCATTATATTGGAATACTTTTGGGAGTGTGAGAAAAAAAGAATAAATTGTTAATCACCATGGGTATAAAATCATGTATTAAGATAATTAATAATAATTTAAAAAAATTTAATTTGAGTTCAATTATTAAAATAATCAATCATTCTAAAAATATAATTAGTTTTAAAACATATATTTATACAATTATTGAAATTACATTATCTTTTATTTAAATTTTTGCAATGATTTTTTAGGTTTAAAGAATACATAAAATTAAAATTTTATCCTCTATAAAGGAAAATATGTAAAATTCCAAGTGTATCAACATTTATTCATAAAATAGACCCCCAAAAAATAAATTGTAATAGTGCATATAATGTATTGGAAATAATCATGGGAGATACAAAATAGATATAACAGAGAAAAAAATGAAATGGAAAAATTTACAAAGAATTTTAAGGAATCAAGAGATTCTTGTAATGTGTGTCATCCCAGGGGAAAATATTGGGAGCCTTTATTTTGGATTGTTCTACCTGGATAATAATTATGAATATAATTCATGCACTAGAAAAAACATTTATCCATGGGGTTTAAATATTTTGAAATCAATAATATGAGTAGGGGTACCCAATAGAAAACAATGAAGGACATCATAGATACATGAAGAATGGTAGGTAAAATAATATTCATTGTGACCTGTGATAAAAAAATTTACCGAAGAAAAAACATAAAATCCAAAATACATGACTAAAAAACAACAAAATTATGGTAATATGATTTTATTCCCATGAAGAACTAATAATGATTTCTCCATCCAAATTGGTGTACAACATAATCAATCGTGTGTGTTTTTTCTTCTCATAAATACTATATCTCTTTCAAGAATTTGTGGTTGTTTAATTTATGTCACATGGATTCTTGGAGGATATAAAAATCTTAGGAGAGTACAGAGCACCGATATGGTGTATAAGAAATAACATCTATTCCCATCATGGTGGTCATGGTTGTTGAGATTATATCTATAATGATATCTCCTCAATATGGAAGTCAATATCATCCATATATTGATTCATTCATCGTATGAGTGTCTATGGTGATGGGATAGGCACATCAATGACCATATAAGAGATATAAAAGATATAAATTGCAACTATAATAGTGTTATTAAAAGAAAAATAATCCAATCAATAGTGGGGAAAAATTAATATCCCATTTATATAATATGTAAAATTATACATTAGTGATATGGAATATAGATAGTACACAAATTTGAGCACCAATAAAGAGTAAAAAATGGGGAATGGGACTCAGATGTACTGTAAGTTGACAAAATAATCCAGTTTCTCCTCTAGTTTCCTGTCCCAAATACAGGGGGCCTACAGTTGTCCCTCATGATAAAAAGATTTATTAGAGGACAATATTGAATGATCAACTACTAGAAGGGGTTCAATGGTGATGGAAACTATCAAAGTGGATGTCGATTATTAGGTACATATCATGATTGTGCCCATGGATCATGTTTTTTATCAATTAATGGAACCTCATTGGATGGTGGTAGGGCTAGGACCTTTCCCCACCATGCATACTCTACCAGAAAAACCTTCTGACAACCTCTATTTATCAACTCATAAAGAATGTATATAAGGGTAGTGTCTAGGGTAGAAGAAGTGGATGATGGTGGGCTTATTGGATGTGGAGGTTGTTGGCCATGGTGGTGGATGGGGATGAATGGGTGGTAAATAGAGAAAACTCTATGAAGGGGATAACCTAGTGGTGGGTAATCTGGTACAGATTCTATAGTATAAAAATAGAATATCCCAGAGATCTGTAGAATAAGATGGGGTGGATGGTGTAGTAGGGAATGGTGGTGGTGGAATGGGAAGTTATATGGGTGCATCTAAGGGTGGGTATAATAGTTTTAGTAGAAGGTTGTGGGCTCTAGGTGGAAGTGGTATGGGATGTGGCTGGATCTGATATTGCATGAGTGGGTTCTAGGTTGGCTAGATGATCCCTAGGGGCCTTGACAACACCCTCAAAGCTTCCTGGAACCCATCAATAGATGTATTCATCCTTCTTCAAAATCTATATTTTATATAGTAGGGGAATATTTATGGACTCCATGGGACAAATACGGGAGAGTGGAGTGGATCTGTTGAAAATTCTGATATTATTGGTCAAATTAGGGATGAAAGACCCTCCCTTAAGAATAAATTTTTATTATATTAATGTTCCCTATAGTGTAAGGAAAAAAGTGATTCCATGTTAACGGCAGCTCCTCCCTGGGCAGTAGAAAGGATGAGGACATTCAGATATATAATTCTACTGTACGGATTTTCATGATCAAACAATTCATGACACATTTCCCAATGTATAATGTTTATCACTTCACATATGAGATTAATGGATTTCATAATATGGGGATAATTCTCACTCTGATAATCCTGAGAAATCTTCCTACAAAGTCGTTTTGCATCCAACTATCATGGCATAAGCTTTAACTATGAAGAATCCTAAGAAATAGAAAGGTCATTTGAATAAACATTGATACTGATTCCAAAATCTAAAAATAATATCTTCTATGTTAATAAATCCTTTCTGTAGTGGAAGATATCAACCACAACTTTGAATGTGTCTAGGAACCTGATGAACATTTACGGGGTTTTCTCCTCAATCAGATTTAAAATTGAAGTGAAATTGTGGTATTTAATTATCCAGATGACATCCTAGATGATATGAAGGCCTGAGAGGATAGGAAAATCTGTTTTTTTCGAATGGATTTTTCCTATAAGCTTTTCAGGTAGAAATGAGATTGAGGGTTGAAAAAATTGATATATGGGGTGAATTTGGTAGAGATCGGCATCCTACGCACCGCTACATATCAAGTGTGAGTTCTCGGTGGTTTATTATGTGGAAGGGGTCTATTTATATGTGGAGGATGATGATGTGGAGATTCTGGAGGTGCAACACCCCTACAACACATGTTTCGAGATAGATCCCCACACCCTAGTGAGGGATCATCAGGAGGAGTGTGCACTATCTTGTTGTGGGATGTTGGTGGGAAACCATACTCAATTGAACGATAAGGATGAATATAAGACACATATTAGGGTTATATTAGAAAGGGATAGGTGAGGAAATGGGGGATTTGGGTCTCATGATATAGGTGGATGGGGTGGCATTGAGTGTTAGTAGGAGAGAGAGTGGGTTGGTGAACATGATAAAACACAGTTTATCTAAATAAAATGTTTTGAAAATACACAAAATTTGTATGGTTACATGATGTGTTAATCAGTAATTTATAATGTTCTAGGTGGTGAATTGTACACATTTTGTTTTTGAATACACAATGTGTAATTGTGAATTTTTGAACATTTTTATCAAAATATGGTCTTTTTCTCATAACATTCCATTAGCTACCCTAAACCATAATGTATTCTATTATATACTAAATTAACATATCCAATGTTTGAAACATAGTTATCACTTCGTTTAATGTCGAGATATTGAGTCAGTGATGCCCAGATGAATTTCAATGTTACGACACACCCCTCACGAAATGGTTTATGATAAATCATCAATCTTTGACAATTGAATTTGAATGGTTGTTATCTTCCTTTATGAATTTGTATGGTCCCATAGGGGAATAACTTTTTGACCAAGATGGGTAATGTCCGTACTGATTTAATATTCCTTAGGAATAGTTTTATTCTTCAGTTGAATAATAAGACATTATTGCCTGGTATAAAAATTCTTCACATGATGTGTTGACCATGTCATTTAATGGTTTTCTCTTTAAAAATATTTTCAATTCCATAGGAATCCATTCTTATCATTTATAGTCTATAAAAATATAAAATCTTAACTTCCCCTACTTTATTAAAATACATATTCAACATCTTACTTAAATAGAATGAGTGGTGATCATGTTCTATGGGCTAATGGAATGGTTTTCAAGTACACTAATCAAAATAGGGTTGCATCGATGGGTGTTTTCTCTATAGTATGGTACATATAGAGTGGACCATCAAACTATAGAATCCAACACTTTTGATTTGAATTCATTTCTTTTTCAAGGATTTGTTTGATTTTTTTAACAATTCATCTTTCAAAGGGTTTTGTGTGTGGTAGGGAGTTCCTGTGTTATATCAAAATCCACACATCCCTAATAATCCATGAACAATATGACTGGTGAAAATTTACCCTGATCACTACCAAATAGTCTTGGAAATATGAATCATGAATACACAATTTTAATTAATAATTTCCGGACCTTTTTTGTAGTTTCCGGAGCTATATCTTCAAAATCATCCAATTTTGAGTCATAGTCCATCCCAACAAGGATATAGAACATTCTCTATGAATTAGATAATGGACCCATGAAAATATATTCAACAGACATTTAAGATTTAGAATTCCTTGATCATTTTATGTAAATAGCATATCATTTCCCAATTTTGACAGATCTTTGTCAGAAGTCATAGATTTGACAAAAATTTCATGTATCTTGGTGAGGTATGGGCGAAAAGGGTACAATTTTTTGGATTTTTTCATCTATTCATTTTGATCCATGATGCCCTAAATTTGGTCTGTTGTGACACATGTCTAATATTTTAAGGATGTCATCATTGAGGATGTATCATCACAATAATCTATCATTACAGTTATGCCAAAGTAGTCGCACATCCCAATATAAATGTGATGTCTTGAATAAAAATATCCTCCTACACAGGTAGGAAAGGTTTTGGAAAGGAATCCCATTGAGATGTAATTTAAAATATCACAAATCCATAGTTTTGTGTTTTTTTATGCTGAAAAGAGCCTCATCAGGGATGTCATACCTGATGTCTTGATTATCATATTACTTAATTAGTGGCAATATGAATCTGTATTAATGATCTGCATCACCATTATCCATTCCATTAGTGTATTTGATCATGATGTCAAATTCTTACCGTAATAGGATAAATAGTATCATTATTTATTTATCATTATTTTTTACTCATTAAATATTTTAGGGTATTGTAATTAGTATATACAATAACATTTGAAAAAAAAATAATTATGAACAAATCATTTCAAATGAAAATAGTAATGATATGAGTTTTCATTATATTGTTATATAGTTCCACAGAGCATCATTATAGGTATGATAGGAATTTCATATGGGGCAACAGTTGCATGTAACCTAATTTCCAAAGACAACACCCATTGTAAATTTTCTTACATAAAAAAACAAATCAAATTCATTTTCCCAATTCAGAGAAATGATAACAAGACCTACCAACCATATTTTCTTTAAAATTTTGAATTTCTTATGACACTCATCGATGAAGTCAATAGATGTATCCTTTAAGAATAGGTGTGTCATGGGTGGGACACTTCTATAAAATCCTTTACAAATCAACTCATGAATCATGCATTGTCTAGATTTCTCCTTATTTATTTATGTAATGCCCCAACCCCAGTTACCCAGAGTCAGTGCATTATTACATAACATTGGAAAAATCACAAAGGATAAAGTCTCGAAAGACCGATTATTTTAGTAGCCTTTGAAACACTAGATAAATTTATAATGTTTACATTACATCATAAAAAGAAAACCACAACGACCTAGTCACCATAGTCCACATTCATATCCAACCATACTATCTATTCACGTCATTTATAATATACATATTTACATCCTAGGAAAAATAAAACATAGAAAGGAGTGAGCTTAGATGCCCAATGAGGATAACAATATAGAAGAAACATTCATAAATAAGCATAAAAATTTAAGGCAATGTATAACTAAAAAAAGACTTTTATACATTGACATCAGCATAGTATGGCAGAAATAAATTGAAATAATGCCATTTACTTATTCACATGGATATTATACTAGTCAAATAATCACATGAAATATCAAAAACCACTTTCATAATGATAGAATGCATAATGACAGACTATCATAACCACATAGTCAAGGTCTCATGCCAAGACTACAAATATTATTTTGTCAAAGCCTTGTGCCAAGACACAAGTTTGTCTCATGAGATATGCTGATGCATCGAGGAGATATAGTTGTCTCTACCCGTAACTCACTATGTCTAATGCTTTCCTCATATGAGAAGTTTGAAACAATAATAAACATTCGTATTAAAACTAGAACACGAAATGTCAATACTTTTAACCACAAACCATGAATGGTATAAAAATACCACATCCACAGTCAAACATAACTCATTCAATACAATTTGGAAGATTTTATTGTATCATATTAACCTCAATTGAGAATAATTAAGGATATTGACATTGATTAAAATAATCATCAAATTATTGAGATAAATAACCCCCTTTTCTTGATAATGATTAAAAGTCACACTATTTGTCAAGATGCCATTTAAAATTGATTTTTGAATCAAAGTGTCCCATACCACATTGAAACGTATAGAAGGAGTTTTAATTTTAGAACATTAATGTACATATAAATAAATCGTTAAAACCGTTTTTAATACATGGACATTAATGAGAAGGATTTAGAATAATAAATCTTTAAATCATTAAAATTGATATTTTAGTTGGAGTTACTAATAAAAAGAGTGACACATTAATACAATTAATTGAGGTAATAAAAACATTGTAATATCATGAGAATAAATAGATTCATGATATACTATGTCAAAGTACATTATATATAGCATATAAAAGTGATTTGGTTTATAACAACAAAGAATTATCAATGGAATGTAAATATAGATTAAATCTCTTATAAAGACTTTATCCTTAGGTTAAGGATAAATCAAAAACATAAGTATGTGTGATAAATATACATACACTGAATATGATTGGATATTCACTGTAAATCAATCATAGGACATTCACACATATTCTAGTAAAGACAACCCCAATGAATTGGATATTTAACTCCACAAATGGAGAATGAGTTAAAAATTACTCTTATCAAGTTCATATCGATGACCTGAGAAATTATCAATGGAAGGATTATGTGTATCAAAAGTATATCCACAGAAAGGGGAGTGGAAATAATGACATAGGAAAATGAATAGTGATTCCACACATAATCTTGGAGTAAAATAATCCATGAAGTATGTATAAAGTCGAATAAGTGGAAACTGAAATTTCAAATTCCCTTATTGATTTGGAAACTTACGAAACATTCACCCATAAAATAAGGATCATACAATGATGATGTAAATATTTATGAATTAATGTATATTACACAGTGAATACAAACATAGGCAGTACACACACCACCTGCAATAAATAAGCGGTGAACAATTGAAATCTCACGGAATTAAAAGTGAGATAAGAAACCCCATAATTTGTACTTTTACATTGGTTGAGGGTAGATTAGCCTCCTGTATAATGGTGAAATTTTTTTATTGAATTATTAAAGTGTAATATACATTAATATGATATCATATATGATCTTTTAATGTTGCATTGTTAATAATATCATAGTATTATCATCGTTTCGAGTGTTAACTTACTCGTTTTGTTTTATATGTTTTGTTTCATAAGTCGTGTTTGTTATGGATTGTTTGTATATTATTCATATACAGAATGATATCAAGTCCTTAAAAATTATTTTTTATCATAAAAGTAGAATTAGACTTTTATGGATACAATGGGGAATGAATCTCATTGCGTTTGTGGAGACGGTAGTCAGTACGTACGCACGAGCGATAATATCATTATTTTGATATTAAAATCATATATAATTGGATGGTATATAATATATAAAAAATCATTATCATGTTATAATTATTATTTATATTAATTACACATCATTATTATACCCATCTAAATAATAATATATTGAATAACAATTACACCACGACGTGGAGACGGTAGGCCATACATACGCACGTTTGGTGACATGTTATTCAATGGATGTATAGAATAATAAATTTTGTTGTTACATATTTATAATAATGTCACAGTATATAGAAGATACTGTAGTTATTAATTTTTAATGGAAATATCAAGGAATGAAAAGTTGAAGAAGAAAGGAACTTAAAAGAGGGTGGTGAAATCCTTACCTCTTCTCCGGGTTCTTCCTTTTTTATTTGATCAAAATGAATCCTTAGGTTGGCTTTCTAATAAAAATATGTCCTTTAGGATGAATTGAGTGATGCTGGGAGGATATTTGGGAAGGGGTTTTCCAAGGCCAAAGGCATTGATGGTGTAAATTAGAGGGAAGGGGAAGTTCCCTTTTATAAGAGGGGTGAGGGGATCCTTTGGAAAAGCTAGAAATATTATTTTATAATAAATTCTTATTCAGTTTCTAATAGCTCCAAAGTGTATTATTTAAAGGTTAATGTCGGGATGGGTCAACAACCACATAACCAATAGGTTTTAGACAGGTATGGGTCACTATATTAACCTAATCTATTAGTTTTAACTCATAGTTAATTAGTTTTACATTTACCATGTCACTTTGTATTTTTATATTATATAGGTAATAACATACTATATACATCCAAGAGACCCCCAAGTGGACCATAAATAATACACCTATCATGATATATGTTCTTTGGACGATCCTTAGATTTTTAGGTATTTAATATCAATTAATAATATAATATTTTTTTTTAAAAACTCTATTATGTCAATTTTGACACTATTTGGTATTTGATTTTTTTGAAAATCATAACAGCATGATTACTTCGAAAAAACATAATTAAATCAATACTAACATGACATATTAAGCTATAAAATTCGTGTAATTCATTGAAAGCCTAAAATTTTATTTATTTCTGTATTTATATTATCAATAATTTTAATATTTCACTAATAAGATAATTACTGCATCATCATTATGTCATAAATAAATTAAATTATTTAATGGCTTAAAGTTATAAATATAATACAATAATATAGGAAAGCTTTTTATCTTTATAATTAATATTAATAATCAAATTTATCTTATGTATAATACTATATTAAGAAGTTTTTATTTATTAAACTTTGATTTTATATCTTTTAACTCATATTTGAATTATATAATAATAAATGTCCTAATCAAATACAAGTGGAAGTAAATGATAATATTTTATTCCTAAGGTTTTTTTTAGTCGAGATACACCTGTCCAATAGAATTAGGTCACATGTTAGGATAATATTAATTTAATTTTTCCCTTAATTACCCTATTTACTTTTAACCGTGGTAAATTAAAGTAAAAAGTTACGATTCATAAAAAATTATTTTTATCTTATTGAACCACATTTCAGTCCTTGATAATAACCATGTCTCTCGGATTTTGGAAATTCCACACATAGAAGTGGTTAAATTATGTTTTGTGTGAATTTCTAAATTCTCCTTGGAGGTGGGTAAAAGACGGTGAAAAGTTCTATAAAATATTTATATATCTAAAATTATTCTAAACTAAATTCAATGAATTACATTGAAATTATATAGGTATTTTGTATCTATTTTTTATTTAATTAAATTTAATTAAAATAAATAATTAGTTAATTAAATTATTTTTTAAACTATAACCTGGTGTTTTTTCACTCTTCATCAAAAATTGAATGCTTTCAGAAAAATACAAAAAATTCACACTAAGCTAATTTCGATATTCCAAATCCAAAAATGAAGTCCATTTTGAGAGATAAAATTTATAAAATTTCAAAAAGTGGGTATTACTATTCATAACGTCTAGTTTGATTGGTTGTGGTGTGTGTTAGAACTCGAAGTTGCGTAAAACACACGTTACTGTATTATTCAAAGAGAATAGTACTGTGGAAGTTTGGGATGTTACATTATCCCCTCCTTAAAAAACTTTCACCCCTGAAATTTTTAAAATTGGGCTTGGGAATATAATGGAAATTCCAACATCGGAAAAAGAGTCCACAAAACTATCACCTTAATAAAAATAAAGAGAAGTACAAAGGTTACCCCAAGATAACTCATACTATGATTCCATGTAGGAAAACAAGGATATGGAAGATAAACTAGGTGTCATGTTCTGATGTAGAGGAATAGAAAACATTATTTGGAGAATGTTAACAACAAAAAAGCCACAAACTTGTGATGGGAAGATGGTCATTAGATTCCTAGTAGGAAAAGTATATGGAAAACATTTTTTTAAGTTACATTACATAATGATGAGGAATTCATTTATGAGATTGACTAAGAAAATAAAGAGATATACTTACTTTTTAAGTAGAGTTTCATTCATTATATGTTTCCACCACTAACTCATTTTTTTTAAATGATGATTATTCAAGAAGACTTGGTCACACTGGAAGAGCTAGAATAAACTTCTATAGAATCACATGATCCACGAAGTATAAAATATATATTTACATTGTCTTTAGAGATTAATCAAAACCAAAACGGTTAGTACAAGATCTAATGGTCCCCCAATAGGAAATTCTTTTAGAGAAAGAAACACTAATATTAATATGTAAAATTAAACCAACAATACCCCAAAGTTAAATAAATACTATTCAATAAAAAATTTCCATAAAATTCATCAATATAATCCAAACTAATATTGAATCCCAAAACATAGGTAAATTTGGTTATGTATTCTTCCACATTAAATTGTATCTCAAAATGACATCAACTACGCTTAAAGTCACATACTAAAAACTAATTAACATAATCACATATTCTCTATTATATGTTAATCATTTCCATAAATAACCCAAATAACTATAAATTCACAATAAAAACACAGATAAAAATCCACCATTACTCCTCAAATGAAATCCCATAGTATTCTATTTTCCTTGGGCATATAGTGTTCCCTACCAAGCGAACATCTTCCAAAATAACATTAATAACTTAATCACTAAATAATTTACTTATACTAAGGGTATTAATTTGATAAGACATAATAACCCAAATAAACTTATTATTGATCATTAAAATCATTTAATTGAAAATAATTGGTAACACTAATCAATCACTTCACATAGTCTAGTGGTAGGCGACAAATTCCAATCGCACTTTGGTTGTGGGTTCGATTCCCATAGCTTGGTCCGACATGAAGGGTTGTCAAATGGTCATCGTGATGTTATTTATCAAATACTATATTTTATAACATTACAAATATGAGATAAATTCCTCAAAATAATCATAACATCATTTTAACAAAAAAAATGTTGTCTCATACCTTGCATTTTCATCCAAAAATATAATAACATGTAATTGCCTCAAATGCAATGATCATATAAAACCAATTGGTTATTTATAACTATATGCACATTGGAAAAGATAAGTCTTCCTCAAATATCATTCTCACATTGAAAAATACAGGGTTACAAATACAAGAGAAAATTATTCCAATGTAATCCAATCAACAAGGAGCATTAAAACTTTTAATCATTTCTCCATCCATTTATTTCCACATAGCTTTTTCTTTGACCAAGAAAATATCCTATAGAATAGGGAATTCACTCGGGTAATGGAAAGGTCCCCGAAATTTATGGAAAATGATAGTAAATGGATTCTTGGGAACATTTTTATTTTCTTCCATACTACTCTTCATTTTTCCTCAGTAACTTTTCACTTTATGTCCCTCATTCCCACACGTAAAGCATCTCATTGTTCTGTTGAGACACTTTCTTGGGTGTCTCATTCCACATTTACTACATGATGGATATTTAGAATTATTTTCTCCTTGTTCTCCACTGCTGGAGCTTTTTTAATTTATCACTTTTCTCTTCTTTTTTGAGTCCTTGAGTTGGTTAATATATATGTTGTTGAGCATATTTTTGGAAAACTGAATTGGCATGAACACGATATCTTTTACGCCTATTAAAATTCCATTTTATTGCTCATTTCCTCCGCCATTCACACATTTTACATAATTATAAATGTTACTATGACTTCATTGGACTCCATCAATTGAGTAAAACCAGAATGCATTGTAATTATAATAGTATTCATAAAATCATTTTGAGAATATCATGACACCACATTCTCAATTTTAAACACCTTATGATTAACCAAGGTCAAAAAATTCAAATTGGTTTGTAATGAAAATTTAAATTATCCTAAGCATATCCACTGGGAGTGTCGTAACCAAAAGTGCAGCAATGCCCGTTGTCGTTCACCAGTTCCCGTTCGAGTCTAGCTCAAAACTTCGGTTTTGGGTTTTAACACTAGGTATATCTGTGCCAGATCCACCTCTACCTGGTTGAATCCAGATATGGATGCATTGCTTGGAAAACTCAGAAAATCTATACAATACCAATATTCTAGGATGTTCTTCTATAATAATCCTCAATTTCTATCTTAGGTTTATGTGCTCTAATCAGGGTTTATCTATATCTCGATTCCAAGTATTGTACTAAACTTCTTCTGATACCAATTGTAACACCCCGAATCAAGTTACCTAGAGTCAGTGCATTATTAAATAACATTGGCATGATCACAAAGGATCAAGTCTCGAACGACCGATTAGTTTAGTAGGCTTTCATACACTAGATACATTCATAAATATTACATTACATCATAAAGTGAAAACTACAACAACATAGTCTCTATAGTCCACACTCATATCCCTTCATACAATCCATGCAGGTCATTCATAAAATACTTCTTCACATCCTAGGAAAAATAATACATAGAAAGGGGTGAGTTTAGATTCCCAGTAAGGATATTAATATAGCAGAAACAATCATAAATAACCATAAACATTTTAGGCAATTTTTAACTAAAACAAAAGCCTTTTAAACATGAACTTCAGCATAATATAGCAGAAATAAAATGAAATAATGCCATTTAAATATTATCATGGATACTATACTAGTTGAATAATCACATTAAATATCAAAAACCACTTTCATAATGATGGAATTCATAATGTCAGACTATCATAACCACATATTCAGGGCCTCATGCCAAGACTACAAGTAATATTTTTTCAAGGCATTGTGCCAAGACAATAGTTTGTCTCATTAGACCAACTGATGCATCGAAGGTGCTATAGCGGGCAACACCCATCACTTTATATGTCCAATTCATTCCTCAAATAAAATTTTTGAACCATAACATAAACATTCGTATTAAAACTAGCATACGAAATGTCAACAATTTTAACCACAAACCATGAATGGTATAAAAATAGCACATCCACTGTCAAAAATAACTCAATAGATACAATATGGATGATTGTATTGTATCAGATTAACCTAAATCGAGAATAATGAATGATATTGACATAGATTAAAATAATCATCAAACTATAGAGAGAAATATCCCCCTTTTTCTTGAAAATGTTTAAAAGTCACACTATTTGTCAAGAAGTAATTTAAAATAGATTTTTGAATCGAAGTGTCCCATACCACAATGAAACTAATAAAATGAATTTTAATTTAAAAAATTTATATTTCATATAAATAAATCATTAAAACCATTTTAAAACATGAAAATTAATGAGAAAGATTTAGAATAATAAATCATTAAATCATTTAAAATGATATTTGAGGTAGAGTTACTAACCAATAGAGTGACACTTGAATACAAATAATTGAGGTAATAAAAATAGTGTTATATCATGATAATAATGAAATTCATGATATACTATGTCACAGTACTTTATATAGACCATATAAAAGTGATTTGGTGTGTAACAACAAAAAAGTATCAAAGGAATGTAAATTGAGTCGAAATCTCTTATATAGAATATATCCTTAGGTTAAGGATAAATAAACAACATAATTATATGTGATAAATATAAATACACTCAATATGATTGAAAATTAACTATAAATAAATCAGAGGACATTCATAGATATTCATGTAAAGACAACACCAATGAATTGGATATTTAACTCAACAAATGGAGAATGTGTTAAAAATTACTCTTATCAAGTTCATAATGATGAATTGAGAAATTATCAATGGAATTATTATGTGTATCAAAAGTATATATACAGAATGGGGAGTGGAAATTATGACATAGGTAATTGAATAGTGAATCCACACATAATCTTGGAGAAAAATATTCAACGATATATGTGTAAAGTCGAATGAGTGGAAATTGAAATTTCAAATTCCCTTACTTCTTTGGAAACTTATGAAACATACACCCATTAAAGAAGTATCATACAATGATTATGTAAATATCAATGAATTAATGTATATTACACAATGAATACAATCATGGGTAGTACAGACACCACATGCAATAAATAAGTGGTGAACAATAGAAATCTCACGGAATTACAAGTGAGATAAGAAACCCCTTAATTTGTACTTTTTCATTTGTAAAGGGTAGATTATTGTCCTGTATAATGGTCTAATAATTTTTATGGAATTATACAGTAATCATATACAATAATATGATATCATATATGATCTTTTAACATTGCATTGTTTATAATATCTTAGTATTATCGTCGTTCCGGGTGTTAAATTACTTGTTTTCATTTATATGTTTTGTCACATAAGTCGTATTTGTTATGGATAGGATGTATATTATTCTTATACATAATGATATAAAGTACATAAAAAATATTTTTATTCATAAATTGAGAATTATAATTGTACTGATTGATGGGGAATGAATCTCATCGCGTTCGTGGAGACGGTAGTCCGTACATATGCACACGCGATAATAACATTCTATTGATATTAAAATCGTATATAATTGGATGGTATATCATATATAAAGAATAATTATCATGTTATACTTATTATGTTCATTAATTACACTTTATTATTATATCCAACTAAATTATAATATATTTAATATCAATTAAACTACGACGTGGAGACGGTAAGCCGTACGTACGCATGTATTGTGACATGTTATTCAACGGATGGACAGAATAATGCATTTGGTTGTTCCATATTTATAATAACATCACATTATATAGAAGATACTGGAGTTATTATTTTATAATGGAAACAACATGGAATGAAGAAGTAGAAGATGACAAGAACTTGAAAGAGGGGGGTGAAATCATTATCTCTTTTTCAGGTTCTTCTTTTTTATTTGATCAAAAGGGCTCCTTAGGTTCTCATCATGATAAAACTAAGGCCTCTAGGTTCTTGTGAGGGAATTTGGGAGGATATTTGGGTAGGGTTTGTTCGAGCCAAAAGGCCTTGATCGTGTAAATTATAGGGAAGGGGAAGTGTCCTTTTATAAGAGGGGTGAGGGGAACCATTGGAAAAGTTAGAAATATTACTTTATAATAAATTCATATTCGGTTTCTAAGGGCTCCAAAGTTTATTATATACAGGTTAAGGAGGGTTGGTGTTGATAACCACTCAACCAATCAGTTTTATATAGGTTTGGGTCTCTATATTAGCCTTATCTTCTAGTTTTAACTCTTAGTTAATTAGTTTGACATTTACCATGTCACTTTGTATTTTTATATAATATAGTTATCAAACATACAATATACATCCACACAACCCCCAAGTGGTCCATCAATGATATACCTATAATGATATAAGTCTTTTTTCTGAAACGTAGATTTTTATGAATTGAATATCAATTAATAATATAATATTTGTCTTAAATACTCTTTTATGTCAATTTTGACACTATTTGGTATTTGATTTTTGTGAAAATTATAACAGCATGATTACTTCAAAAAATATTAATTAAATCAATACATACATGTCATATTAATCTATAAAATTCGTGAAATTCATTAAAAGTCTCAAAATATATTTATTTGTGTATTTATAATATCAATTATTTTAATATTTCACTAATAAAGAAAATTACTACATCATCATTATGTCATAAATTAATTAAATTGTTTAATGTCTAACGATTATCAATAAAATACCATTATGTAGGAAATATTTTTAGATTTATAATTAATTTTAATAATCAAATTTATCTTATGTATAATCCTATATTAAAATTGTTTTAGTTATTAAACATTGATTTTATCTCTTTTAACTCTTCATTGAATTATATAATAATAAATGTCCTAATCTAATCCACGTGGACCTAAATGATACTATATTATTCGTAAGGTTTTTTTGGTCGAGATAAACTTGTCCAATAGAATTATAACAAGTTTTAGGTTAATATTAATATCAATTTTTCCCTTAATTACCCTATTTACTTTTAACCTTGGTAAATAAAAGAAAAAAGTTACTATTCACAAAAAATTATTTTTATCTCATAGAACCACATTTTACTCCTTTATATTAACCATGTCTCTCAGATTTTCGAAATTCCACTCACAGAAGCGGTAAAATTATGTTTTATGTGAATTTCAAAATTCTCCTAGTAGGTGGGTAAAAAACGGTGAATAATTCCATAAAATTTTTATATATCTAAATTTATTCTAAACTAACTCTAACGAATTACATTGAACTTATATAGGTATTATGTTTCTATTTTTAACTTAATAAAATTTAAATAAAATAAATAATTATTTAAATAAAAATTCGGTTTTAAACTATAACTCAGTGTTTTTTCACTACTCATCAAAAATTGAATGTTTTCAGAAAAATACAAAAAATTCACCCAATGCTAATTTCGATATTCCAAATCAAAAAATGAAGTCCATTTTGAATGATAAAATTTATAAAATTTCAAAAACAGGTTATTATTATTAATAATGGCTAGTTTGATTGGTTGTGGTGTGTGTTAGAACTCGAAGTTTCTTACAACACACGCTACTGTATTATTCAAAGAGAAGCGTACCATAGAAGCTTGTGGGGTTACAATTCATCCTTTATATCATAGAATATATGTGTGATACACCTTTGATAGGTCACTAGTATATTACACATACCAAATGACATGTGTCAGCACGTTAAGGTACTGAATGAATATGAGAACGTTTTTTGTATTAATCATATAGATCAATTACAATCTGACTTTACCGTGAATATCCATCAATGCAACACTATAATTAATGCTCTATGAGTATTTCCAGCATTTCATCCATGAATATTAAAGGGAGATAAACTTTCTGAATTTTTTTATTCATGTTTTTTAGTCCAGACATACTCTGTATCTAGTAATGGTGCGAGTCAAAATAAGTTTTTTTCATCAGTCCTAAAAACTGTGAGTCCACCTTGGGTTAGAACTACCAATAGATGACTCACCCTCTCATTATTAGAGATTGAAAAATTATTTAGGAATCCAAAATTTCTAGTATGTCTTTCATAACTACCTCTTTCATTGGTGGGGTGATTCAACTCTAGGATTGGAGTTGGGGTTTCAAGTATTCTTTTAATAAAATTCTATTACTGAATAATTTTGGGATAATACCTTTGATTCCATCCACCCCCAAAGAAATGGAATTTTAATCTCTTCATATGACTTTGTTCATATTTTCATTTTTTTAGTTGTGTTAGCTCTAAGTTAATGATGATTTGACATATAGATTTTGTCTCTAAAAAAGAATACATGAGTTTCCATGGTAGAGGTTTCAAGTCTAGTATTACAGACTGAATGACTGATGTTTTCAAAGGTGGGATCATACCCCATATGAGAGGTTATGCATAGTTTGATTCTTTAAGATCATACTCAAGACCTTTAATAGGATAAATTACATCACTATTTTCTTCAATGAACATGTACTTATTATTTTCTTCATTGAAAATAAATTTATTTGAAGTTAGAAGAATAATTTGGTTGATTTATATCATTTACTAGGTCAAGAAATTCCTTTTTCACAACATATTATGAATATCAATCTCCCTTAATTCACATCAATTAGTTATTTTCTGGAGGGTATAAATGTATTTCTTAAGATAATGTGATCATATTCTTATTCTTACATGTCAAACATAATTTACTCTGATTGGAAAATGAATATATTTATTTTGACTAGTAAATATATGAGAAGTTATTGAGGATACATAACATATCAGTCAGCTAATTTTAGTTCAACTCTAGTCGGCCGGAGTTCCTTGAGTCAAATATTTAGAAATACACTCATTGGAAGAAGGTTGATTTTAGATCCTATATCACATAAGGATATTCTAATGATATATTATTCTATAGTGAATAAAATATATATGCTTACAAGATCTATTTTTTTTGTATTTTCTACTGAAAAATATCATGTTATTCATCATTCAGGTAAATGATTCCTAGCTTTTCCATTTTCCTCTTATTTGAAGGAAAATCCTTGATAATGTTTTCATGGTAATACATTTGGGAAATAGCTTCAGAAAATAGCATGTGGATTTGTAGTTTCTTGAAAATATATAATAATTTATTATATTTCCCATTGATCATTCATTGTCTCATTCATTCTAAAAGGGTATAGGTGGTTTTTAGGCTAGTTGTGCAATGTCGATATCCTCTATGGGTATCTATTTTATCAGATCCTTTGAAGTATGTGAAGTTTCCAGAGTTTTATCATGATCATTTTGATTTTATCTTATGTTTTCATCCTCATCAATTACTATTGATGGTTTCTTATGTTCCTCACAATTTTCTTCTTATATGACAAATTATTGTTTAAAATACGTTACTTTTTTCACTATGTTACTAATTCCATCACCCCTTCCTTTAGGAATTCCGTAGTAGTACCAGTCACCATACCTTGAAATCTACTAGAAAGGATATTTAATATTTAACCCCTTTGTTGTTAATGATTTCATGGGGTATTTCTTTGAATTTTCATTTCTATTTTTTGGTGATATTCCTCTTATCTTCCTTTTGAATAAAGGATGTGAGAAAATGTTCCAGCTTTTTTTGAAGTGGTGTGGCTAGTTGTTGTAGTCTTTGTGGAGCGGGTGGAAATTGTTGATGGCCTATATAATATAATTGTTTATTGGTCACTTGTTGAGGTGTCCTTGAAAGATGATTCATTGGTTTATATCCTGATGGTACTTTATTCTTGACTGGTTCTTGACGAAATATTTTCAATTATTACCATGGATTGTTTTGATGTTGCAGTTGAGCCCGCCTTTGTTAGTAATATTGTTGGAGTTGTTAGTAATGTTATTTTTGATAATTATAATAAATATAATTACAACCTTTGATTTTTTCATCAGCTACTAAATCAAAATATTCATTATATGGTTATATATATCTTCACATTTAAAAGTATTTAATATTTACTACATGATCATGATGGGGAGGTGGTGTATCATGTATCTAAAAAGATTCCAAATACTTGGTGAAGGCCTCTACTTTTGTAGTTGGATGAGTATCTTATTCTACTTTGTAGATTCCACTCCAAGGTTTTCTACGATCAATCTTACATAGTCTGTAATTATGATAGACATCATATTGAACTTATTAACCAACTTCATGTGTTTTTGCATTAGTCCTACATCAGTGGTGACATATAATATTATATGATCAGTGGGTTAGAGACCATGATATATGGTTTTCTTTAGAGCCGCACATCAAGTCCAAGATGCTTTAATTTCCTAGTAAGTTCTTACAGAGACATGAGGGCTCCTAGTGTTACTATATATCATTTTGTTCAATGTTATGGAAGTCATTTGAAATATTCCATGTCCATATAGGTGTAGAATATTTGTCTGCAAAATTTGTAAATAGTTTTTACGGTGTCATAATTGACTAAGGAGCCTGACTCTTTAGAAACTCCATGGATTTATCGTGAATGTATATTGGGAATTACCAAATTGGATTGCATCATAGAATAATCCCATTGTTTAAAAGGTATTCTATACTTCTATGAAGTTGCAGATATGTTCATGAGGATCCCCACTCTGAAGTCCATTGAATTGACCCTTGTTTTTGAAAATACTAATGACTCCATGTTTGATTTGAAATTTGTTTTTCCGTGATACAATGGTGTAAATTATTGGGTGTGGAAGAATTTGTTGAAAAAATCCATATTCCATAATGGTGTGATCTTGTTTTATGTTTTAATGATCTCCTTGATGTGCCGGTGTAACATATTTCTTGTTGGGTGGGATGTGACTTACCTACTTACTACATTATACCATATATAAATGAAGGAATACAGAAAGGTTCCATTAGATTTCAGGGATTTAGGTTAGTTGTTTGTAGGATTAAATGCTCGATAAATGGGAAAGAGGGTCTGAAACAAGCACTATTATATAAGAATAAGGGTTGATTGTTGTCTGAAAGAAATAAAAAATAATGAAAAGAGAACGAGGGTCGGGTGTGGTGATATGGGGTTCATGTAAAAGGTTCCTGTACCTAAGAACTATAAAACATGATCCCCAAAACAACATATAAATTTTATTTATCCACACAAGTTGTTTAATTCACATGGTTTTTTGTCAGATTAAAATTTCTATTTATCCCAAAATACACTTTTTATAAGGATATATTATAGTGACAGTGTGGGGTCGATCCCACAAGGAATGTTTCGACCGAAAGGCAACCCATAAACCAATACCTTTGTGTATGATTCCTCATGAATTGGTTTGCAGTTGGGATTTGATTAAATTTATTGATTTTGGTTTAGTATACAGCAAGAATTTATGGATCATGATAAATTTTAGTGTTTAGGTAAAAAAGATATTATTAGTCCCAATTAGGAATGATCATTGGATTTTGGCTACATAGAGATGAATAGAGAACAATTTATCCATTCCAAAACTAAAACGATACATCTATGATACATTATTCCTTATAATGGATATGGATTACATCCAATATTCATTAATCATAGATACTACATATGAAAGTATCATTATATAATGATTATAGCTTACTCTACTCTATATGGGTAAGGTATTTTAACTTAAACATCATGTTTTCAAGATTTCCTAATATAATTGAATAAATAGTAGTCATGTGACATGATTAATATCCTTGGGGTTTCCATGTTATAATTTATTCACTTATCAATTTAATAACACTACTACTCTTAACCCTTACCCAAATAATTTTAGTCGATCTTGACTTTAATAATCAAGATCGAAGAAACAATCACTGACAATCTTAGAATATTTAGTAGATAGATGAAATGTGACAGTATTCATGTGAGGGTTTAATGATCAAGTATTTCACATTCATATTAAGAAATAAGTCAGTTATCCAGTTACTTGAAACAATAATCAAGCTAGAATGTTTAGTGAAGCCACTTCTCAATAAAAATGAAATTATTAAATAAACGTTAAATGGTAAATAGTGATGAATGGAATGTTTAACCAGTGTGGAAAAATTAACATAAATTAAACTCATTAGAAAAGGGAAAATATATTTTTTAGAGTTGAGTATGGAGAGACTATAAGTGAGAAACAAAGGATAAAGAGAGAAAAATGATAGAATAAAATATGATGCACTTCCGTGTGAATGTTGGAAAGTAAATAACCAGGGAATTACATGACGTGTAAATATCTCATGTCATGTAATATCAATTCATGGTTTTATTTGAGTATTTTGGATCTATAATAAATCTTCGACTAAATATTTTATATTTGGAGATTTTACTAATCTCATGACATGTAACTATTCATCACAACAAACTTTTTGTCACGAATTGAACATTAAGAAAGAAGTGGAATATGAACGTTACAAAATGTGTATCTATGATTCATATAATATAATATATTAATGGATTTTAATTCCATTATGTCATTATCCATGACTTTCTACAAGCTATGAGTGATTCCCACATTCCGTGTAAGTGATTTTAATGATGTGTAATGTTGATTTATTTCTAGTTTCCATATCTTTTCATTTATAATAATGGATTCATTTTCTCTTCAATATTCAACACATAACTAATGTATTATAAAATATAACACTAATAATCTTCAATTAAATTAATTCAAAATTTATACACAATTTCATGTTATCCTAGGATATGGTGCCTCACAAGATTCCTGAGTATTCCTGGTTTCATGTACCACACCTAGACTATTGGAATGATTTCTATGTAATATGTAATGATATATAGTAGGGGATATGAGTTTCTTATATTTAATACTATCATCATTAATTGTAGGAAGACAAATACATATAAATGGAATTATCAAAAATAATTTAGAGTTAAATGTTAGTGTGTCTTTTTGAGAACATAACAGTTTTATGGTTTTATTTTATATAATGTTTATGAATTCAATGTTTTTATAAAATTAATGTATATTGAAACTAATGTTTATTTAGAAATGTGTTAGTGTGGTCTGAATAAGTTTAATTCTCACACCTAGTACTTGTTTATTGTTTTCATATAGAACTTTTGTTTGAAATCAGGTTTAGAAAAATAGACTTAGTATTGTTGGGTGAATTTGAGGAGTTCATATGGATGTAGAGACGAGTCTGTGGTGCGGTCAAGGATTATATTCAGGTCTCATTTTTTCATTTGATTTTTATACTATATAAAATCATCCCACTGGGTGACCTTGAATTGATATATCCCTTTATGACCACCAAGAGAATAATTATGTTATATCACGGTGATGATATTTGATTATAGACAAATTCTTAATATAAATTCAGTTGATATTATCTAATGACATTTTATTTTTAGTTTTTTAGTTGATAATTTTTATTTTACTAATATTTGATTTTATGGTCTCTGAATGGGGTATTATCACACAATCTCTACCATTTGGGAGACTAATTTATCTGGGGAGGCTTTCCCATGGTAATGTGACAAATCCATCTTGGTTACTATTTTGTAAAATCAAGACTAAAAATTATAACAAACAAGTATATGTGCACATTTTCCAAATAAAAAATCAGGTAAATATTTATATCTTTTGTTATAATTTTATATAAGACATGGGAGGTTATCCTAGTCTACTATGTTATGGGTGAAGATTAGTTAAAAAAGTCTACTATGTTATTATTTTCATGGTATTTAGCCTTATCATATGTTTATGAAATCTTGTTATTAATTTTTTTTAATATTTATATATTATGATTCAGGTTTATGTTACCCCAGATCATTATCATCATGATATTATTTCCCCACTATTATTTTATGGACCATGATTATCTATTTATGCTCACTTGTTCATTATATACTAATTCTATTATGGTATTCTTTAGGATCATGAATGATTTTATAATTGATAGATGTTATGAATTTGGTTATACCAGGATGATAATGATGAAGTCAAAGACACAATATGGGGGTGAATTGTGGTTTTCAAAACCTTTGATAAATTTAGAACACATCCATTTTTATTTAGAGTACCTTTAGATTTCTATTAAAGATGATCTAGTAATGGAAATAAGTAAATGAAATGAACACAATGACATATAGTTGTTTAGGTCACAAAGATCCCTTAGTCTACTCTACCAATGTGAAAATACACAAGTTTGATGATTTTCACTGGGTTCTCTTACCCAGAGACCTTTGAACAAGAACAATGTGTTGGTAGCTGACACCTTTAAAATAAGGATCCAAAGAGACATCTACTTATTTTACACGGAACCATAAATGATCAGCTTAGTGAAAATATATGACACAAAAAAACAGCTACGTCTAAGCAATTGAAAATCCACGAAATCAATATAGATTTTATGTTTTTGTGGATACAGGGTAAATTTTATAGTTGTATTTACAAATTACATATGTCTTCAAAAAATCAATAATGAAAAGCAACAAATAGGTCTTCAACATCGTGTAGGCTTTTCAAAAAAAAAGTGATACAGGAAAACATGAGACAGTAGTTTAAACATGTATGTATTCAAGTTTTATCTCTGTAAAATGCTTCTTTATTATTAAAGAAGATTATGTAACAATAAAATATAGTAGTAGGGAAAATAAAAACAGTGAGATGATAGATAAAAACATGTATTTCTCCTAATTCTGTCATTGATGATAAAAACACATGGCATTGCATATCACCTTCTATGTGTATATTATATTAGGTTTTATATAGTATATATTTTGATTAAGTGTGTCTTGATATTTGTATAGTAGTTCAAAGAGCTCAAGGTCAAAACAAACTCTTGAAATATCATATTTTAAATCATGAATATTTTAAATATAAAATATTACTGAGATTCATTACTTCCTGTATGAATATGAATGATTTTTTACATTGAATAAAGAACATTAAAACAATCATATCAATCTTTTTAATTGGATTTAGAAAACATTTAATAAATCTATTCATCCATAAAGACCATTCCATGAATCAAATATAATATCATCGATTTAAAACTGTAACATTAAATTTTCATACATTGGGATTCTTCACATGATGACAGAACACCAAACATTGGGTGGAAAACATACCATTGATCACAATATTAGGGTCGATGTATCATATGGTTTTTTCCTCAAAGTAGGGTTTCTTACCAATGTAGGCTTGTTTAACCATAATTTTTCGACATCATAAGTTATAAGATCCACATGTGTTGTTAAAAATGTATTATTGATTCCTTACATAACACTTACACACTTAGGGTTTGAATAATATTTTCAAAATACATTAAACACATCCATTATAATTTAAAAAATATTTTGTATGGATAAAATATTATAATAAAATTATTGAATTAATATTATGATGAATAATAATTTCCTAAAATTCATGTAAAATAAAATTCATCAGTAACCAAAATATGGATGTTTTTTAACATAAAAACAAAAAGAAAACAATCAAATTGTTGAACTGTCACATGGCCAACATTCACCCCTTTTTTATGGTCACAAAACCCATATAAAAATAAAATTTTAAAAATAGTAAATTTCTCCCCATTGTTCTATACATAATATTTATTTCATACATGATACTTCTCCTTTAATATGAGGATTAAAACATCTCTATACTAGTTGTTTTAACAGAAAACTCCTCCCCATGAAGAGAATTATTTATACTATCATCTATATGAATAAACATTAAAATTATACCTTATATATTTCTCCCCCTATAAAACTATAAAATTATCCATTATAAAATCCCACCATTAAAACTACAATCTTATCAAGCTTTTTTTCCTCAAAATGATAGGACTATAGATTATATCAAATAAATGTTATATAAATTCAGGTTTTCAAAAGATATAGATAAGTTAGAAATGAGAATAATAGAATATTTTATCAAATAAAATTTCTATTTACATAATTCAACCCCATTATCAAAGAATATTGGATATTAAATAAATTAAATAATTTTTAAATAATTGAACACGTAATAAAAACTAGTATTTTTAATTTCATAATCAAACATATTAATGAAATAATTAAAAATCAAGCACCTACGTATATAAGATAACTAACTAAAATTAATTATGAAGGAATTTAAGTAGAACAATTTATATTAAAATTAGTAGATAAAATATTGATTTCCAATAAACAAATAATAAAATATAAGAGTTATATCGTGGAGGGAGGTTCATGAAAACATTCCAATATTAGAACCTTTTAACTTACTGCAGCTAAAACACATGACAATTATTCCAATATATTTTGAATTCCTATTTTTCATTGATATGAAGAAGAAAAAAAATTTCTAGTAGAAAACATATAAATATATCATGATCAATATTAGTAGAACCATATCATCTGAGAAACACTATGTTTTGTAGCATTCATAGATTTAATGATTCAAAATCCAATCTCGAGGAAAAGATATATTTCATATTATAATATTATTTTTTATTGATTCAAAATAAATTATATATATATATAATTTCATTAAATTTTCATACAAATTTTCATATTCATCTATATTAGATTTTAATTTCACTTTTTCTTTATTCAATGTGTTGAATTTGAACAAAATCCTTTCATAAGCTATTTTAGAAGAAGAGACTTCCTATTCTTCTTGACTGTGGACATCTCTATTTCTTTTTTATGTATTTTCATGTGATACATAAACATATGAAGTACACTATTATTTTAAAAACCTTGAGGTTTTATCTTTAATTCTTTTATGGGAATGATTTTCATCAGAACATCAAATAGTTGACTAATTCATCTTATTGTGAATGGTTTTCTCAGAAATCCATTTGAATAAGATATTTTCAAAGAATGAAATTCTATAATTTATACTTTTAAGAAGATAATGAAATGTTTGGATTTCAGATACTATATATGTTGTTTCAATTTATTTATAATAACAATCATTATATATTACGTAAGAAGAGTACTCCAGTTTTTATAATCAAGTGTAATTTTAAAATATAAAGATTTCAATATATTTTAAAAGAAGAAAATAAAATTTTTCATTAATTAAATTGGGTATATGATTATTTAGAAATTAAAAATACTGTTTTAGAAATATTCTGTAAATTTAATATATCAGTTATATAAGTTAAAATAGATTACAACTTGATTTAATTAGAAAAGATGATTTTTTTCATATAATGAGATATACCATTACGCCTTTGTATAAAATATTGTGTATACTTGAAGCATATAAATATGATATCAAAATAATTCCATTGATATATGATTTTAGTACTGTGGATTTTTTAAATGAAATACTTTAGAGTTTTTCTCTTAATAGGTAGAGAATTTCTTGCAAAAAGTTTTCAACAACTCAATGATTTATCAATGAATCATAGTGGGTTATTCTTACAAAGTAACTGATATAAGTTATTTTTGGTTCCTAGAATATTTTGGGTATAATAGTTATGATAATTAAATTTTTAGGTAGTTGAACATTTTTTTGGACAGGGAATTATATTATTCAAGTTAAACAATTATTTTGAGAATAATTCATTTTTAACACCAGAAATTTGACATTTTATAAACCATAAATCACATTCTAGTTTACAATAATACCACAATAAAAACATTTGATAGTAGACATGTTTTTTTCTATTCGTTCTAGGGAAAAAATTGTATATTTTTTGATTTTTACCATTTCATCTTATTCAATGTTTTTCTTCCAAAATTCTTTCCACGTATTTCATTTAAATATTTTTTTAATTTTATCAACATGATAGAAACATTTTTCAAATCATATATTTCATCCAAAAACGAAATTATCATAGTTTAATGTAAAATAAAATAATTTTTATAAGTATTAATCATTAAATGAATAATATATTTTGGAAAATTTTCTTTATCTAATAAAATAACATATTTTAAATGCTATGATTTTTATTGTATTTCATTAAGGATTCATATTTATCATGTATCATAGTGCAATATTTATTTAATTCATCATAAAATTATTTTTCACAAAATCAAAATTTAGAGTTATAATGTTATACCTCAAGATCAGTATGATCCATAATTCAAACCATTTCTCTTTTACACTTAGCCTTAGAGTCTTTAAATTATATTTTATGTGAACTAGATGTATTAATCAAGGTAGTTATAACAATTTTTATTCCATTTATCTTGTAATCAGCTTTCCTTTGTGCCTTGATAATTGAATTTTTTCCTTTTATGTGATTTTTCCTTCTGATATCAACATTTATTTTCTCCATTCCCTTTATTCTTCTCTCTCTAATTATTTTAAAACCTCTTTTCAAGATAAGATAATTCATTGTCAAAATACTAATAAATTGAATTATATAATTCATCCATTGATGTTTTGAGAGAATATATTTCACAATGTATATGTATGTCATATTTAGCATGCCTCTCAACATCATACATCATTACAGTCCCAATCAATTCATTCATTGATATATTTTACACTAATGTAGATTTGTGTAATGATTCATAGATTCAATTACACAGATTTTAGTACTTTGAGTAATTTTAATTCTTTTTCTACATGTTAAATAGGATGTACGAAATAATAAACATTTTTTATAATCTATATTAACATTCTATTATTTATGGAAATAGTGTTTTACTCATTCATTCTAAATATATGAAAGTTTAGTTTCATATTTTTGTACCTTAACTATCTGACATTATATGTTCCTTACAAAAATAGTTTTACAAATTTCATATGTTGTAGAAATTGGAGTTACACAATTGATCTCATCTATTCCTAAGCCTCACACAATATCATTCATAAAATTTGAATTGAAACAATATTCCCTTTCATGTATGTTATGCCAATCATAAAAAAAATTCATTAATCATCCCATTAAGATTAGAAACTATCAAATAAAATATTATTCCATTATTTTTTAAATAAATAAAAATATTGGTTTTCCAGTAACCATAATTTTCACCATTAAAATAAGGAGCTTGTATTATTGGCATACCTTCTCTAGAATTGTTAATTTTACGATACATTCATCTGAATATTTATCATAGGACTATTATAGCTAGAAAATATTTTGTAGATCCTTCTAATACCACATGTTGATATTAAAAAGAAAAATATTTTTCAGTAAGAAAGGATACTAGTAGATCCCTGTCTTTGAATCATATTGTTAGGTTGGGATGAAAATGATGAAGATAAAGACACGCGAGTGGGGTTGGATTGTGTTTTTAGAAAACAATAATAGATTCAAAAAAACATCTCTTATTCTCTAAGGAACCTTTATTATTCTATTAATGATTACTATGAAATGGAAATAAATAATGGATGAGGACACAAGGTTGTATAGTGGTTTATGCCACAATGATATCTTAGTCAACTCCATTATCACTCAACTTCTCGAGCATGGGGATTTTTACTATGTCCTGTTATCTGGATACCATAAAAGATCAATTGTATAGATTTCAAAATTTTTCAATAAGGCATTATAGAGCATTATGGATCTTTTATAAGGAAACATAAATCCATAGCATAGTTCAATAAGATGACCCAAAATGAAGACATAGATATAGTAGTTGAAACTCTATAAAATCAATTGAGATTCTTTTTAGGATACATGTAAAATACCATAGTTATAGTAAAAATTGAAAGATGTATTCATATCTTCCATAATACACCATTGAAAATAGATATTGAGCATTCATATGATTTTCTTCCAAAATTGATGAAGAAAGACACCATACATTTTTTAAACATGTATGCATGCAATTTTTATATATGAATAATGCTTCATCATTATAGTAGAATATGATTCAATAATAAAACTATATGGTAGTGACAGAAGTAGTAGAGAGATGATATATAAAACATGTATATTTCCAAAGTGTATCACTAATAATAAAAATAAACAACCTTTTATATCTTCTTTTCTTTGTATATTGTTTTGGGTTGTATATATTTTATATTCTTATGAAGATCTTCCTGATAATTATACAATAGGTGGGCTAGATCATGGTCAAACTATATCTATAAATATCTCATAATAAATCATGAATATTTGTATTAAAAACATTCAAGATAGATATAACTTCCTTTAAGAATAAAAACTACTTAATTTATGGAATAAGGGCATTTAAACAATCATAGATAGCATTTGAATTAATTAAAAATAGCTTTTAATAGATCTTTACAACTTCCAGGACCATTTCATAAATCATAGATAATTCCATTGATTTAAAAATCAGTTATATAACCATCTAACATAAGGTTCCAACATAAGAGGAAAAAGAACCAAAAAACGGTTGACAATGTACGGTTGATCACAAAATATGGGTTGATGTACCAAATGTTTGATTCCTAAAACATAGGGTTTCATACCAACATATGATTTCTTTACCATGCATTCCCAATATCATATGGTATATGATCCATATGTTTTTTTCTCAAATATATTGTTGGATCCATACATTTTGATTTCAAACATAGTTTATGAAAAAATTTACAATAATACATTAAAACACATCCTCATTACATTAAAAAATATTTATCATGGATCAAATAATTTAATATAATTACAAAAGGAATATTTTGATGAATAATAATTTTCTAAATTTCACATAAAATAGAATTCATTACTAACACAATTGTGGAGGTTTGTGAACATCCTTACCAAAAATTACTTAACAAAATATTCGAATCCATGCATGCTCATCATTTTTCATCACACATGCTTATATTTATTTATATATCTCACCAAGATTTCCTACAATGTGATATTTCCATGATGGAATAATGAGTAAATAATTATATTGATTAAATATATGTTTAAAGTTTTAATATAATATATTTTTGATTAGTATCTAAATATAGGAATTTTTTTAGATCTAGGGAGTTTGTGTTATGTCTTAAGATATTATATATATAATCATGAGATATGATGAAAAATCTAATTTTTTTACTATATCTTGTCACCGATGGAATTAGTATATATTAGATAATTTTTAGGATTTGTTTTAGGATAACAAGAGGATAAAACTTAAAATAAAAACTACGTGAAAAGAAATAGTTCAATGAAGTCAGCTAACATATGATTGATTTTTCCAATTAATATCTATTTTTGGTAATAGGCAAATGTTTTTATGAAATATTATAATTAAATAATTTTAATTCTTCAGTATCTTAAATTAAATGAAATCATGAGTTTAAATGAACTATGAGACACCCATATTATAAAATTGCTATTATAGCCTAGCCCTAAGGATAACAGAAATAATTATTGCTATCATATGAAAATTCATTATGAATTCATTAGAAATCAATTATTGATGAAAAATATTAATCAATTAGATATTTATATTTTTGACAGAATTACATTTGGTAGTGAAATTAATGAGATATACATGTGTTATATACTTAATAAAATATTTTCGATTTTCATCCAATGGATATTTTAGACATTGGGTATTTATAAAACACTATTTAATGTATAAAAACCAATTTCATTACATGGTTAATTTTGCACATTCGAATGGAGAACCCCATTTTACACCTTTAATTAGAAAATGGAACTACCACCCTCAACACTTCACATAATTTTGATCCTTCATGTTCAACCATTTCATGGAAATTTCTCTTCTATAATTCCTTATAAACATTATAGTGGCCTTGTTATTCTTCAATGACCAACTCTAGTGATCTAATATGATATTTAGAGGAGACACGTCGAAGAAGATGTGATATCATTTACCGATTCGTTAAACATATTTCTACTTTTACTTCAACCTCTTGAGTTGTTTCATTATAAATTAATAACTCCAGTATTAAGTATATAATGAGATTTTTTTTATGATTATGAATCATCCATACTCCATATTCTCCCCGTCTAATGTTGAATGAAATCACCAATTGTGCATACATTTGGCTTACCATCTCTACGCTGTGGTGTAATTCATTTTTCACCACCATCATACATGGATGTGTATAATGATGGAATTAATAATTATATATGTGATTAATATAAAATTATATTGATTCTAAGATAATATCCACCAATCACTTCAATCTCATTCAACCATTATGGGAATGATATCATCTCTCATGAATATGTAAGGATTTCTGTCTCCATTATGCGATTTGATTATTTATACATAATCTTCATTAAATAAAATTATATAAATAAAATGAATGAATAAATATGATAAATATTATAATATTAACATTCTTCAAATAATATAACTATAACTTAATTATTGTAATACGATTATTTATGATAAAACTTGCATAAGAACCTAAAAGTAGTCAATACATGAATAATGAGTGACAATGAAATGCTCGTATCCAACGAATGAAAATATGGCCAAAAATGTTATCATAAAAATTATTATTATTATTTTTAATAAATCATCAAAATTATTTAAATCATTATGTAGTGGGTTTTTATACCGAATATGCATATTAGACCTAAGGTAATGTCTAACTTTGGAAATCATACTTTTATATAACATTTTTTATTCGTAAGTATTCACAAGGGTATATTTATCATCCACATCCATGTTACGTAAATATTTATTTCAAAATATTATTTATATCGTTATATAATTATTTAATGTCAATTTTACACACTGGTGAATTTTTTATATATGGGTTGAAGGGAATCATTATTCATTTTTTGTACGAGGAACTTTTTGACATTTCCGGCAAATGTATGAGAAGATTGTACTTTAACTTGTATGGAATTAACCTATTTTTATCATTTCATAATTCCTTATTTCATTTAATTTTATCCTACAATATTACATGGTTATTTTCATAAATAATTATTTCTTCTAAAACCGTGTGGCATTTTGTGGAATGAAAAATGTTTTTGAAGAAAAAATTATATTTTTCCTCGAGAATTAATTTCAAGAGTTTTCTCCAAATTATATTTCTTTTAAGATGAATCCATTTAAATGGGGTTATATTTATATCACAATTATTACTATTATTTTATTTTGGTATTGAGGTAATTTTTTTTTAGAAATACAGTTTTTTATATCAATTATTATTGAATGATGCTTAAGAAATACTTATTTTTCATGCGTTATTCTATAGTTAATGTTTTTATGTTTTTTTGGAATATGTAAGAATGGATTCATGATGAGATAGATGGAACTACATCTCCATCAAATGCGTTGGGTAAAGATTTATATATCATGAGATAGACATGAATGGAATGACAAGTAAATCTGGTTTAGTAATACATTGCTTGAATGAGGAGTGAACTCGGTACAGTAATAGAATTTGTCCTCTATGATGGTCTTGGCAATGAGAATTTACTAATATGAAATGATTTTCAATTATTATGTGTGTATTAACTAAAATTTCATATCTTGTGATATGACTATTTGGATTATATAGAACTTTTATGATTTATCCCATGACATGATATTATAATCTTTTATATACAGGATAATATTTTTAAATGTTCTGTTTTTATGATTATGATATGATTGATATTTCCTTTGTTTACCCTTAGTGAGAATTTTATATCACCTATTAATATGTTTATTTTCCCCATGTAATGAAGGAGTTTATTAAGTAAGATATCTCAAAAAAAATCTAGTTTTTAATAAATAAGTGGGAGAAAATATAGAAGTTTTATGAACCAATTGATAATGTTTCCCTGTTTCTAAAGACACTAAACCTTTACAGTACTTGTGTGTTATTTTATGTTATGTATTAAATATTCATAAATGTTGAAGGAATATATATATATAATGTATGGAAAATGGTGGTTGGTATCAATGAAAATGTATAGTTATCCTTTGGAAACTAGTAAGAGAAAACATTAGTACAAATGCTATGGATATGTCTATGTATAGGTTACAATCCCATCCTAGTGTTTTAGAGATACTCACGAATTACCTAGGATAAAACCTAATGTGCCATAAATTGAAATTTTATTCATGGATTATGTTTTTTAAAATTATGATTAGTGTTTCTAACACTATGGTTCTTGGTTTTAGTCAATGGTTGGAACCCTAAGGAACCATATTAATGTTGAATATGATGGGAAATGCAATGATATTCAACCTAAGTAACCAAATGTTATCTCAATTAGAATGAAAATATTGTATCAATGTTCACACAACTTTCCTAAGCTATTAATAATGTCATACATCTAAATGAGCAGTGGATGGTGCAGAATTATCTTGAATACACCATGAGGTAGCATTCACCTTCATTCAGTGGGTCTTCAGGTCCATTAGTGGCTAAACAATGTATTAGTACCACTAAAAAGATATTTTGAGTTGTATAATGTTTTGAACATTATAAATTCATCATAGTAGTGTATCATTTGTATGGTGAAGCTAATGAACTTTGGAATCCGATCAATATTATGAATAGAAGAGATGAAATTGAGTCAATGAAATGCGACAAGTTCAAGAACATGTTTTTCAATAAATATGTTCCTCATATTCTATGAACAATGTTGGAGAAGTAGTTCTATGAACATATGAATAAGGATGATGGATTTTTTCATACCTAAAAAAACAATTTTACAAGACATGCAAGGCATGCTTAGGGAATTATTATTCAACCTAAGATTAATATTTATTCATTCCTTAGTGGCTTAAAATCAAGTATCCAAAGGTAATTATACATAAGGGATTTCAATAGGTATGGGGAAATTTCATGATGTTCTCTCAAGTTTGAGATGGTTATTGGAGCAACCCATTAGTTATATGGGTTTGATAAGAAAAGAAAAATGAAATTAAATAGAAAATCTGAAGATAAAATTGAAAAGAATGTGAGTTTTCTCTTATGCTCAAAGTGTGGAAAATAAATGGAGGGAAGTTTCATTAAGGTGATATAAAATGTTTAATGTGTGGAAAATAATGCCATCAAGTGGTTGAATGACTATGTGATTAGGAAATGATGACTAATGATGAAAACAAAGAAAAGGATACACAGAATGAACCTCCAACTCTTCAATTCTACATGTGCAAGGAAATAGGAAATTATGACAATAAATGCCTTAATCTAAGGGTTATTGATGATTACCGACATCTATAAAATATTATCGAGAATGATAAGAGAAGTCACATGCAATCACTATCAGTGATGTGGAGTACGATAATGAAGTAATGAAAGGTACACTTTCCATTAACTCTAAAGTAGATTTTTTTTTATATTTTGGATAAACCTAATATATTATTTCTAATGAATTTTATAAGGTTATCACCGTATTACCTCAAAAATTCGATTTGAGATATATATTAATACTCCTAATGGAACAGTAGTTTCATTGAATGTTTATAATTTTTTTCCGGTTGAATTTTATGGGAAAGTACTTCCTGAAAATCCTATGATCCTTTCTATAGTGGAATTTGATGTCATTCGTGGCAAGGATTTGGTTTCTCTACATGGATATCATATCAATTTCTATACAATGGAAGTCACATTTCATATTCCAAATCAATATATTCTCATCTATCGATGCATGGATGAATATTACCATTCGGTAGAAATTTAATCCATATTATGAGTCTTGATTCCTATAAATTAAGGTTATTTATCTCAAATGGTTGGGGATAAAATCATGATTAAGAATACACCCATTGTATAGGCTTTTTATGATTTCTTAACAGAGGAAATTTTAGGTAATCCAATATATCATGAACTAGTGTTCTCAATAGAACTCATAATGGGTGTTATACCTATTTTAATAACACTTTATTAAATACCCCAATTGAGTTGAAAGAATTAAAGAAGAAACTAATCCGAATACTGATATTGGATTCACATGCCGTAGTGCATCACCTTGGGAAGCACCTGTTCTTTTTGTCAAGAAGAAAGAAGGATCGATAAGACTCAGCATTGATTATTGATAACTTAACAAGATCACTATCCATAAAAAATATCTGCATCCCTATATTGATAACATATTTGACCTAATACGTAGAGCTAAATAATTTTCCAATATTGATCTTTTTTAGTATATCATCAATTAATTGTTAAAATGGGGTTATACCAAAGAAACCATTCTGAAAATGGCATGGACACAATGGACTTATAATGATTCCTTTTGGCCCTAATAATTCCCATGTTATCTTCATGAATATAATTAATAGTTTCATTAGAGACCATCATGATCAGTTTTTTGTAGTCTTTATAGATGATATTCCTATCTATTTGAAGATGACAGAATAATGAGAAGAATACTTGATAATTTTTTAAAGACCCAAATAAAGGAGAATCATTATTTGAAATTTACCAAGTGTGAATTTTGGATTTATAAATTTTCATTTTTGGGTCACATAATCTCTAAAGAAGGGATGTTTTTTGATCCATCAAAAACCGATGTTGAATGTTGGATGAGAACCAAAACAATAAATGAGATCAGATGTTTTCATCGTTTTCCTAGATATTATAGAAATTTTGAGAAAAATTATTCATGATTATATAATCAACTAACCATTTTGACTCAGAAATGAGTTATGTTTTTTTGGATAGAGGAAATTGAAGGGTATTTAAAAGAGCTTAAAAGATAGTTTTCTAGTGCACCTGTTCTCACAAATCATTGTAGTGGAGAAAGGTTTACGATCTACAGTTAAGAATCCAAGAAGGGGTTAGGATGTGTTCTAATTAATAATGATATGGTGATATCTTATCCCTCACATTATATGAAAATAGATGAGAAAAATTACCCAACTCATGCTTTGGAGTTAGTTGCAGTAAACGTTTCATTAATGATATTGAGGCATTAACTTTATGGGAAAATATTTTATATTTATACTAATCCTAAAAGTTTAGAATATATTTTCACACAAATGGAGCTGAATATGTGCTAAGGAATACTGTCGGAGATGGTTAAAAATTATGAATTCTCATTAAATTACAACCCTAGGAAAGAGAAAAATGTGGCAGATGCTTTGAGATGATAAGACCATGCTAGCCAATCCATGATCATGATCACAAAAGAACCAATATTTAGGGATTTTAAAATGATGGATCTTTAAATTTTAAAGGGGGAAATCTTATCTTTAACAAACGAAGGTTCAACCATCAATAAAATTGAAGATTAAGGAGGCACAAAATAAATATATAGAGCTAAAAGTGAAGGTGAGAAACGTTCCAGAATTCAACCATTGTTGTGATGAAATAATAATGTGCAAGAAAATGGTTTGTATTCCTCCCATACCAGAATTAATGAAGGAGATATTGGATGAATTTCATAGTTGTTCATTATCTATTAAAAATGGAAGAAAATTTATGTATATGGACCTGAAAGAGTATTTCTATAGGGATGGTATGAAAATAGATGTCGTTGAATGTCTCTCCATGATTGGTTTGTCAGTAAGTCCATACTGAGAGACATTAGTCTATAGAGAAGTAAAAAACATTACCCATAACATAATGGAAATGTGAAGACATCACTATGGACATTTTTGTCACAGTTTCCATAACATGTAGCATCCCGCCTTTTTATAACATAAACCTTCATTACATTACAAAAAACCTAGGATCTTTAAGGTTTGGTGTATTGGAAACGAGGAACATAATACATGAATAAAACATAATGAATTATTCTTAAACACTTGAAAGGCTTCTCCTTATTTTCATCATAGGTTCATTACTGCATCTCAACCTAGGGACATACATCAAAAGAAAGGGTGAGCAGAAGGCCCAGTAAGGGAAACAAGAGAAACATTTTACATGTGGACTTGAGATACTTCAATAAGGTCATGAAAATAACTTTAAGGAATGAGAAATAAATCATGATATATATCATAATAAAAATAACATTTTTCATAACATGAAGATGTGGCTGCAACATTTAATATTGACAATCATTTCGTTTCACTAAGGTTCGTCCCCAAGGTGTCATTAATAATTACGAAGGTTATTCACCAAGGTATCAGTCTAAAAAGTCATCTCTAGAGATTAAGTCTTTACCCAATGCATTGGAGCGCTATCTGGGCGAACACTTGAAATGTCTTTATTATCATGTGAGCCACATATATCATCATAAATCATTCCATAAACAACCCATATAGCATAAAATAAATGGGTTTCATTTCATAATCATAACATTTTAAAAACATCTTTAAAGACATTATCTTTATGTCACTTTAAACCCACAAAAAGAGATAGCGGGTTTCATGTATGTAAATCACAGAATTTAAAATAGAACATTTTGATATATAAGTGAATACCCCTATAGAAATAAGAGTTTTGAGTATTCACTTAAAAACATAAAATAATTATGAGAAAAAGAGAGAGGAATTTTGAGTCGAAAATTCTGCAGCATAACGGCTATGTTACAGGGTTTCAGAAAACGTTGAAAAGAGAGGAGACATGGGTCACCCACACATTACTGATATATAAAAATAGTATAGGGACGGAATATAAAGGATATGAATAATGGTAATGAAATTTGATGTACATACCATTTGAAATGAAAAACATGGAAGTAATATAAAAATAAGATTTCTCTTATGAAAATTCAGTAGCCTAACTACGTCACTTAAACTTCAATAAAAATGAATTGATGAGAACAAATAGGGTCTCTCATCATATGATCATAAAATATCAGTATGATAGGTATAGATATCATACCCCAACATAATAAAAATGGACTTTAAAGACTTTACATGAAAATATAACTTGAAAATGAGAAGGGTGAAAGAATCCCTTAAATATTCGGCAGCCTAACGGCGTCACTTAAACTTTCATAAAACGAAATGACGAGAGTAAGAGGGGATCTCTCATCATATAAACATCAAAAGGGAAGTAAGAGGAATATAAAATAACATCCTCACACATAAGAACATGGAGCATAAAAGTAATGACATAGAAGATATTTCTTGAAAAGAAAGAGAGAGGTCAGATCCCTTACCTTAAATGTAACTCTCAAAATTCAAAGGTTGGGACCTTCAGATGCTTAATGGAACCTTGGGAGGACTCCTTGGGAGGTAATTAGACCAGAGCTTAATTGGGGGAGAGTTGGGATTGAATACTAAAGGAATAAATGGTGCGAATTTATAGGGAAAGTGAGGGGACAAGACATTAATGACCAAGGGACACCTCACAAGTGGTTTTCTCAAAACCATGTGCTCTCCCATGATATTTCCCATGGAGTTAGGACACATGGGGCCCCCAATACAATAATTCATCACCTTTGGTCGGCCAACCCTTAAAATATCTCATGACATCATCATGACACAATTATGATGTCATTAAACATACTAAAACCCTAAAACTGATTTTTACTATTCACTGAAAATTCATATTTCTCATAAAAATCCCAAAATTTTACCTTAACCAAATATCAATGGTCTTATTAAAAATATGAACTCCATTTTATTAAAATAATTGACTAAATATTTTTAATTTACTTTTTAATTAAAAACACAATTCAACGAGAATTCATTTTTCTCATAAAAATCCACATAAATTACTATAAAATAATATTGATGATCTGAGTTCAAAAATAATGTTCATTTTATAAAAATAATTTTCTAATTATTTTTAATTTAATTTTTAATTAAAAAAACTATTCACCTGAAAAAATTAATACTTGACTAATAATTTATGAAACTGTTATTTACCAATTTTATTGAATCTCATCACTTAATCTAGGTGTTAAAATTATATTAGAACTTTCTTTAAGTGCGATTACTAATCCATTTTGTCACATTACTAATCCTAAGTGTAAAATGACTATTCATAATTTACTATTTATCAAAAATTAAATTGATCTTATTAGACTCCAAATTTTTTACTGAACACTTTTGCAGAAGACCATTTCTTGAAAATCATTACACATCATTAATTATTTAAGGTTTACATAAATATTTTAAAATATAATTTTTTTCAAAATTCATCAATAACTACATCATAAAATTATTTGAACATTAGAAATTTCACAAACTTAGAAAAAGGAAGAAATCTCAATTTATTCATCCCAAAGGATTGCACAAAGAAGCTAGGGTCTCGATACATATCCCCTTATAACACCAACATATGTCCTAAGTGTAAGGTGTGCTATGGTGAGAGAATATGAGGGAGGATCAGATAACATTGCTCTAGTAGTAATCTCTACTAACATGAACTTATCATGTAGGCGTTTCCGTTTAAGCTTGACATGCTGGAGTTCGGCTTGTTCTTGGTCTAATGTGAAGCCCAAAGATGCCACCTCCTTCCGAAGATTTGATATGTGGGCTTCATAAGGTTCGAGTCTACTGGATGAAGCCATCGACTCCTCTTTCTACATTAACCATTAATATTAGACATTCATTCCCTATCCTTAACATGTAATAATCATAGAAGGCGTACTTTTGGAGCAAGATCATTTTTAGGAAAAACAACATAGAGATATTTTGGATCGTAGCAAAGATGTTTTAACAAACAAGACCACTAACTCGGTTAATTTTTAATGAAGGAACCACAAATTAAAAGAATTTTCATGGGAAATTGAAGATATTTTAAGGAAGTTTTATCCCCATATTTTTTATTATAGTTGATGAATTTTAAGGGTGAAATTTGGTTTAAGTGCAGTAGATTGTAACACTCTAAATTTTTTTGAAATATTTTCATTAAGTAATTTTAATTTCTTGAAGATTTCTTTACACACAATCCTGAGTATAAATGAACTTAGAGATACCCTTTTTATAAAATTCATATTATATATTAACTTTTATGTTAGTGATAATAATTGTAACAAACTTATGAAAATGTATAGTGAATTCATTGGCTATAAATTATTGGGGAAAACTCAACATCAATTGGATATTTTTATTTTTTAGTGAATTTTTTTTGGTAATGAAATTAATGAGAAATATATATATGGCTTATATACTTATTAAAATATTTTTTATATTCATCTAATGGATATTTTAAGTCATAGGTTTTGAATTAAATGTTATTTAATGTATAAAATCGTATTTTAAAAGGTTAATTTTACACATTTGAATGGAGAACTCATTTTAAATTTATATTTTGACATATTAATAAATTTTATATGACAAAATAATCATGTTATTTTGATGCGGAATATAAATATGTACATTGGATGAATTTATGATATTTTGATGATAAATTTAATGTGTTTATTAATCGTAAAAATATGCTAAAATTTATTTGGAAATAATTTTTTTCATTGACATAATTTATGTGTTTAAATTATATTAAAAAATGGTTTCAAATTAAAAATAGGATATATTTTGACCACTTAATATAATTTAGGTCTTTGAAATTAATAATACATTAAATTCATATGTAAAACGTTTAAATCTTTTACAATATTTTATCTTTTAAACACAATTTTCTCATAAAAAAACATGAAATTTTTTAATTTTATTTTTTCAACTTATGTGGTTTCAATTTTTAAAAAATGTATTTGGTAGGTCCAAACTATGTAAAAAGATTTATTTTATTATTGGGCAATATGAATAGTAACATCAGTAAATTCTTTTAACATAGTAAATGTGTAAATCAGTTATTTAAGGGTCAAAATAATATTATAAAATTACCGTAACTCTTTTCATAATATAATTAGATGGTTATAATTTTCCCTAAATCATACTTGGTTATAAATGGTATCATTTGAAACCACTTGGATGAGATTAGGAATTTTATTTTATTTTGTTTAATGAAAAGTGAAATATGTCTCACTCACACTATTATAATTAAATTATTTTTAATATAAGGGTATAATAAAGAAAAAAATGATTATAAATACTGATTTAAAATAAATAATGTTTTTATTTATCATGAATTTTTTTTTGTAATTTTTTGGAAACATAAAATTACCATAATGACTTATATTTGAATGATGAAGAAAATAATTAATCGATGAGAAATCAATAAAATGATTATTATTAAAATATTAATTAACATAAAAAAGAAACGAAAACATGACCAAACCATATTGGTAGAGTATTTCACAACCATAAGAATCCAAATGTCGGTGTATTGACCATCTGGAGACTTATTGAAGACTTTATGATAATTATTATTTTTATTTAAAGTGAATATAAATTTGATACATTCATGTTTTAAAAGAGAATATAATTTTTAATGTCGTGGTTTTAGAAGAATAAATCGACTAAAAGTATTATTTTGAAATCAAATGGATTTATATTCATAATAATATTTTTTTAATGAACAAATCTTAATATTAAATAATTACACAAAATTGAGGTTGTGATTATTTTATTAATGAAGAGGTAAAATAAATATTATTAAATTTTTTAAAAAAAAAATATAATTTGGGATAATTATTATAATAAATGAAATTTTTATATTACCTTGTCTCCTTAATGATATAATTAAATATTTCACTTTCGTTTTACATATTATTTTTTTATTTATAAAAATCCCTGAAATAAATAGTGTTAAAATTAACTATATTGATATTTTTTCAAAATAAGGTTTATGAAATTATTTAAAAATAATAAATAATTTTAAAAAATTCATAATAGTTATAATATTGTATAAATTGTTCTAAATTTGTCATTTATGTTATAATTGACTTCATATAATAACTATTCTAATCTTTTAATATTCAAATATTTTTTACCCTGGTAAAAATTTAAATTGTATAACACTGTTTTAATTAAAATGATAATGCTTAAATTTAAATAAAAAATTTTATAAATTTTTTTATGATGAAATTACAGCCCAATATAATCTCATATTATCAATTGTGGAATTTTTTAGGGTTATAAGTGGGTTTTTTGTTATAAATTAATATTTTTGAGGTTTTCAAAAGCATCCCTCACATAAATTGTAAAAGGGAACAACCACCCACAACCCTTCACAAAATTTTGATCCTTCATGATTGACCATACCCTAGAAATATCTATTATAAAATTGCCTATAAACATAATATAATCCCTTGTTTTCTTCAAAGACCAACTGTAGTGCTCTAAGATGTGATTTAGAGGAGACATGTCGAAGAATATGTAATATCATTTACTAATTCTTTCAGCCTTTTTTCTTCTTCTAATTACACATCATAAGATGTTTCATTATAATATAATAAATGCAGTAGTAATTATATACTTGAAGGTTATTATTATTATGAAACAACCATATTATACATTCTATCCATCCTATGAAAAATGAAACCACAAGGAGAGCATATGTACGACTTATCATCTCCACGCTTTGGTGTAATCCGTTTTTCACCACCACCTTCCATGGATTGGTTTAATGATGGAATTAATATATATATATATATATGATTAATATGAAATGATATTGATTTAGAGACAATATACATCATATACATCAATACCATTCAATAATCATGGAAATGATATTATCGCTAGTACGTACGTATGACTTACATCCTCCACAATGCGATGTGATTCGTTCAACATAATGTTCGTTAAATAGTTATTATATAAAATATTTGAATGAATAAATATGATATATATTATACTAATACCAATTTTTATATGATATATCTATAACCAAAAAATAAGAATTATAATTTATCTGACAACACAAGATTAAGAACATAATGCAGTTAATACCCGAATAATAAGTTATAATGAAATGTTACTAACAAAAAGGGGAAACTATTATCATAAATGTTATCATAAAAATTATTATGATTTTGTGATATATAAATAATTTTTTTAAAATCAATATACATGATTTTTGGATACATATGAATCATATCGGACATAAGGTAAGGGATAACATTTCAAATCTCATTTTTATCCGAGATTATTTATTTGTTTTTATTTACTGGGGTATATTGATCATACAAATCATTGTTTCCTAAATATGTATTTCTAATTTTTTTTTATACTTCTATAAAATTTTAAAGGAAATTTTACCCATTGGTTAATTTTTACTAAACAGTTTGAATGGAATATTTTTTCATATTTGGTACTAGGTACTTTTTTCCTTTTCCGGAAAAAGAATGAAAAGAATTTTTTTTATCTTGTACTACATGAAAATATTATTATGCTTTGATAACGCCTTAATTCATTGAAGCATACCCTAAAATCATTCAAGGTTATTTTCACATAAAATTATTTCTTCAAAAATTGTGTGGCATTTTGAGGAAGGAAAATGTTTTTGAAGAATGAAGCATATTATCCTCACGATTTAATTTCACGTGATTTCTAAAAATTATTTTCCATTTAAGATGAAAGTCATTAAAAGGGGTTATATATATATCTCCATTATTACTATAATTGTTTTTATTTTGATGGAATTATATTTAGGAAATCCTTTTGTTTTATATCAATAATGATGGAATGATGATTGAAACCCCATTTTTTTTATTGGGTTATGATATGGTGAATGTTTATATGTTATTATGGAACACATAAGAATGGTTTAATTATTAGAAGGTTGGAACCTATATATGACTCAAATTCATTGTGTAATGTTTTCTATCTCATGAGATATACAATATTGGATTGGAAAGTAACTCTGGTTCAGAAATACAGAGCTGGATTGAGGAGTGAACTATGTTCAGTAATGGAAATTTTCATCTATGATGGTAATGGAAATGAACCATGAATAATATGAAATAATTTTATATGATTATGTGTGAATTAAATAAATTTTAATTTCTTATGTTATAAATATTGGGATTACATTGAACTTTTAGGATTTATCCCATGACATGATATTATGATATTTTATTTGTAGTATAAGTTTTTCAAATTTTATGTTCTAAGGATTATGATATGACTAATATTTCCCTTGTTTTACCTTATTGAGCATTTGAGATCACCATTTCATATTTTTCTTTTCCATAGGAAATTAATGAGGTTATTAAGTAAGATATTCCCAAAAGTATTCTTGTTATGTAGATATAAGTGGGATAAAATGTAGATGTTTTATGAACTAGTTATTTATGATTCCCAGTTTCTAAAGATGTGAAACCTATACGGTCCCGGAGTGGTATTTTTTATGTTATTCAATGAATATAATTAAATGTTGAATTAATATATACATGTAAATTATAGGTCATTATATGTTTAGTATAAATTTTTGATCTATCAATTATTCAAAAAATAGGGATTATTTAGTGGTTGGAACTAGGAGGAACCAAGTGAATAAAAAATGCTCTAGATATTTAATTGATGTTTATGGTGAAAAATGAAATTCTAAAGAGGTGGTTTATAAAATCATATTTATGTTCTTAACCTACTACATCAAGTTAAAATAATAGTATGAATTATATAGAACTACAAAATTCAAGAAAAAATGAGTAATTTTTAAAAATGTCATACTTTTATGAAAATGAACATGACCATTTAATGATCCTTTTAATATTGTAATTATTTAATAATGGATAGATATATTGGAAAAAATATTATATTTTAATTAAAATTTTATACATGAGAATGTTCATTTTTTGTTTTTATCTTTTGGTAGGTGAAGTGAATCATCGATAGAAAATAATTAAGGATACATGGAAAATGCATTAAATTTACTTTATGCATATGGATTTCAATAAAATATAATTCAAAAATATTTTCCTAGAATTTCTCACATCAATATTTATAAATAATAACAATGTATTTTTAAAATGGTGGAAAATTATATTATATAATATAAGGAAACCATTAAATTTCTTTTATGGTATATGTTTGGTTTTATCATTAATCATAAATATAAAATTGGTTATTAGTTTAGCTTCGAGAAATCAATTCACTAAAAAGAAGTATGATAAGTGAGTTTGATAGTTTTGAATAAGTCTTTTTTACATGATCCTACTTTGTATACTGAAATCAGATAATCTCAATGGAAATGTGAATTTGGGAATAAAAAGTTTAAAATAATGTTTTGTTTATGTTTATGTGGTATATTTGATTTATAAATAAGGATTAAATTATTTTATAGCATTAAATGTGATATAAATAAAATAATTTCTTTAATAGAATAAGAAAACATCATAGGTTTGGTAAAATACATAATCAAGAATAGGATATCTAAACATAAATGAAGAGTTTAATCAATCATATGGAGAAAAATAATGTAACACCTAATGAATTAACCTATGTATAGTGTTTCAATTAAAATTAATTTCGGAAATTATGAAAATAAATTTATCAAACCAATTGATAATAAGAAAAATAAAAATTATTAACATATCAATCCAAGATGGAAAGGAAAAACGTATACAATTAATACCCTTAAAGATAATTATAAAAAAGAAGTGGTCAAATTTGAACTGATTATCCACTCAAGGACTATAATTTTCATTATTCATTATTGTAATTTACATTCATCTAAAACATTTATGTTTTATATGGTTATTAATTCACCTCCTCAAAGATTAAATGTTCACATATTAGTGAATCAATATATATGTTCAAAAATTTCATCCCTAGTATTTTAGGATTATCTAATTAAAATTTATAAGATAAACCTTCTTATAAATATTTTGTTAACATTTTTGAATTGATTATAATATTATAAATTCTTTATATATCAATAAAAATTAAAATTATAATTTTTAATGATATAATTTTATATCTAAAATTATCCCCTAATACAATATTGAAGTAAGCTAGATTGTAAACATTATATGGAAAATAATAATTTAATATGGTTACAAATAAGTAATAAATAATATTTTTCTGATAATTTTTTCATAAAAAAGATAAAAATTATTGATATTAAAATAATGAAAGAATATATTGATATACTGTTTATCGATTTTCTTTTAATTTCAATGCTTCATGAGGTTTAGTTTTTTAATTTCACTCAAAAGTGAGGATATAAATGTTTACATAAGCCCTTATAATATGACCTCTATTTATTTAGATGAATTAATGTATTAAATATCATAAAATTAATGAATGTTTTTTATATGACCAACTTTTTATCCATGAAATTCACTTATTATATTTATTAAAAACTAGGGTAGATAAATAAATATTTCTATAGATTATCATTTACATAAAAGTATCACAATCAAGAACATGTATCCTTTTTCTCATATTTTTGAATTTATTGAACAACACAAAGTGAATCAATACCTCATAATGGAGTATCATTAATTTCTATGTCATTAATATAGTCTGAACTTGTATAAAATAATTATTAAAACATTCTATAACAATTATATAAAATTTGAATTCACAGTGATTCCATTTTGACAAAAAAAATTCCCCAAAAATCTTAATCGATTTAATGAACATATAATTTATATATTACCATGATATATATTTTTTTGAATTTTTAGATGATATTTTCAAATAAACTAAGATCAAGGGAAAACATAAATTTAATTTTAGCATTGTTCTAAATATTTCATGGAGGCATAAATTTTTTATTAATTTCAATAATTCTGAATTAAATATGTATAAGGTATTACTATTGTGTTATATAATCACACTTGAGAGTATATATATTATCCTTTAATGATAGTGGTAATTAATGAATAGTTTTGGGTTACTATGCCATTATAAATCCATATTTTTTTGGATTATCTCCTTAATATGAATGCATTATGATTGGTTTATTATTATTTTCTAATCCATTATCCATGTCATGTAATATTTTAGAAACATTTATCTATATAGAGGAATGTTAAGGAAACATAGAAGATCTCAATAAGTTATTTTTTTCAGTTACTACAAATATTATACCTTATTATAGAGATGCTTTTTAGTATATAGTGATGCTTTAAATAAGGTATTGAGTTATGTTCTAATATAAAATATAAAATTAAAAAACATTCCATTCTTTAATTGATAATCATAGAGAAAAATCATCCAATGAATGTTCATTCATTTAATTAATTAGTATTGTAATTTAATATCTATACTCATATATATATGCTAAAAATTGGGTTATATATAGTGATAAAAAAATATACAATTACATATTCACATAATAGAATCCAATAATATTCCAAGGTAGGTGTCTGGAATTGATTATTGATTAGGACTACTTAATACATTACATTATTGGAATGGAAAATTTGTTGGTTGATGCTCTATGAAAAAAGGATAATGTTATCATATCAATAAAGAGGATTATAAGAGATATAATGTTTATAAGATATGAAAAGAAATCTCATTTTAATCATATTAAAATCGATATTATCAAACATTTCACATATGATTACTCATATATATATATATATATATATATATATATATATTTAAATTTCAATGTGGAATATATTACTGATATAAAGAAAAAAAAGTGGGATATTTTTTTTTTGATTTTTATCATTCATAGTGGAAATACATAGAGGAATATAATAATTATCATATAGAAAAAATTGTACAATAAAATGTATAGGTGTTCCATATATAGATAATATCATATAAAAATAATTATGTGAAATAAATAATGGAAACTAATCAAATGCTGAAAATTCATGACTGGAAATAGTTCCTATAAGGTGGTAGGATTCGTAATAAAAATCTCATACAAAAACATGAATTCCTATAAAATAGTTATTAAATTCAATCCATATTTAACTAAACATATTTGAGGTTGAAAGATTCCAGATGTGTACATGTTTAATGGTGTAGAGGGATCCCATCTCCATTCATAAATACTTTATACTTTATTATTTTGTTAATTCATTGCAACAATAAAGGCATGTAATTATTCAACTAAATAAATTATAATGGCATTATATTAGTAAAACATCCAAATAAAATCTCCTTATATATTCTAGAATACACCACTCTATCTTACCAAAACCTATATTTATTATCATCAATATATCAATATTTCACTTGATCAAAATTATTATTTTAGACATTAAAATAATAAAATGAACCCCGTATTGGTTTTAAACATTCCATACTAACCAGTTCTATTAATAATATAGAAATCATGATTTATATTAATATAAATCCAAATGTAAAACATGTTAGAACACTATATATTTTCTATGAATTGTGATACTATAATAGTACATGACTCCACATTTCCCTTAATATGTCATAGAGTTCGTGTTCCACTAAAGTTTTTAGAAAATTTCAAAAACAATAACTAGAATTAGATGCATCAGCTATGGTGATAGATTGATATTAAAAAGAAAAATGGATTCATTGTGAGTACAACATAAAAAAAGTAATGGGGTTTCAAAAATTTCATCAATTAATTGAAACATTAATCTTGAAGAAAATATATATTATTAACAAGTGATTAATGCTCCATTAATCGTAATTGAAAAAAGTTAGATAAAATATATGGGAATATAATAATTTTAAGATTAAAATTCAGATATTCCTTCCCATGAGACACTCTATAGAGAATATACAATATTTGTGAATAAATAGAGTTCTTGTAAAATATTTTATGTTTCTTTCAAATAAATACATGTTCTATAAAATAGAACAGGAAAAATAGTTTACAATTGTGAATTTCATTTGTCGATATTTCCAAAATAGTGATGCCCTATTTGGGTTTAAATTGATATCCAAAAATTACTAGTTTAATGTGAATATAAATACTATCAATTTAATAGTTCAATTTATCAGATGTATAAATATAAAATTTATAAATTTATGCTTCCAAAATAATATTATCTATTATAATTACAATCTAATTATCCCTCCAAAACATCAGTGTATATTTATTTGAGAATAAATATACCGAGTAAAAACATAGGGTTTAAACGATTCCATTTGAGTATGCCATCTAAAGGAGTCTATGTATGGATACAAAAACATATTAATTTTTTAAATAATATTTTAATAAATATATTTTTACTACTCTTACTTGAAAATTATATTCATAAATAGTATGTCTACATGGAATGATTGTAAATAAATATGTACATATTTATCATCCTCATGTATGTATTAGAATTTAAAGGAAAATCCCATTTTCAAGTAGTAAATTTATATTCCAAACTAATCCATACCATGAAATATTTATCATTAAATAAATTGTATTTTTATAAAGATTCAAAAACTATTTGTATATAATTAAATAGTATATTAGATTTTACAAATATCAGACTTCAGTAAACATGTTATGCTTACCATGTAGAGTGACATACCATTAACAGAGATAACTAATGATTCATTTTATCAATGATTTAATAGAAATAAGAATATTTTAGTCTACCCAAAAATGTACCCAAACATATATAATAATAAAATATTCAATTTAAAAAATACTCATTAAATGAGATGTTTCAGTTTTATATGTTAATTTCCCAAAAAATAGATAAGGTATTCACAAATTTTTTTCCTTCATTTTTTTTATAGTGGTCAAATATGTCACGACCCGTCCTCGGGGCCCGTGCCGTGACTACCACAAGCCCACCTTCCACAGGCCAGGGGCTGGCGACTAGCACCAAGGCGTAAAATCCCAGTAAACAGGGAAGGCATTGCCTTTATAAGTAACAACCACACAGAGTCAGCAAGCGGAAAGTAAAGTGCAGAAAAGTAATGGGGGCCAGAAATACAAGCCCAACTGTAAAGTACAACTGAAAATTAAAGTACAGCAACTGAAGAAAAGACGGCGGCCTCGTGTCGTCCACTGGCAATCCCACCTGAAGGGTGGGTACAGATAGCCTCCAGGCTCCTCGGGTCCCACGTCCGCTCCGAGCACGTCCCGCCCAGTGGTCCACCTCCAGGTACCGTCCTGCTCCACGCCCCAACCGTGATCAGCGCTGTCCGTCGTCTGCAACCAACACAACAAGGTGCGGGCATAGCCCGTGCAGGGGTGAGTACAAGCTACTCAGTAAGGACCCCGAGACCCCCGAAGGTCTCCCGAAATCCACAAAGGATATAGCACAAAAGAAAGATGCAATCACGAAGTAACATCTGACTCGACTTAGGTATATGCCCATACATATACCTAAGTCCCCAATTCTAGCTCTGCTCACGAGCTCAAGAACAACTCAATCCACAAAGGAAAGCAAGACTCAAATCCACAAAGGAGAGTAAACAGTAAATCCACATAGGATAGTTCAACACAATCCACAAAGGAGGGTAACAGTAAATCCACATAGGGTAGTTCAACACAATCCACAAAGGAAAGTAACATAAGATTCAGCTCAACCAGGTATACTTTTTCAGATGACGTCAAGATGATCACTGATCCATCTAAGTCGTCGGACCCACGAAGGATCGATAGGTACTAACCCCCGCAAAAGACCCACGTAGGATCGGGCTCACACAGAACCTGTAGGCAGTGGCTCACACAGAACCGGTAGTAAGGACCCACATAGGATCGGGCTCACACAGAACCTGTAGCACTGATCCACGTAGGATCGCTGAGTGCAGTAGTCGACGCAGTCCACTGAGGATCTCTGCTCTGTCGTCGCCGCAGTCCACGAAGGATCTCTGCTCTGTCGTCGAAGTCACAGCCAGCGCTAGGGTTCCCGTACATAGCGAGCTCGTTTAGGAGGGTCCGCTCCACGAGCCGAGAGGTTGATACATCAACTGACACGTAGTCCGAAGTTGATGTATCCAAAAGTTCCGTATCGACAACAGGATCTCAACGCAACAGACGGCGCGTCAATCGGACGCCCGGTCTGAGAGTTATTGGCATTTTCGTCCCAGGGGCCCGGTTGGTTTTTAGAGCAAAACCAACCCGACCGTACTCCGCCTGTATCCGATCCTCGGGTGGAGTATGCCAAAAGTTCCGTCCCACTTAGAGGAAACTACCACAGCTGACGGTACGTCGTTCGGACGTCCGTAGCTCAAGTTATGAGCGTTTCCGCTCCGAGGGCCCGGTTGGTTTCGTGTACGAACCAACCCGGCCGAACACAAAGTCTTCCGAAACCTTGAGTATAATATACCGAAACGACCGCCTCGATCCAAGGATCGCGTAGCCGCTGACGGTTCGTCAATCGGAGGTCCCAGGCCCAAGATATGGGCGAAAGACTGAAGAGGGCCCGAAATGGGGGTCCTGGGCCCGGGGCGACCCGGCCCGAACCCCCCCTTGGGTCGGCCGAACCGGGTCGGCCCGGCCGACCGGACCGGCCGGCGCGGCTTCGGCCGAGCGGCCGCTTGAGCCGCCGCGGGTCAAACCCGCGGCTTTGGAGAAATGCGGCCCGCGCGGGCCGCGTGCTGGGTGGCCGGACCGCGGACGCGGTCCGGCGGTTCGCCGCCACCGCGGCTCGGCCGCGGCGGACTCCTCCGGCGGCGCGCCGGCCGCCGCCGCCTCCGGTCGCCGGCGCCGCCGTGCCGCCGCCCCCTTCCGCGGGCCGCCGGAGTTGCTCCGGTGGCCCGTTTTGCCTCCCGTCTGCGCCGATGCTCCTCCCGGGGGCCGATCTCCACTGCGGGATCAACAGATCGCCCCTGTCGTGCGGTTCGTCGTTGTCTGCCAAATCCGCACAAAAAGGAAGATCGACGGAGGGTTGCCGGGTCTTGTTCGTTAGACCCGCACCCTCCGCGTTAGTCATAATCAACGGGAGAAACAAGAAACGACCAATCAACAATTTTAAATAAATTTAAAATTGTTCCGTGATCGGTTCCTTATTTTAAAAGAAATAAAATCACGGGAAAGGAAAATAAAATATTCCAATCAACCCTTACCTCGCAGCTGTCATTGCCGAACGAGGGATCGTCGCGGGATTGCTCGTCGCGGAAGAAGGGGGATCGTCGCGTCGTCGCGGTATCCGGCGTCGCGTCGCCAATCTTCGGATCAAGAACAAACGGATTTAATTAATTTAAATCCGTTGTTATTGAAATTAAAAAGGGAGAATTAACGATCCGATTCTTACCTTAGTTGCCGAACGAGGATCGGCTGCGGAAGAAGAGGCGTCGCCGAAGAACGTCGCGGGTAAAGCTCGTCGACGTCGCAGATCTCGGTGTGCGTCGTCGAATTCCGGTCGCCGGCGTTCTTCGCGTTCTTCGCGTTCTTCGCGTTCTTCGCGTTCTTCGCGTTCTTCGCGGGGAGATGAAGAAACAAGATCCTCTCAAATCCTTTCAAAGGATTTTTAGGTTGGTCTTATTTTATAAACATGCCAACAAACGCAAAAGCGTAAGTAACGACCCATCAGTTCGTTGAATTAATTCAACGAGCGAAACAGCCCATTTAATTCACGAAAGAAACAGCCCATTTAATTCACGAAATAAACCGCCCAATTAAATGGTCTGTTAAGAATTTACGAAAACGCGTCGGTTGACTTTTCAGTTACCTTGACGGGTTTTCGCGGGTGCGTTACTTAGCGAAAGAAACGGCGGGGCTCGTGCGGGCCCCACCTCACAAATATCCTACCAAGGGGGTAGGATATTTCCGGATAGCATCCTATCCAGTTCAACTCAGTTCAAGCCGCCCTTAAGTGGCTTCAAGTGGCTTCCAAGCAGCTTAAGTGAAATAAAATAAAGTTGTCGCACAAACTTTATTTTATTTCTGACTTAAAGCCGCGAAATTTAAAAACCACGTCTGAGCAAACGCAACTCCGGAAGAGGCGTTTCTAAGCAAATACCGGTGCTGCGATTTCATCGGTGCCCTCAGAATTTGATTCCGGGCACCGGTTCAAAAGATAGAAAAACCCGCTCGTCCGTTCACTGAACGTACCCGAGCCAAACTTCGGAAATTGATTCCGGGCACACCGGGCCTCGGAATCAGGTACCGTCTGAAGCTGCGCTCTTGTAAAATTCCAAAGAAAATTAAGAAAAAAATTTCCTTGAAATTTTCGGGTCTTTACATTACTCCCACCTCAGGGCTTTACGTCCCCGTAAAGATACATCAAAAACTAGGGGAACAAATGGGGGTACTGAGCACGCATCTGAGCCTCCCGCTCCCAAGTGCTCTCCTGTAGGTTCCCGTGCTGCCATCTGACGCGCACAAGAGGAATTGACCGCCCACGTAGGAACCGCTCCTGTCGATCCTCGATCTCCACTGGGACCTCCGCAAAAGTCGCCCCATCGTCCACGTCCAGCTCCCCAAAGTCGATGATGTGTGTCGGGTCGTGCACGTATCTCCTCAGCTGAGACACGTGGAAGACGTCGTGCACCCGGTGCAACTGAGGTGGTAGAGCCAGGCGATAAGCCACCTCTCCTATCCTGCTGAGGACCTGGAAAGGCCCGATGAAGCGTGGAGATAACTTGCCGCCTCGGCCAAATCTCCGTAAACCACGTCGAGGTGAGACGCGCAAAACTACGTGGTCGCCATCCTCGAACTCTAGTGGCCTCCGTCTCCTGTCAGCATATGACTTCTGCCGGCTCTGAGCTGTCCTCATCCTCTCCTGGATGATCTGGACCTTCTCTGTCGTGGCTCGGACCATCTCTGGTCCCACGAGTGCTGACTCCCCAGGGTCTGTCCAGCACAACGGTGATCTGCAGGGTCTGCCGTACAACGCCTCGTATGGTGCCATCCCGATGGTGGAGTGGTAGCTGTTGTTGTACGCGAACTCCACCAAGGGTAGGTGGTCCTCCCAGCTGCGACCAAAGTCGAGAACACATGCACGGAGCATGTCCTCGAGTGTCTGTATGGTCCTCTCCGTCTGACCGTCCGTCTGAGGGTGGAAGGCTGTGCTCAGATGGAGCCGCGTCCCGAACGCCTCCTGCAACCCCTTCCAAAGCTGGGAAGTGAAACGAGCATCTCGATCGGAGAAGATAGATGATGGCACACCGTGAAGCCGTACGATCTCCTGGACGTAAAGACGTCCCAAGCTCTCCACTGAGCCCTGCTCTCTGATGGGTAAGAAGTGTGCCGACTTGGTGAGTCGTTCGACAATCACCCAAATGGAGTCATGACCTCTAGAAGTGCGTGGAAGTCCAGTCACGAAATCCATAGATATGCCATCCCACTTCCACTCCGGGACCTCCAAGGGCTGTACCAAGCCTGCTGGTACCTGATGCTCAGCCTTCACCTGCTGGCAGGTGAGGCATCGTGAAACGAACTCTGCCACAACTTTCTTCATGCCCGGCCACCAGTGCTGTCGCCTGAGATCCTGGTACATCTTCGCCACTCCAGGATGTACCGCCAAGGGAGAAGTGTGAAACTCTCTCAGCACCTCCTCTCGCAAAGCGACTGGTATGAAGGTACGTCCTCTGAAAAGGATGTCGTGCTCTGCTCCAAGGGAGAAGCCATCAGGCGCCTGACCTGAGGATATCAGTGCACGCCGGGTCTCACAGTCAGCGTCCTCACGCTGAGCCTCTCTGACCCGCTGTAGAAGTGGAGGAGAGACTGTGAGAGACTGAAGAAAGGCTGCTCCGTCTCTATCCATGAAGGATATCTGTAAGGAGGCTAGCTGCTCCGTCGCCTCCTCAAGTAGCTGAATGCCCGTCCTCCTGCTGAGGGAATCGGCTACCACGTTCCCCTTCCCAGGAGTATAGACTATCTCAAAGTCATAGTCCTGGAGGAACTCAAGCCATCTCCGATGTCTCAGGTTTAGGTCCTTCTGAGAGAAGATATACCTGAGACTCTGGTGGTCAGAAAAGAATGTGAAGCGCTCGCCCATCAGATAGTGTCGCCACATCTTCAGAGCGAAGACCACTGCTGCTAACTCCAGGTCATGAGTGGCGTAGTTCTGCTCATGCGGCCTCAACTGACGTGATCCGTAGGCGATCACGGCCCGCTCCTGCATCAGGACGCATCCGAGTCCAGTCCCTGATGCATCGTAGTAATCTACGCATCCAACTCCCTCCTCAGGCAACCTCAAGATAGGTGCGCTGGTCAATCTCTGCCTCAGCTCCTGGAAGCCCTGCTGACATCTGTCTGACCACACGAAGGGTTTCCCCTTCTTTGTCAAAGCTGAGAGTGGTGCCGCAACTCTGGAGAAGTCTGGCACGAATCTCCGATAGTATCCGGCTAGGCCCAAGAAGCTCCGCACCTCTGTCACGCTCTTGGGTGGCTCCCAAGCTAGCACTGCCTCGATCATCGCGGGATCCACTGCAACTCCCGCCTCAGAGATGACGTGCCCCAAGAAATGGACCTCACGTAACCAGAACTAGCACTTTGAGAGCTTTCCATAAAGCTGGTGCTCTCGGAGTGTGTCTAGCACAACTCGCAGGTGGTAGGCATGCTCCTCCTCAGTCGCCGAGTATACCAAAATGTCGTCAATGAAGACCACGACAAATCGGTCGAGGTATGGCTGGAAGATCCTGTTCATGAGGCTCATGAACACTGCTGGAGCATTGGTTATGCCGAATGGCATAACCAAGAACTCATAATGGTCATACCGACACCTGAAGGCCGTCTTCTGCACGTCCTCGTCCCGAACTCTGAGCTGATGATAGCCTGACCGGAGGTCTATCTTTGAGAACCACCGCGCTCCCTTGAGCTGATCGAAGAGGTCATCAATCCGTGGCAGCGGATACTTGTTCCTCACTATCACCTGGTTCAGGCGACGATAGTCGACACACAGTCGCAAGCTCCCGTCCGCCTTCTTGGCGAACAAAATCGGGGAAGCCCAGGGTGAAACACTGGGTCGGATAAACCCCTTGCTCTGCAAGTCCTCCAACTGTACCCGCAGCTCCCGAAGCTCGGCGGGGGCCATCCGATATGCTGGAGTAGATATCGGGGCTGTCCCGGGGTACAAGTCGATGTAAAAGTCTACCTCTCTACGAGGAGGTAGCCCTGGAACGTCGTCGGGAAAGACGTCCACGTACTGGTCCACCACTGCAGGAAAAGCCGGACTCCGCACGTCCACTGCTCCTAGGATGAGGCTAGCCAACTGATGAGAGATGGGCTGCACTCTCCTCCGCGGAAGTCCATCCTGTGCTGCAAAGGTTCCCTTCTCGCCGGTGAAGGTAAACCTGCTCCCGTCGGTGCGAACACATCGCACCTTGCGCCTAAAACAGTCGATCTGGGCATGAACCGTGGATAGCCAATCCATGCCCAAGATGACGTCGTAAGGCCTCGACGCCGCTACAAGGAGATCCCAGCCGAAGCTCTCGCCTCCTAGAGTAAGCTCACACTACCGGCACCAGTGCGTAATCGTCGAGTCTACTCCCGTAGGAGTCTCTAGCCGTAAGGATCGAGCCAACGGCTCAGTCGGAATCTCCGAGCTCCGAACAAGGGCAGAGGCTATGAAAGAGTGACTTGCTCCTGTGTCTATAAGTACTGCAGAAAGGGTGGAATAGACACAGATCGTACCTCGAATCATCTCTGGCAAGTCGGGGTCGTAGGCCTCTACTGCCTGGAGCTGGGCCTGTCCCTGCCCGCCAGCTCCATGTGGTCGAGGTGGCCCTCCTGGTGGTGGTGGGGGTAGAGCCTGGAAGCGTCGCCCACCACCCGCTGCTCGGCCAGCTCCTCTGCCTCGTCCGCCTCCTCCCTGCGGACCGCCACGGTCGACCCTCTGCCTCTGCCGGGGTGGCCCCTCCACCGTCTACTGCTCCTCTGATCGGCGAGTCGGGCAGTCACGAGCCATGTGACCCTGCCCGCCGCAGGAGTAGCACAGCCTGCCTCTCGGAAGGCTGGAACTCCGCTGTGTGCCCTGCACTGCTGAGCCGGTGTCCTGAGGCCGTCTGCGTGGGGGTCTGGTCTGCCTGGACCCGAGAGTCATCCGTCGGCTACCTGCTGCCAAAGACTCAGCTACCTGCCGCCCTGCGCTAGGTCTCGCCGCTGAAGAAGGCTCTGACAGGAAGCTCTCGATCAGGAGGGCTCGCTCCAGCACTCCCGCCTGGGTCGGAATGCTGAGGGAGATCAGCGACGCCCGAATCTCCTGTCGCAAGCCCTGCTCGAAGGTCCGGGCCCGGAAGAAGGGGTCCCGTACCATGTCGGTCGAGTAGCGAGATAGGTCCGTGAACCTCGCCGCGTACTGAGCGACCGTCATGCTGCCCTGGCGCAGCTGGAGAAGCTCCTGGATGCGCACCGCTCGGAGGGTGGCCGGGACGAACTCAGAGCGGAAGAGGCTCTCGAAGTCCGCCCAGAGCAAGGATGCCTCATCGTGAACCTGGAGCATCAGGCTCCACCATCGTCCTGCCGCCGCCTGCAGGAGGCTCGCTGCGAGAATCACCATGAGATCCGCTGGTGTCCTCACTAGCCTAAAGATCCGTACCACCGCCTCTAGCCAGTCCTTGGCGGCCTGGGGGTCCGCCTCACCGCGAAACCTGGGCGGTCGCTGGCTCTGAAACTCATGCAGTGCCCTGAGGCGACGTGCATCGTCAGCGTCTGGTACTGGCAGCATCGGTGGCTCGGCGGGTAAAGCTATCGCCGGTGCTACTGCTGGCAAAGGGCCCTGCACCGAGGCCTCGTCGCTCGGTGGGGTGCCGTCGCGCCCTACACTCGGAACCCTAGCTGGCTGTCGTCGCGGGGCCATCCTGAAAAGGAGAACAAGAGCACCACAGTCAGAACAGTATACCTGGTGAGCTGGCACAAGTAATCACAAGGAAAACTTGAGACTTTCATAAAGCAGATCAGTATACCCGGTGAGCTGACACAAGTAATCACAAAGATAACTCGAAACACACACGCAATCAATGTTTTCATGCATTAAGTCGGAAATCAGGAGTCAGGGTCCTGGTGTACGGATACGTCGGCCGCCGCACCAACACTGGGCTCCCTGAACTGATAACCACACTCAATACACTAAACACTATTGCTTCATATAGAAAGAAAGGACGATCAGAGTCTGCGGTAGAACCGACCGCCTCTGATACCAATTTGTCACGACCCGTCCTCGGGGCCCGTGCCGTGACTACCCCAAGCCCGCCTTCCATAGGCCAGGGGCTGGCGACTAGCACCAAGGCGTAAAATCCCAGTAAACAGGGAAGGCATTGCCTTTATAAGTAACAACCACACAGAGTCAGCAAGCGGAAAGTAAAGTGCAGAAAAGTAAAGGGGGACGGAAATACAAGCACAACTGTAAAGTACAACTGAAAAGTAAAGTACAACAACTGAAGAAAAGACGGCGGCCTCGTGTCGTCCACTAGCAATCCCACCTGAAGGGTGGGTACAGATAGCCTCCAGGCTCCTCGGGTCCCACGTCCGCTCCGAGCACGTCCCGCCCAGTGGTCCACCTCCAGGTACCGTCCTGCTCCACGCCCCAACCGTGATCAGCGCTGTCCGTCGTCTGCAACCAACACAACAAGGTGCGGGCATAGCCCGTGCAGGGGTGAGTACAAGCTACTCAGTAAGGACCCCGAGACCCCCGAAGGTCTCCCGAAAGCCACAAAGGAAATAGCACAAAAGAACGATGCAATCACGAAGTAACATCTGACTCGACTTAGGTATATGCCCATACATATACCTAAGTCCCCAATTCTAGCTCTGCTCACGAGCTCAAGAACAACTCAATCCACAAAGGAAAGCAAGACTCAAATCCACAAAGGAGAGTAAACAGTAAATCCGCATAGGATAGTTCAACACAATCCACAAAGGAGGGTAACAGTAAATCCACATAGGGTAGTTCAACACAATCCACAAAGGAAAGTAACATAAGATTCAGCTCAACCAGGTATACTTTTTCAGATGACGTCAAGATGATCACTGATCCATATAAGTCGTCGGACCCACGAAGGATCGATAGGTACTAACCCCCGCAAAAGACCCACGTAGGATCGGGCTCACACAGAACCTGTAGGCAGTGGCTCACACAAAACCAGTAGTAAGGACCCACATAGGATCGGGCTCACACAGAACCTGTAGCACTGATCCACGTAGGATCGCTGAGTGCAGTAGTCGACGCAGTCCACTGAGGATCTCTGCTCTGTCGTCGCCGCAGTCCACGAAGGATCTCTGCTCTGTCGTCAAAGTCACAGCCAGCTCTAGGGTTCCCGTACATAGCGAGCTCGTTTAGGAGGGTCCGCTCCACGAGCCGAGAGGCTGATACATCAACTGACAGGTAGTCCGAAGTTGATGTATCCAAAAGTTCCGTATCGACAACAGGATCTCAACGCAACAGACGGCGCGTCAATCGGACGCCCGGTCTGAGAGTTATTGGCATTTTCGTCCCAGGGGCCCGGTTGGTTTTTAGAGCAAAACCAACCCGACCGTACACCGCCTGTATCCGATCCTCGGGTGGAGTATGCCAAAAGTTCCGTCCCACTTAGAGAAAACTACCACAGCTGGCGGTACGTCGTTCGGACGTCCGTAGCTCAAGTTATGAGCGTTTCCGCTCCGAGGGCCCGGTTGGTTTCGTGTACGAACCAACCCGTCCGAACACAAAGTCTTCCGAAACCTTGAGTATAATATACCGAAACGACCGACTCGATCCAAGGATCGCGTAGCCGCTGACGGTTCGTCAATCGGAGGTCCCAGGCCCAAGATATGGGCGAAAGACCGAAGAGGGCCCGAAACGGGGGTCCTGGGCCCGGGGCGACCCGGCCCGAACCCCACCTTGGGTCGGCCGAACCGTGTCGGCCCGAACCGGGTTGGCCCAACCCGGCCCGAACCGGCTCGGCCGGGTCCGGTCCGGCCTGGGTGCGGCCCGGCCGACCGGACCGGCCGGCTCGGCTTCGGCCGGGCGGCCGCTTGAGCCGCCGCGGGTCAAACCCGCGGCTTTGGAGAAACGCGGGCCGCGTGCTGGGTGGCCGGACCGCGGACGCGGTCCGGCGGTTCGCCGCCGCCACGGGTCGGCCGCGGCGGACTCCTCCGGCGGCGCGCCGAGCGCCGCCGCCTCCGGTCGCCGGCGCCGCCGCGCCGGCGACCCGCGCCGCCGCCCCCTTCCGCGGGCCGCCGGAGTTGCTCTGGTGGCCCGTTTTGCCTCCCGTCTGTGCCGATGCTCCTCCCGGGGGCCGATCTCCACTGCGGGATCAACAGATCTCCCCTTCCGCGCGGTTCTTCGTTGTCCGCCAAATCCGCACAAAAAGGAAGATCAGCGGAGGGTTTCCGGGTCTTGTTCGTTAGACCCGCACCCTCCGCGTTAGTCATAAACAACGGGAGAAACAAGAAACGACCAATCAACAATTTTAAATAAATTTAAAATTGTTCCGTGATCGGTTCCTTATTTTAAAAGAAATAAAATCACGGGAAAGGAAAATAAAATATTCCAATCATCCCTTACCTCGCAGCTGTCGTTGCCGAACGAGGGATCGTCGCGGGATTGCTCGTCGCGGAAGAAGGGGGATCGTCGCGTCGTCGTGGTATCCGGCGTCGCGTCGCCAATATCCGGATCAAGAACAAACGGATTTAATTAATTTAAATCCGTTGTTATTGAAATTAAAAAGGGAGAATTAACGATCCGGTTCTTACCTTAGTTGCCGAACGAGGATCGGCTGCGGAAGAAGAGGCGTCGCCGAAGAACGTCGCGGGTAAAGCTCGTCGACGTCGCAGATCTCGGTGTGCGTCGTCGAATTCCAGTCGCCGGCGTTCTTCGCGTTCTTCGCGTTCTTCGCGTTCTTCGCGGGGAGATGAAGAAACAAGATCCTCTCAAATCCTTTCAAAGGATTTTTAGGTTGGTCTTATTTTATAAACATGCCAACAAACGCAAAAGCGTAAGTAACGACCCATCAGTTCGTTGAATTAATTTAACGAGCGAAACAGCCCATTTAATTCACGAAAGAAACAGCCCATTTAATTCACGAAATAAACCGCCCAATTAAATGGTCTGTTAAGAATTTACGAAAACGCGTCGGTTGACTTTTCAGTTACCTTGACGGGTTTTCGCGGGTGCGTTACTCAGCGAAAGAAACGGCGGGGCTCGTGCGGGCCCCACCTCACAAATATCCTACCAAGGGGGTAGGATATTTCCGGATAGCATCCTATCCAGTTCAACTCAGTTCAAGCCGCCCTTAAGTGGCTTCAAGTGGCTTCCAAGCAGCTTAAGTGAAATAAAATGAAGTTGTCGCACAAACTTTATTTTATTTCTGACTTAAAGCCGCGAAATTTAAAAACCACGTCTGAGCAAACGCAACTCCGGAAGAGGCGTTTCTAAGCAAATACCGGCGCTGCGATTTCATCGATGCCCTCAGAATTTGATTCCGGGCACCGGTTCAAATGATAGAAAAACCCGCTCGTCCGTTCACTGAACGTACCCGAGCCAAACTTCGGAAATTGATTCCGGGCACACCGGGCCTCGGAATCAGGTACCGTCTGAAGCTGCGCTCTTGTAAAATTCCAAAGAAAATTAAGAAAAAAATTTCCTTGAAATTTTCGGGTCTTTACATTACTCCCACCTCAGGGCTTTACGTCCCCGTAAAGATACATCAAAAACTAGGGGAACAAATGGGGGTACTGAGCACGCATCTGAGCCTCCCGCTCCCAAGTGCTCTCCTGGAGGTTCCCGTACTGCCATCTGACGCGCACAAGAGGAATCGACCGCCCACGTAGGACCCGCTCCTGTCGATCCTCGATCTCCACTGGGACCTCCGCAAAAGTCTCCCCATCGTCCACGTCCACCTCCCCAAAGTCGATGATGTGCGTCGGGTCGTGCACGTATCTCCTCAGCTGAGACACGTGGAAGACGTCATGCACCCGGTGCAACTGAGGTGGTAGAGCCAGGCGATAAGCCACCTCTCCTATCATGCTGAGGACCTGGAAAGGCCCGATGAAGCGTGGAGATAACTTGCCGCCTCGGCCAAATCTCCGTAAACCACGTCGAAGTGAGACACACAAAAATACGTGGTCGCCATCCTCGAACTCTAGTGGCCTCCGTCTCCTGTCAGCATATGACTTCTGCCGGCTCTGAGCTGTCCTCATCCTCTCCTGGATGATCTGGACCTTCTCTGTCGTGGCTCGGACCATCTCTGGTCCCACGAGTGCTGACTCCCCAGGGTCTGTCCAGCACAACGGTGATCTGCAGGGTCTGCCGTACAACGCCTCGTATGGTGCCATCCCGATGGTGGAGTGGTAGCTGTTGTTGTACGCGAACTCCACCAAGGGTAGGTGGTCCTCCCAGCTGCGATCAAAGTCGAGAACACATGCACGGAGCATGTCCTCGAGTGTATGTATGGTCCTCTCCGTCTGACCGTCCGTCTGAGGGTGGAAGGCTGTGCTCAGATGGAGCCGCGTCCCGAACGCCTCCTGCAACCCCTTCCAAAGCCGAGAAGTGAAACGAGCATCTCGATCGGAGACGATAGATGATGGCACACCGTTAAGCCGTACGATCTCCTGGATGTAAAGACGTCCCAAGCTCTCCACTGAGCCCTGCTCTCTGATGGATAAGAAGTGTGCCGACTTGGTGAGTCGGTCGACAATCACCCAAATGGAGTCGTGACCTCTGGAAGTGCATGGAAGTCCAGTCACGAAATCCATAGATATGCCATCCCACTTCCACTCCGGGACCTCCAAGGGCTGTACCAAGCCTGCTGGTACCTGATGCTCGGCCTTCACCTGCTGGCAGGTGAGGCATCGTGAAACGAACTCTGCCACAGCTTTCTTCATGCCCGGCCACCAGTGCTGTCGCCTGAGATCCTGGTACATCTTCGCCACTCTAGGATGTACCGCCAAGGTAGAAGTGTGAAACTCTCTCAGCACCTCCTCTCGCAAAGCGACTGGTACGAAGGTACGTCCTCTGAAAAGGATGTCGTGCTCTGCTCCAAGGGAGAAGCCATCAGGCGCCTGACCTGAGGATATCAGTGCACGCCGGGTCTCACAGTCAGCGTCCTCACGCTGAGCCTCTCTGACCCGCTGTAGAAGTGGAGGAGAGACTGTGAGAGACTGAAGAAAGGCTGCTCCGTCTCTATCCACGAAGGATATCTGTAAGGAGGCTAGCTGCTCCGTCGCCTCCTCAAGTAGCTGAATGCCCGTCCTCCTGCTGAGGGCATCGGCTACCACGTTCCCCTTCCCAGGAGTATAGACTATCTCAAAGTCATAGTCCTGGAGGAACTCAAGCCATCTCCGCTATCTCAGGTTCATGTCCTTCTGAGAGAAGATATACCTGAGACTCTGGTGGTCAGAAAAGACTGTGAAGCGCTCGCCCATCCGATAGTGTCTCCACGTCTTCAGAGCGAAGACCACTGCTGCTAACTCCAGGTCATGAGTGGCGTAGTTCTGCTCATGCGGCCTCAACTGACGTGATCCGTAGGCGATCACGGCCCGCTCCTGCATCAGGACGCATCCGAGTCCAGTCCCTGATGCATCGCAGTAAACTACGTATCCAACTCCCTCCTCAGGCAACCTCAAGATAGGTGCGCTGGTCAATCTCTGCCTCAGCTCCTGGAAGCCCTGCTGACATCTGTCTGACCACACGAAGGGTTTCCCCTTCTTTGTCAAAGATGAGAGTGGTGCCGCAACTCTGGAGAAGTCTGGCACGAATCTCCGATAGTATCCGGCTAGGCCCAAGAAGCTCTGCACCTCTGTCACGCTCTTGGGTGGCTCCCAAGCTAGCACTGCCTCGATCTTCGCGGGATCCACTGCAACTCCCGCCTCAGAGATGACGTGCCCCAAGAAATGGACCTCACGTAACCAGAACTGGCACTTTGAGAGCTTTCCATAAAGCTGGTGCTCTCGGAGTGTGTCTAGCACAACTCGCAGGTGGTAGGCATGCTCCTCCTCAGTCGCCGAGTATACCAAAATGTCGTCAATGAAGACCACGACAAATCGGTCGAGGTATGGCTGGAAGATCTTGTTCATGAGGCTCATGAACACTGCTGGAGCATTGGTTACGCCGAATGGCATAACCAAGAACTCATAATGGCCATACCGACACCTGAAGGCCGTCTTCTGCACGTCCTCGCCCCGAACTCTGAGCTGATGATAGCCTGACCGGAGGTCTATCTTTGAGAACCACCGCGCTCCCTTGAGATGATCGAAGAGGTCATCAATCCGTGGCAGCGGATACTTGTTTCTCACTGTCACCTGGTTCAGGCGACGATAGTCGACACACAGTCGCAAGCTCCCGTCCGCCTTCTTGGCGAACAAAATCGGGGAAGCCCAGGGTGAAACACTGGGTCGGATAAACCCCTTGCTCTGCAAGTCCTCCAACTGTACCCGCAGCTCCCGAAGCTCGGCGGGGGCCATCCGATATGCTGGAGTAGATATCGGGGCTGTCCCGGGGTACAAGTCGATGTAAAAGTCTACCTCTCTACGAGGAGGTAGCCCTGGAACGTCGTCGGGAAAGACGTCCACGTACTGGTCCACCACTGCAGGAAAAGCCGGACTCCGCACGTCCACTGCTCCTAGGATGAGGCTAGCCAACTGATGAGAGATGGGCTGCACTCTCCTCCGCGGAAGTCCATCCTGTGCTGCAAAGGTTCCCTTCTCGCCGGTGAAGGTAAACCTGCTCCCGTCGGTGCGAACACATCGCACCTTGCGCCTAAAATAGTGGATCTGGGCATGAACCGTGGATAGCCAATCCATGCCCAAGATGACGTCGTAAGGCCTCGACGCCGCTACAAGGAGATCCCAGCCGAAGCTCTCGCCTCCTAGAGTAAGCTCACACTGCCGGCACCAGAGCGTAATCGTCGAGTCTACTCCCGTAGGAGTCTCTAGCCGTAAGGATCGAGCCAACGGCTCAGTCGGAATCTCCGAGCTCCGAACAAGGGCAGAGGCTATGAAAGAGTGACTCGCTCCTGTGTCTATAAGTACTGAAGCAAGGGTGGAATAGACACAGATCGTACCTCGAATCATCTCTGGCAAGTCGGGGTCGTAGGCCTCCACTGCCTGGAGCTGGGCCTGTCCCTGCCCGCCAGCTCCATGTGGTCGAGGTGGCCCTCCTGGTGGTGGTGGGGGTAGAGCCTGGAAGCGTCGCCCACCACCCGCTGCTCGGCCAGCTCCTCTGCTTCGTCCGCCTCCTCCCTGCGGACCGCCATGGTCGACCCTCTGCCTCTGCCGGGGTGGCCCCTCCACCGTCTGCTGCTCCTCTGATCGACGAGTCGGGCAGTCACGAGCCATGTGACCCTGCCCGCCGCAGGAGTAGCACAGCCTGCCTCTCGGAAGGCTGGAACTCCGGTGTGTGCCCTGCACTGCTGAGCCGGTGTCCTGAGGCCGTCTGCGTGGGGGTCTGGTCTGCCGGGACCCGAGAGTCATCCGTCGGCTACCTGCTGCCGAAGACTCAGCTACCTGCCGCCCTGCGCTAGGTCTCACCGCTGAAGAAGGCTCTGCCAGGAAGATCTCGATCAGGAGGGCTCAATCCAGCACTCCCGCCTGGGTCGGAATGCTGAGGGATATCAGCGACGCCCGAATCTCCTGTCGCAAGCCCTGCTCGAAGGTCCGGGCCCGGAAGAAGGGGTCCCATACCATGTCGGTCGAGTAGCGAGATAGGTCCGTGAACCTCGCCGCGTACTGAGCGACCGTCATGCTGCCCTGGCGCAGCTGGAGAAGCTCCTGGATGCGCACCGCTCGGAGGGTGGCCGGGACGAACTCAGAGCGGAAGAGGCTCTCGAAGTCCGCCCAGAGCAAGGATGCCTCATCGTGAACCTGGAGCATCAGGCTCCACCATCGTCCTGCCGCCGCCTGCAGGAGGCTCGCTGCGAGAATCACCATGAGATCCGCTGGTGTCCTCACTAGCCTAAAGATCCGTACCACCGCCTCTAGCCAGTCCTCGGCGGCCTGGGGGTCCGCCTCACCGCGAAACCTGGGCGATCGCTGGCTCTGAAACTCATGCAGTGCCCTGAGGCGACGTGCATCGTCAGCGTCTGGTACTGGCAGCATCGGTGGCTCGGCGGGTAAAGCTACCGCCGGTGCCACTGCTGGCAAAGGGCCCTGCACCGAGGCCTCGTCGCTCGGTGGGCTGCCGTCGCGCCCTACACTCGGAACCCTAGCTGGCTGTCGTCGCGGGGCCATCCTGAAAAGGAGAACAAGAGCACCACAGTCAGAACAGTATACCTGGTGAGCTGGCACAAGTAATCAAAAAAAAAAACTTGAGACTTTCATAAAGCAGATCAGTATACCCGGTGAGCTGACACAAGTAATCACAAAGATAACTCGAAACACACACGCAATCAATGTTTTCATGCATTAAGTCGGAAATCAGGAGTCAGGGTCCTGGTGTACGGATACGTCGGCCGCCGCACCCACACTGGGCTCCCTGAACTGATAACCACACTCAATACACTAAACACTATTGCTTCATATAGAAAGAAAGGACGATCAGAGTCTGCGGTAGAACCGACCGCCTCTGATACCAATTTGTCACGACCCGTCCTCGGGGCCCGTGCCGTGACTACCCCATGCCCGCCTTCCATAGGCCAGGGGCTGGCGACTAGCACCAAGGCGTAAAATCCCAGTAAACAGGGAAGGCATTGCCTTTATAAGTAACAACCACACAGAGTCAGCAAGCGGAAAGTAAAGTGCAGAAAAGTAAAGGGGGCCGGAAATACAAGCCCAACTGTAAAGTACAACTGAAAAGTAAAGTACAGCAACTGAAGAAAAGACGGCGGCCTCGTGTCGTCCACTGGAAATCCCACCTGAAGGGTGGGTACAGATAGCCTCCAGGCTCCTCGGGTCCCACGTCCGCTCCGAGCACGTCCCGCCCAGTGGTCCACCTCCAGGTACCGTCCTGCTCCACGCCCCAACCGTGATCAGCGCTGTCTGTCGTCTGCAACCAACACAACAAGGTGCGGGCATAGCCCGTGCAGGGGTGAGTACAAGCTACTCAGTAAGGACCCCGAGACCCCCGAAGGTCTCCTGAAATCCACAAAGGATATAGCACAAAAGAAAGATGCAATCACGAAGTAACATCTGACTCGACTTAGGTATATGCCCATACATATACCTAAGTCCCCAATTCTAGCTCTGCTCACGAGCTCAAGAACAACTCAATCCATAAAGGAAAGAAAGACTCAAATCCACAAAGGAGAGTAAACAGTAAATCCACATAGAATAGTTCAACACAATCCACAAAGGAGGGTAACAGTAAATCCACATAGGGTAGTTCAACACAATCCACAAAGAAAAGTAACATAAGATTCAGCTCAACCAGGTATACTTTTTCAGATGACGTCAAGATGATCACTGATCCATCTAAGTCGTCGGACCCACGAAGGATCGATAGGTACTAACCCCCGCAAAAGACCCACGTAGGATCGGGCTCACACAGAACCTGTAGGCAGTGGCTCACACAGAACCGGTAGTAAGGACCCACATAGGATCGGGCTCACACAGAACCTGTAGCACTGATCCACGTAGGATCGCTGAGTGCAGTAGTCGACGCAGTCCACTGAGGATCTCTGCTCTGTCGTCGCCGCAGTCCACGAAGGATCTCTGCTCTGTCGTCAAAGTCACAGCCAGCGCTAGGGTTCCCGCACATAGCGAGCTCGTTTAGGAGGGTCCGCTCCACGAGCCGAGAGGCTGATAAATCAACTGACACGTAGTCCGAAGTTGATGTATCCAAAAGTTCCGTATCGACAACAGGATCTCAACGCAACAGACGGCGCGTCAATCGGACGCCCGGTCTGAGAGTTATTGGCATTTTCGTCCCAGGGGCCCGGTTGGTTTTTAGAGCAAAACCAACCCGACCGTACTCCGCCTGTATCCGATCCTCGGGCGGAGTATGCCAAAAGTTCCGTCCCACGTAGAGGAAACTACCACAGCTGACGGTACGTCATTCGGACGTCCGTAGCTCAAGTTATGAGCGTTTCCGCTCCGAGGGCCCGGTTGGTTTCGTGTACGAACCAACCCGGCCGAACCCAAAGTCTTCCGAAACCTTGAGTATAATATACCGAAACGACCGTCTCGATCCAAGGATCGCGTAGCCGCTGACGGTTCGTCAATCGGAGGTCCCAGGCCCAAGATATGGGCGAAAGACCGAAGAGGTCCCGAAACGGGGGTCCTGGGCCCGGGGCGACCCGGCCCGAACCCCACCTTGGGTCGGCCGACCCGGGTCGGCCCGAACCGGCCCGACCCGGCGAGGCCGGGTCCGGTCCGGCCGGGGCGCGGCCCGGCCGGCCGGACCGGCCGGCTCGGCTTCGGCCGACCGGACCGGCCGGCTCGGCTTCGGCCGAGCGGCCGCTTGAGCCGCCGCGGGTCAAACCCGCGGCTTTGGAGAAACGCGGCCCGCGCGGGCCGCGTGCTGGGTGGCCGGACCGCGGACGCGGTCCGGCGGTTCGCCGCCGCCGCGGCTCGGCCGCGGCGGACTCCTCCGGCGGCGCGCCGGGCGCCGCCGCGCCGGGCGCCGCCGCGCCGGCGACCCGCGCCGCCGCCGCCTCCCGCGGGCCGCCGGAGTTGCTCCGGTGGCCCGTTTTGCCTCCCGTCTGCGCCGATGCTCCTCCCGGGGGCCGATCTCCACTGCGGGATCAACAGATCGCCCCTGCCGCGCGGTTCTTCGTTGTCCGCCAAATCCGCACAAAAAGGAAGATCGGCGGAGGGTTGTCGGGTCTTGTTTGTTAGACCCGCACCCTCCGCGTTAGTCATAAACAACGGGAGAAACAAGAAACGACCAATCAACAATTTTAAATAAATTTAAAATTGTTCCGTGATCGGTTCCTTATATTAAAAGAAATAAAATCACGGGAAAGGAAAATAAAATATTCCAATCAACCCTTACCTCGCAGCTGTCGTTGCCGAACGAGGGATCGTCGCGGGATTGCTCGTCGCGGAAGAAGGGGGATCGTCGCGTCGTCGCGGTATCTGGCGTCGCGTCGCCAATCTCCGGATCAAGAACAAACGGATTTAATTAATTTAAATCCGTTGTTATTGAAATTAAAAAGGGAGAATTAACGATCCGATTCTTACCTTAGTTGCCGAACGAGGATCGGCTGCGGAAGAAGAGGCGTCGCCGAAGAACGTCGCGGGTAAAGCTCATCGACGTCGCAGATCTCGGTGTGCGTCGTCGAATTCCGGTCGCCGGCGTTCTTCGCGTTCTTCGCGTTCTTCGTGTTCTTCGCGTTCTTCGCGGGGAGATGAAGAAACAAGATCCTCTCAAATCCTTTCAAAGGATTTTTAGGTTGGTCTTATTTTATAAACATGCCAACAAACGCAAAAGCGTAAGTAACGACCCATCAGTTCGTTGAATTAATTCAACGAGCGAAACAGCCCATTTAATTCACGAAAGAAACAGCCCATTTAATTCACGAAATAAACCGCCCAATTAAATGGTCTGTTAAGAATTTACGAAAATGCGTCGGTTGACTTTTCAGTTACCTTGACGGGTTTTCGCGGGTGCCGTACTTAGCGAAAGAAACGGCGGGGCTCGTGCGGGCCCCACCTCACAAATATCCTACCAAGGGGGTAGGATATTTCCGGATAGCATCCTATCCAGTTCAACTCAGTTCAAGCTGCCCTTAAGTGGCTTCAAGTGGCTTCCAAGCAGCTTAAGTGAAATAAAATAAAGTTGTCGCACAAACTTTATTTTATTTCTGACTTAAAGCCGCGAAATTTAAAAACCACGTCTGAGCAAACGCAACTCCGGAAGAGGCGTTTCTAAGAAAATACCGGCGCTGCGATTTCATCGGTGCCCTCAGAATTTGATTCCGGGCACCGGTTCAAAAGATAGAAAAACCCGCTCGTCCGTTCACTGAACGTACCCGAGCCAAACTTCGGAAATTGATTCCGGGCACACCGGGCCTCGGAATCAGGTACCGTCTGAAGCTGCGCTCCTGTAAAATTCCAAAGAAAATTAAGAAAAAAATTTCCTTGAAATTTGCGGGTCTTTACAAAATATTTCATAAATATTATTTTTTTACTTTTACCACCTTAGGAAAATATTTTGAGATCCCTTATATAAATTAAATGAGAGGGATCAGTCATAAATTTCTAAGAATGAATGGGTTCAAACTAATAATCTTCACCATTTTTAGAATAAATATTCTGATTCATTATTTTGTAATAGAAAATTTAAAATTTGTTAAAGTTTTTATTTTCATATCTCTCTTGAGCTTGTGAAATACCATTCATATGATTCTTGGAAAGAAAAATCATTCCCAATTATTCTTAAAATGCATGATTTCTCAAAAAAATTGGTCAATGAATCAAAATATCCCTAAAACATTAAAATTTGAATATCATTTCATGTTATTAAAAAAGTTCATAATATTATGTATTAAAGATTAATTACCACCTATTGAAATATTATTTTGTATATTAACAAAAATAAAGGCTATTGTGATATTTTCATGATCCATCATCACATGTTTAATTCAAAATTAATTACTAAAAAATCATTATCAGTACTCATGAGCATTTTTTTCGTATGATTTGTGAATATTTTATTATATAACATCAAATAGAAGTGAGCCTAAATTTATAAATATTATCATTATTATTTTATTTGGGATAAATATTGAAAAACTATTAATTCATTTCATCATGTATTTTTTTAATGTATCCATGATGAGTTTTTAAATGTCCAAAAACATAACCCACAAATATTGGAAGAACATTTTAGTAAATCCATTCAATATAAGATGAATTTTCTAGGTTCATATTAAATAATGTATATTTAATTTCCCCACTAATAGTAACTTCATCAATAATATTATTGTGTTGATAATAATCTATTCGTGTAATATCATCTTCTAAAATAGTCCCTTTATATTTAATAGTCTCATAGAAAAGTGAAATGAGCTCAATCATAGAGTTTTTTATATGATATTGAAATATGATGATTTTGAGACCATATGAATATTTCAGACACCCGTAGAATGTTTTTTGAAATCAATTTTTGAAGAATAATTCCATTCATGGTTTATTATAAAAGGGAATAAGATATATAAATTGAATTAATTACATATGGTTATTTTTTTTCAATTAAACATATTATTATATTCACATTAAATAAATTATATCCATAAATTTGGTGGTTTTTTGGAATTCCAAATGAATTTAAAAGACTACTAGAGGAGTTTTAATGATGTTTTTATATATTCGGTGTTGATCAGACATGGTTTAGAAAATTGAAAAAAGTATCAATTGGAAAGGGTTACTTATCTAAGTATGTAATGGTTACGTACTTGATATATAAGGGTTATTATAATTAGTATTCCCCATTAAATAATGGATGAATGGAATAATATTCAAGGGTTTATTCAAGGTAAATTCAATATATAAAATTTCATTCCCATTTTACTTAAGGGTTGACTTAAGGCGAATAAAATACATAAAGCCTTGTATTTATTTTATTATTGGTTAATACATGTTGAATTAAATATAAAAGGTTTACCTCCAACTCATTTTGAGTCATGGAACATGTAAAATTCTATTTTTCCTACTATAATTGTAATTTTTTCTATGTGATAATGACTTATCCATTAAAATTAACATATATCGAATGATTTTTTTCAAAAAAATATTAAAAAGGGAAATCGATTCACTAATTAAACCACATCGTAGTGAATTCTCATTGATCATGTGATTCTTTTTCAATTGTGAACATGTAAAAAATAAATTTACTAAACTACTTTGTAATTCGGAATTTTATTTTGGATAATTATTATATTTAGAAATATTATGATCTTCCATACATGTTATCAATCAATAAGGACGTATTAGTGGTTTATAATTGGGGTTTTACATAGACTAATATAGTTTTTTCTGTGAAATAATTTTATAAAAGGTATTTTGATAATTATCATAGGCCTAGAAATTACATTCATCTCATATCATTTTAAAAAAATTATTGAGGATATATAGGTTAAAACATTAAATGAAATAAGTGATAAAGAGTAAAATATTTATAATGGTAATGTGAAGTTAATAGAAACCAAGATAATGGTTTTTAGGATCGAATATAAAGATATCCAAATGAATGATTTTGAAATAGTGGACTTATTTTTCACTAATGATAATGCAAATAAGAGAACCAGCTAATCTTTTTGTGAGGAGTTTGAAGATTATAATACAATCAAGAGGATAAAACATATTTTTTTAGATAGTGTTTCATGGAAATTTATTAGATCATGAATATCAGGATTCATGTATACTCCCACCAATGATTAAACCTCATTGTAATAGCTTTTAAAATACTAACCGTAATAGTATTCAAGAATACGAGAAAGGTTGAGAGGGAAATTTCCGTTAAATATTTATTGAAATAGATGAGAATGAATGAAATTGATGATTATCAAAGAGAATTTGTGGATAAAGAATATGTGAAAATATTATTTTAAAAAATATTATCATTCATTTATGGAAGCGTTACATGTTGAAATGGAATGATTCCCAAAATATTATAACAAAAGTGATTTAATTGTATATATATTATTCATTTCAAGAAATAATTTCCAATGTTTAAAGGATAATAAGATTATTAGTATAAACATTCATGGGAAAGTTTATTATAAAAGATGAAAGATTAAAAATATGAAAAATATATGTTTTATTGAAATGGTAAGGGTAATATTTTCTCCAATCATAACTGGATAATTTTATTAATAAAAGTTAAAGATGATTAAAATTGTGAAGATGAAGATTAATTTGAGTATTTAATTATTGTTGATTTCAATTTTTGATTATAAAAGTAAATGATGAAGTGATATATTGATATGGACTTAGTGGTATTATATTCGAGGAATAAATAATAATATAGTTATTAATAATTATATGACTTGAAAATTTTATTTTATATATATATAAAATTATGAAACAGAATATAAATTTAAATAAATAAAATAAATCATTAATATGTATGGATTATTTATGATGAAAAAAAGTCATTGTTATTAAAAGTTATCAATCACATGATAAATATTCAAACTAAATAGAACAATTTTAGTGTTTAATTAGAAAATAAATTTATAGAAATGGAGGACCATGAAATGTTGTTTAAAAAAATATCAACACAGAAATGGAATTGAAAAAATTAAAATATAACTTCTAAAATTTTTTATATGAAGTTGGATAAAACTCAATACATAAGATACAAGAAAGACTATAAAATTCAATGAATTTTTATATTCATTTAGGAAACAATATATAACATTAATAGGTCTAAAAATATATATAACATTTTTATAAAATGGTTGATTCAAATTCTCAAGTTAATAATGTAAAATATGTTTAATATCATGATGATTCTAGAAAAGTTTACAAATAATATTAATGGAAATTTGAATTAAAAAACTAATAAAATGTTGATTTTGAGTTTCAATAAAAAATTATAGTGTGATTTTATAAGGCCCCGGCATTGAACATTACTTAATCTTGAGTAATATCAATATTACACATTGAAGATCTTTTTAGGTGTAGTTTTTTTGAGAAATAAATCATAAATCATTCATTACATTAAACATTTATATGTGGTTGTTACATCAAGATAATATTATTTTTTTCTATAAAATGAATCACATTTAAAATAAAACATGGATTCTTTCTTGACACTACCTCTACACTATCATCACATCATGTATTTTTCCCTAGACTTGTGAAAAAAAATTCAAAAACATGGTATGATCATAATAATCTCAATATGGGATATAAAAATACAAAAAGAAAACATTTGTCCATGTATACATTAGAATCAATGAAATCATACATTACTCATAAAGCATAAGTACTTTAATATACCTAATGAAATTTTAAGATTCAAAGAAATCAGAAAACATAAAGGTAACTTGAGGCATTCATAACATTCTTACGTATGGAGTAAAACTCATGGTTACGTTTGGAATACCCATTATAGTATATTCCCTAAATCTTTTCGGAGAAACCTTATCATTTAACACCTTCATGTTACCCAATGCATTAGAGAGCTATCTCGGGGTTTCCCGCCTATAGTTTATCATGGAACCTTCCATCTTCAGAAACAATGCCCAAGAACAATAACAAAATCATATCACATAAAACATTCATAAAGGAAACATAAAATTTCCACATTTCAATCACAAGATATCAATACAACACATTGATATAATCAAAACATTATCACAACCATTTCGAATTCCAAAATAATGTAAAACATGATATTTATTTCTCTTCTAAGAAAAAGTTATGTCTTGTAGATGAAACTGAAACTAAAATATTGGCCACGACGGTGGAGAAGTAGTTGACACTGCATACAGAATAAAAAAACATTCCCTTTTGTTGTTTAATAAAAAACATCATAGAAAAGATTCCTTTTGAATGAAATTAAATTCCAGAAGGGTTTATTATACAAATAATAAAATAATGTCATATATAAATTGAATTATTCCTTAATGAAAGGAGATTGAGACGATGTCCCTTACCTCAAGTCTGACTTGTCTTGTTTTCTCATTATATTCATGAATTATAAACATTGGTCAATTTATAATTGCATATGTACTTACCTTAATTTTAATTATTCAATTCATATCACATGTTATCACGTTATTATAATTAGTTAATTATCTTAGTTTATATCATACGTGTTGTCGATGTTCAGTACATCAGTCAAAAATGAACTTGTTTGAAATGAATTTCCCATATAGATATAATTACGTCATCTCCAGAATGGTATTAATGATTTAAATATCATATATATCCAGTATATATTTATTTTATATTATTCCATAATATTTGGAGAGAAAAAATGAAATGCACCGTTCATGGAGACGGTATGCCGTACGTACGCATGAATGCTACTTTCAATTATTTCTCATATTAAAGGAATTAAAACTAAATGAGACACATATATATTATAAATCAAGTATAATATATATGTTATATAAGTTCATTAATTATATTATTTATAAACTCCATGTTTGGCATGAACAAGTCACATCACTTGAGGGGGAGGTAGTCCACACATCCTCAGATGAAACTATCATAGTTCCACAATATCAAAAGCATAAAGATTTGATTTAAAAATTAAATTTAGAAAAATATAGAAAAATAAATGCCATATATATCATATATAAATATAGTAACATCATAATTTCCACCATAAAATGTGTTTAGAGATGATCGAACAATCATCGTTTCGTGAGGCACTAATTTTCCACCCACAGAAACAGTAAGTTCATTAACCATTAGACAGAGGTGTGTGTAAGTTTATATAAAATACTTATCATAAAAACATCATAGTATTTCTAGGATAATTGTTTTATTATGGTATCAAATAATAAGAATATAGTGTTGACTGAAAAAGGAAAATAAAAGAAACTTGGGAGAAAACATTATCTCTAAATCAGGTAACTATTTTTGATTTGAGCCAAAAGCTTCTTTGGAAAGACTTCTGCCCAAAGTGAGGATTCTAAGAGTATGATTTTTATATGGATAGATAATATTCGCAGAGTTTGGATGTGGAAAGGGAATGAGAGGTGTGGGTAAAAAGGTAGAGGTGGGGGTCATTTATAAGAGGGAGGAGGGTCACTTTTGGAATGTCTTGAAATGTTACTTTATTATAATATCATTTTAGCATTTTCAAGGTCCCAAAATGATATATGATGAGGCTAAGGTGGTAAAGGTTCGAAATCAAACAATCCAATAGGTTTCCAACCAGTGTTATTTTTAGATTTTACATTATCTTTTTATTCTATTTAAATCGTTCATTAATGAGGTAATCAATGCATTATCATGGTGAAATAAATAAATTTATTTATTTAAAGTCTAAAAATTATATAAAATATATCATGATGTAGGAAATATTTTTATAATTAAAATTACTATTTATAGTCTAAATGATCATTTATTTAAATAAAATTAAATTTTTTTACTTAGGATATACAAACGTTCGTTATATTTCTCTTATTTTTAAAAAATAATGTCATAAATGTCCATATTAAACCCATGTGACTCCATGGGTCCTCATGTTCGATAAAAAACATCCCATGGTTGGCCATGACTCAAAATAGTATATGTGGACACATGCTGGCATCATTTTATATTATTATCATATAATTTTATTACCCTTAACTACCTGATTACAAATTAATCACGATAATTAATGACAATTACCGTTGTTTCTATTCATAATGAAAAAAAAACAAAAGAGTCTTAATTAAATAATTTGGACCTTCTTATTCCAAATATGGAATCAATTTTACCAAATAAAAAACATAGAAATTTCAGTAATTCATTTAAAAATAATTCTTATTGTTAAAACAAATAGCGTGTTTTTAAAAACAATATCTATCAAAATATTGACAATTGTTTTTATCCAATTTCAATGTGAAATTAATTAGAATGACCACAGTTGAATTAAGTGGTAAAAATATATTTTAATTACACCTTAAAACCAATTAATAAGATAATCTATCAATATAATTAAATTAGATGAAAAAGTAGTTTTGAAGTAAAATGCAGTATTTTTCATTATTCATTAAAAAATAAAAATTGTCAGAAAATACCAAAAATTTGACCAAAGTAAATTTCAATGTCCCAATTCTATAAAATAAGATTTTTTTGACAAATTGTTCTTATAAAATTTTCAAAATTTATATTTAAAAATGATTTTCCACCAAAAGGCAGTAAAACAATTTTTTAAAAATATTAGAGTATTCTATGCCTAAGATTGGATGTATTCTCATTTTAAGCCTTTAAAACACTATCTAATTCATAAATATACATAGATATGAAAATAAATTATTCTTTACTTACTTCGGATGTTACATCCTTCCCCCCATTATAATATTACATCCTCGCAATTTACTTACTTATCGAATAAGTGGGGGGTTTTATCTCTCATTGCATTTTCAGATTCCCATGTTGCCTCTTCAATCATTTGGTTTTTTAAAAAATTCTATACATGATTAATAACCTTATTCTACAACAATTCTTCCATGTGGGCAAGAATCTGGACTGATTGTTTCTCATAAGATAGATTCTCTTCCATCTGAACTACCTATGGACTCAAAACATGATATGGATCTAGAATGTACTTTCATAACATTGAAATATAATAAAAATGTACCTAAGATAAATTCAGAGGTAAATCCACTCATTCTGTAACTGATCCAACTCTCTCTAGAACTTCATATTGTCTAATGATCCTTGTACTCTACTTTACTTTCTTACAAAATCACATCACACTTTTCCATGGTGAAACATTGAGGAATACATGATCACCTATCTCAAATGAGAGATCCTTCCTCATATTGTCTTCATAACATTTCTGCCTTCTCTGAGCTATTCTCATGTGTTTATTAATCATATTTACATTTTCTTCCATCTTTTCTAATAAATTTTGTTCCCATCAACTTCCTTTTACCCACTTCATCCCAAAATGCTGGAGTTCGACACAACTTCCCGTATAATTTCTCAAATGCTGCCATCTGTATACTATAATGAAAACTATTATTATAAGAAAATTGAACCAATGAATTATGTTTTTCCCAACTACCCTAACAATCCATAAAACAAGCACGTATCATATTCTCCCATGTCTGAATTGTTCCTTCTGACTTCCCATCTGATTAAGGATGAAATGTTGTACTAAAATTTAATTCAGTACCCAAAGACTTCTGAAGTCCTTTACAAAAGATATAAGAGAACCTGGGATCACGATCAGATACAATTGAGAGGGGAACTCCGTGTAACATAACTATATATTTAAGATACAATTGAGAAAATTGATCTAGGGAAAAATTATTTCATATAGCAAGGAGATGATCAAATTTAGTCAAACTATCAACAATAACCCAAATTGAATTATTACCTCGAGTTGTCTTCGGTAATCCCACAACGAAGTACATTGATATATTCTCCCATTTCCACTCTGGAACTGGTAAGGGAGGAATCATCCCTTTCAATAATTATCACTCTATGTTAACCTGTTGACAAGTCTAACACATCAAAATAAAATCAGTAATATATCTTTTTATTCCATCCCACCAGTAATACTCCTGATGAACTCTATACATCTTAGTACTTACAGGATAAAAAGAAAATGGAGAACTATGATATTCATATAACAACTCTCTCTTGAACTGTGAATCAGAAGGCACACACAATATCTTCCCACATCTCAAAACACAATCATTATCAAGGTTGAATTCAGCTAACATACCTTTCTGAACCAGATCTACCTTTTTTTGCAAGTCACTGTCTTTCTTTTGTGCTTGCTAAATTCTATCTGATAGAGATGATTTCATTGATACCTTAAACAATACAGAATAGCTTCATGCACTAACAAATTCTATTTCAATGTTCATGAAATATAAAACCTAATGTTCTCGTTCCAAACATAGCATGGTCAATGAAGCATTAATTTTTCTACTCAAAGCATCTTCAAATTTATTTTCATTTCCTGGGTGTTAGTGAATTATGCAATCATAATCCTTGATTAATTCTAGCCATCTCCTCTATCTCATAGTCAATTCATTGTGAGTGAATATATTCTTTTAGAAATTTTTATCAGTATATATTTCACACATTACACCGTTCAAATAATGCCTCCAAGTTTTTAAAGTGAAAACAACAACTGCTAATTCCAAATCATGTGTAATGTAATTTACCTCAACAGTTTTCAATTGACATGAAGCATATGTAATTACCTGATCATTCTACATTTGGACGAAACCATTTTCTTTGAACGAAGCATCACTATAGGTAAAAAACTCACCATTTCTGTAAGGTTGTTCCAATACTGGGGCATTCACCAATCATTTTTTCAATTCTTGAAAATAATCATTACATTCTTTTGTCCAGATAAATATATCACCCATCCGAGTTAGATTAGTCAATGGGATGGAAAACTGTGAAAATGTTTTAACAAACCATAAGTAATAGCCTGCCAAACCAAGAAAACTTTGAATCTTGGTTATATTTGTGGGTATTGGCCATTCTTCAACAACCATTGTTTTTACAGGATAAACAATTATTCCATGAGTAGAAACAATGTGACCGAGGAAAGAAATTGTTTGCAACCAAAACCCACACTTGCTGAATTTCCCATAAAATTTATTTTCTTTTAAGGTTTCAGAATAACTCTTAAATGACTTTCGTTCTCCTCTTTACTTTTAGAAAACACCAAAATATCGTTAATAAAAACAACAAAAAACTTATCAAGGAACTCATGGAAAATTTTATTCATAAGGTACATGAATACAGAAGGTGCATTGGTTAACCCAAAAGGCATAACTAAAAATTCATAACGTTCGTATCTTATACAAAATGAAGACTTCAGAATATCTAATTCCTTTACCTTTAACTGATGGTACCCCGATCTCATGTAAATCGTCGAAACATATAGTGCTCCCTGGAGCTGATCACACAAATCCTCGATATGAGGCAAAGGATATTTGTTCTTAATAGTGATGTTATTCAAGGCTCTATAATGAATGAAAATCTCATTGAAAAATCTTTATTTTTAACAAATAAGACATGAGAACTCCATGGTGATGTACGAGGTGAATTAAACCTTTCGCTAATATGTCTATCAATTGCTCCATCAACTCCAAATGTTCAATTTCAACAATAAGATTATGGGGTTTTGAAATTGGATTAGCATCAGGAACTAAGTTAATAGTAAATTCAACATCCCAATCTTGTATTATTCCTGGAAACTCTTCAATAAAAACATCAGGATACTCATTTACCACTGACACATCATTAATCTGAATAGTTCCATTGTTTTAAAAAATATGTGAAATGTAACATTCATTTCCATATTTTACAATTTTCTTAGCCTCTTGTTATGTTATCAAAAGTATGGGTTCATTCTTGTTCACAAACTTATAGTATTTCTGAAAATTAACTTCATTTTCTCTATATTTACTCATACTATGGTAGAAAGATATCCAATCCATACCCAGGATAACATCAAACTCTACTAGAGTTAAAACAGTATGATTTGAATGCAGGTTCTTTCTATGAATAAGGATATGAATATTCTTATAAATTCTTTTATCCTCAACATTTGTCCTAGGTGTTTTTACCACATATTCAAGATTCATTTCATGATATGTAATTCCCAATTTAATAGAAAATATTTCAGTGATGAAATAATGTGTAGACCCTGAATCAATCAAAACAATGGAATAATCTGAAAAAACAATGTACCAGATACCACTTCATTTGATGGACCCATATCTGCTAAAGCAGTTGCAAAGGATTTCACCGCTCCTTTCTGCTTGTAGTCTAACTGCTTCCCATCATTCGAGCTCTTTTTCGAACACTCGTTTACAAAATGACTCATCTCATTACCCTTGAAGCATTTCACTAACTGTAAATCAAATTTGGTTGTACAATTACCCATATATTATAAAATAAAATCAAGAGACTTATGCCCCATATTACCACATCGGAAGGACTTTCCATACTTCAAAAGTCATTCCCCATCATTCTTTTTACCACATTTATCACAAACTACCAACATAGTTTTCTTTCCATCAATCATTTTTTACGGATTCTTCATTTTCTCTTACCACCTTGGTATCTTATTTTGTTTGTTGTCATAGAACACTTTATCATAGGAAAACTCCATTTCCACCTTCTCAACAAATTGAAAAATCTTTTCATAACTTTTGAACTCATGAGAAGCTAATGCCCTTAAATTTTTTGGTTTTAATCCTGTGTAAAAACGATTGATTTTACTATCGAGGTCTCGGATAAAATTTGTAGCATACCTTTCCAATCGAGTGATAATTTCTTCATAATCAGCCATTGAGTCGTCCTCTTGCATCAATTAGAAGACTTTTTTTTCCATCCTATGTCGAATATCCTTAGTAAAATATTTCTCATGAAATATACCTTTGAATTCATCTGAGTCAATAGCATAAATATCATCAGCGTTGCTGATATTTTTAACCATCGACTGCCACTAATCTGCTTTACCCTCCAAACGGTAAACAACAATACTAACCTTCTGATTTCCTGAACACCCCATGACATCTAAAATCTTCTCCAGTGCTTTAAAACACCCTTCATCTTGCACATGATCAGATGATCCTCTGATTGATGGGGGATGTTTCCTCACGAAATGATCCACCACAGACATGTTCCTATGCAGTTATCGGGCTGAGCTCATGCATAGATACCATAAACATTTATTGCTTGATTCAACTGCTCCATTACTGCAAAAAACTATTCAGTTCCAGTTTTGAACATCTCAGGATGCTGATTTTGAAGGTCATTTCCTTTTGTATGCCTTCCTAGCACTGCTTCCCATTTTCCTCTGTGAGAAACCATTCTGAACAAACTTGTATTAGATAAATCAACATGGTAATCTTCAAATAATATATCATTTCAATTTGACCACAATGTAAAAAATTATTTTTGGATAATCATTTAATAGAATTCCAACTCCTAAAGTTATCTATACCGACCTTGGATAAAAACTATAAGGACCTAGCGTTAGACATTTCTTAATTGTGAGTTATTTCAAGAATACACATTGTGGATCTTTTTAAGATTAGAGTTTTAGAGAATAAGATCATAAATCGTGAATTACATTCCACATTTAAACAGGGTGGTTACATCAAGAAAGTATAATTTGTTTCCATCAAATTAATCATATTTAAAATAAAACATGGATTTTTTCTTGACATTTCCTCGACACTATCATCACAGCATGTACATTTACCTTGACCTATGAAGGACATTTCGAAAACATGGGATGTGCACAAAAATCGTAGTTAGGGATAAAAAAATACGGAAAGAAAACATTAGTCCATGTATTCATAAGAATAAATGAAATCATACTTTACTCATAAAACATAATCACTTTACCATACCTCACGAAATAAAAATATTCATAGAAATCATAAGACATAACGTTATCTTGAGGAATTCATAACATTCATACGTAGGGAGTAACCCTCATGGTTACGTTTGGAATTCCCATAAAAGTATATTCCCTAAATCTATTTGGAAAAACCTTATCATTTAACTCCTTCGCTTTACCCAATGCATTGGAAAGCTATCTCGGGCACACCCGCCCTTAGTTTATCAAAGAATCACCCGTCTTCATAAAAAATTCCCACGAACCATAACATAATCATATCACATAAAATATGCATAAAAGAAACATAATATTTCCACATTTCAATCACAAGATATCAATAAAACACATTAATATATTCAAAACATTAGTAAAACCATTTTTAATACCAATATAATGTAAAACACGGTATTTATTTTCCTTTATAAAAAATTTATGGCTTTTTGAGGTAGCCTAAACTGAAATAATGGTCACGACAGTGGAGAATTCGTTGCTGCCGCATATGGAAGGCAAAAGCATTCCCTTTAGTCATTTAGTAAAATGCTTCATGTAAAGGACTCATTTTGAATGAAAATAAAAATCAAAAGGTTTTATTATAAAACTATTAAAATAAGGTCGTATATATGTTGTACTATGCGTCAACGAAAGGAGATAGAGATGAAGTCCCTTACCTCATGTCCGACTTGTATTGTTTGTTTCATTATATTCTTGAATAATAACCTATGGTAAATTTATAATTGCTTAAGTACTTCCATTAAAGTTTGTTATTCAATTCTTATAACCTATTATCATGTTATAATAATTAGTTAATTATGTGAGTTTATATCATAAGTTTTGTCAATGTTCGGTACATGAGTCAAAAATGAACATGTTTGAAATTATTTTCCCATGTAGTTATAAGTACATAAACTACATAATGATATTAATGATTAAAATATCATACATATCTAGTATATAATCATTTTATACTATTCCATAACATTTGGAGATAAAAAATGTAATGCACCGTTCATGGAGATGGTAGGTCATACGTACGCATGAACGCTACTTTCATTTCTTTTTCATATTAAACAAATTCAAAATAATGAGACATATATATATGTGTGTGTTATTATTCCAGTATAATATATATGTTATATAAGTTCATTAATTTCATTCGTTATAAATTACATGTTTGGCAGGAATCTGTCAAATCACTTGAGGGGGCGATAGTCCACACTTCCTTATATGTAATTATCGCAGTTCCACAACATGAACAACATAACGATGTGATTTAAAAATATAATTCATAAGAATGTAGAAAAAAATTAATACCATATATATCATATATAAATATAGTGACATCAAAATGGCCACCATGAAATGTGTTAAAAGAAGATTGAACAATCATAGTTTTGTGAGGCAGTAATTCACCACCCACAGAAACAGTATGTTTTTTAACCACTAGACAGAGGTGTGTAAGTGTAGGTATAATCCTTATCATAAAATAATACTAGTATATTGAGGATTATGGTGTTATTAAGTTATAAAATAATAAAAAATAAGTGTTTTGTGAATAAGGAAAATAAAAGGAAGAAACTCGAGAGAAGACATTACCTCTAAATCGGGTATCTCTTTTTGATTTGATCCAATGGCTTCCTTAGAAAAACATCTACAAAAAGTGAGGCTGATAGGAGTAAAAGAGGGATGTGGAGAGATAATATGACCAGATGTTGGACGATCCATGGTCTTTAGATTTGTGTTTAAGGGGTAGAGTTGGGGGCCATTTATAAAAGGGGGGAGGGTCACTTTTGGAAAGTCCTAAAATGTTACATTATTATAAAATGATTTTCGGATTTTAAAGGTCCCAAAATGATATATTTTGAGGATAAGGTGATAAAGGTTTGAAATCCAACCATCCAATTAGTTTTCGACAAGTGTATGTCTTATATTTTATCTTATCTTTACATTTTAGTTAAAACATTTATTAATAAGGTAATCACTGCATCATCATGGTGTCATAAATAAATTAAATTATTTAATGTCTAAAGATTATAAAAAAAATAAAGATTTAGGAAATATTTTTATCATTAAAATGACATTTTATAGTCTAAGATATCATTTATGTAAGAAAAATTAAAATTTTTTACATTGGATATACAAACCATTGTTATATTTCTATACTTTTTAAAAAATAATGTCATAAATGTCACTATTACACCCACGTGACTCCAAGGGACCTCGAGTTATGTAAATAACATCCAATGGTAGTAAATGACACAAAATCAAAGAAGTGGACACATGTTGGGCTCATTTTATATTATTATAATATTATTTTTTGACCCTTCACTACATGATTACTAATTAATCACGATAATTAAAGATAATTATTGTCATTAATATTTATAATGTCCAAAAACAAAAGAGTTGTAATTACATAATTTGGACCTTATTATTTCAAATATGAAATCCATTTTACCAAATTCTAAACACAGAAATTGCAGTAATTCTTTTAAAAATAATTTCCTCTGTCAAAACAAATCACGTTTTTTTTAAAACAATATCTACAAAAAGATTGAAATTATTTTATGTCCATTTTAATAGTAAAATTAAATCTAATGACCATAATTCTATTTAATTGTAAAAATATATTCTAATTAAAATCTATAACCAATTAAAAAAATAATCTATCCATATAATTAAATTAGATGAAAATGTAGAATTGAAGTAAAATGCTGTATTTTTCACTATTCATTTAAAAATGAACGTTGTCACATAAATACAAAAAACATTATCCAAAGTAAATATAAATGTACCAATTATAAAGAATAAATTTATTTTGACAAATAGAGATTATAAAATGTCAAAATTTAGATATAAAAATTGTTTCCCCTCAAAAGGCGGTAAATTTTTTTTTAAAAAATATTAGAGTATTCTATGCCAAAGATTGGATTTATTATCATTTTAAGACTCTAAAACACTATCTAATTCATAAATTGACAAATATATGGAAATATATTATTATTTACTTACTTGGGATTTTATATAATTTTAAGGTGATGTGAGTATATCAATATTTTTATTTATTAAAATTATCTAAATTTTTTATTTAAATGATAGAAGATTTTCTTGTTGAAAACCCATGAAAACACACGGTTTTGAGAAAGAAAATCATTCTACAGATTCTTCTGGAATTTTGGGGTCATTAAGAATATATATGGGATATTTTGATTTATTTTATTATATGTATATAATGATATATAAATCATCATATAAATAGTTATAGTGATTCAACCCACATAAAGAATAAATTTTTTGAAATGTTCTGAAATTTTTGAATTAAAGGATGAGGACAAGTTCTAAGCATTGTATATGGTTTATGCAAGGTTTGACCAGATAAATAAATTAATTTAATAAACTATCACCAATATACATAACCAACTATGTAGGTATTTTAATACTCAAAAGTAACATATGAAAAAATAAAACTAAAATAAAAGGAACTGGTTATTTATGTGATAATCAAAGAACCATAAAATCATTATCCATATATTTTGAATAGTTGATGTCATTCATATTTAATATGATATTAAAATATATTAATGGATGTTTTGCAATAAAATAAAGGCTTATCAACCTTACAAATTATTGGGTCACTTTAAATCAATGTAACTGGATATATTTTTATTAAATAAGATAACATGATATATAAGAACTTGTTTTATTTTAGTGGGATACAACTCAATTGATTTAGAATATCATTGCTCTATGATAATGTAAATGAACTGTTTTTAGAGGGATAATTTCTTGGAAACGAATATATAATATTTTTTTGTATTAATGAATGTAAAATGAACACATTTAAACTTGTTTCATGATGATGATGCATAAAATTCATTATACCTTATCATAAAGGATAAAAATAACTTGTGAAATTGATGCCTTGGATATAACAAACCTAAATTTACAAACAATTATAATAATTCTTATTTAACTAATATTAAACATATAAAATCACAATACATTATAAAAAAATAGTGGTTTAATTTCTGTTGATACTATATACATAATCCCATTATTTTATCAAATATCATAAAAGTATTCAAAAATTGAAAATTCCTAGGTATACCATACATAAATAAATTCTTATTAAATTGTAAAAGGTAAAAGACAATGGGTGACATAAAATACTTATTAAGGGTAAAAAAGTTAGATATTAATCAATGATAAAAAAATATTTTATGATAATAATATGGTTATGATATCCATATATATAAATTATAAATTTCATACCCAATATTTCATATATCTTGAACATGAGTCCTGGCATAAAACATTACCATAAAAATATACAATATTTCCAAGAGTCCAAAATCATCAATAATCAATCATGATACATGAGTGAATAACACATAAAAATGATTATTGAAACTAAAAAATCTAACAAAATTTTGAACAATTATAAATTGAATCAGGTTGACTCATGAGGCTAAGGACATAAAATTAGGTCCCCCCATAATATTTTGGACATGAAAATAGGTCCAAAAAGGACACTGTGAAAATGAAATCAGGTTTATAGGGATAATATTTATATCATGAATTATATGTCTTTACACAATATATTTGAGGGATATAATGTACCACTTGTTATATATTCAAAATCCATTCATATGTATACCATTTGATGAAGATTTATTTTTTATTTCATTATATGTTAACCATTGGAAAAGAAAATTATTTTTGTAAAAATTATATCATTATCAAAATAAAACATACATGGAATTAATATGCATGTTATCATATAATCATATCTCAATATACACATTCATAACATCAAATTATCTCAACATTGATAAAAATTCATTTAAAATACCTCTGGGAAAATTTCTTGTTGAAAATATTATTTTCAATTTTAAATTAATTAATACAATATATAAATTTCTAAAATATAAAATAAAACATAAAACTTATTCTTGAAATTATTTATTTTTCATGAAACGAAGAATGTATGTTCATGTTGTTAATTTTGAAACAAGGATTTTTTTCAGGTTTTCTGTAAACAGTTACAATTACCTCATTTAGAATATTAAAAAAAGACCCCTTTGAAACATTTTTATAAGCAGTAAATAAATAGAAATTAATTTAATTATTTTTAGGTGAATTATAAAAAAATTAATACATTTTAATGAAAACATGTAAATGTACGAAAAATACATCTATTTTAAGTGGAAATAAAGTCAATTTTCCGGAAAAAAAATTCTAGGCAATTTTAAGTAACTAGTAGAGGAAAATCGTTAGAAACTGTTTAAAGAAAAATTTAATAACAGAATAGAATTGAATTTATTAGATATGTATCATGTATTCCCCAAAATATAAATTCAAACATTGATAATCCTATGTAAAATGGTATCGAAACATACATTTCTTACATTTAGTCATTTCATTATTAATATGCTTCCAAAACTCATGTATAATAATTATTGATTTATTATATATGTAATCCTGAAAAATTATAAAAAATATATATATCATTATATATATGATCTTCTTAAAACATTTTGTCACTAGAGTATTAAAATTTTGTTACTAAAATCATTGTTTTTTGTGATAAATGCTTTGTTTCTCATGCGAGTTTCTGTTTGGAAGTCCTAGTAATATTAATATGATCATGGTTCCATAATCTACATAATATTTAGTGTTATTTATATAAAATATATATTTTCATTATATTAATATTTTTACTCATCCATAAATGGTAGATATATAAAAATTAATTACACCATTCGTGGATATAGTAGGTTATACGTTTGTATAAGCATTGTTTTCACATTTCAATGGATGGAATGAAATAATGTTAAAAAATTAATACTAACTAACTAATTATTGGTATATCATATATATATTATAGATTCATTAAATATTTCCATATTATCATTAATTTAAAATTGAAATGAAAAACAAATCACACTACTTTTTGGAGGTGGTGGTCCACACATACGCATGAGGGATATCATATTTATCCAATGATTGAGAAGGTAAGAGGGTATATTTAATATTGTAACTATAGAATATGAATTAAATGTTAAGTATCATATATAATGAATAAATAAATCATAATAAATGTCCATGAAAAGTGGGGAAGATAAATGAATTACAACTCTCTGTGGAGTTGGTAAGTCATACATACATATGAGAATTTTTTTATTCCATATGACGCAAAAAATGTGGAAAATGGTTTTCACATAATCATAATAATAATTTATTATATATATGATATGAAATTTTTTATTTTAAAACTGTTAAAATATATATAAATGTGTTATAAAAGATATCATATTGAAAATGGTTTGTTAATAGTTATACAGCTTCATTGAGAACACTCTTTGGGTATATAACTTAAGCAATGAAATAATGGTCCTTAGGGAAGGACATAAGCTCTTTGGTGTGTTTATAGAATATAGGGTTACATTACATCATTAATTTGAATATATATAATGCTCAATATTTATTAATAATTACGGATGTTATTTGTACTTTTAAATGAAAGTGGAAATGTACTCTTAGAATTAAAAAAATATTAAATTAAAATAAAATAATTTAAATTTTTAAGTGGATCCAAATTTATATATATAAAATATAATTTTATTATGATAAAAATTATCAAATAAAATTAAAAATAAATAATTTTGGTATTTTTTCACAGATATTTCACTGTTTTACACCACTATTAATCATTTTTACAATTACCATCATATCACTTTTTTACACTTTTAGGGTATAGAATATACTATAAACATAAAAGTGACCAACAATTGAACAATTTTTGATATTTTATAAAATATTCAATTCAATATTCATACGATGTGATTTAATGAATTTAAATTCATTTATCAAATGTTTATTTTTCTAAAATATCAATAATAACATTTTGGAAAAAGACATGAATATTTTAATAATAATATCCTTCTAACTCCTGTAAAATAGTTAAAAATGAAGTTACATATATGATAAGGAACATATACTCTTAATATCATCAAGAAATTAACTTTATATGGTTGTAGATATAATTTAATTCTTTATCCTAGGGTTTAACCCATTTGGGTATCCAATTTTGATCTTAACCATGGTAATGGAATTTTAAATATCAATGGAAATAATTTTAATTATAATGTGTAAATTATCTCATAAATTGATAGGGGTTGAAGTTATTGACCATTATTCATCATAAATATATTCTTTATATTCTTTTTTTGTTTTTAAAAAAATTTAATAAAATATATTTAACATAATGTACTATTAATTTCATTTTATCCACAATTCACATAATTTGAAATTGAGAAAAATAAAGAAAATATAATTCTAATATAAAACGTAATATATATAATTTGAAATAATTATCTTAAGATGTTATAGTATAGTTTAGTAATTCAAAAAATAATTACTTTTATTATTTTGAAATCATTTATTTGTTTTTTTACTACTTCCACAAGTGATATATCGAAGTTGAATAAGATTTTATTGTAATTATTTCATCCCTAAAAATTAATAATTAATTACAATAATGAAAAAAATAATTAATATTTCAAATTAAATGTTATAATGGAATGTAATTTGTTTTCATCCCTTTCACAAATATTATAGACATTAAAAAAGGCATTTTAGATTTATCATTTACTTATATATTATAAATGTAAAAAAAATTTAAATATAAAAATGCCATTGTTTTCAATTTTGTATTATTGTGAGTGATATAAACACATAAACTGATATAATGGAAAGTGCTTGAATGAATTTTAATCTTTATCACATTATTATTAACAATAATTATACCAATTTTCCCTTAACATGGGAATTTCTTTTTAATGTGGTAGCTATTAGTAATGTCCAAAAAGAAAAGGGAATTATATACCAAATTTAGACCTCTTGATTCAAAATATGAAATAAAATATTCAAGTATAAGTTTATTAAAGTGGTGGAAATTAATTCAAGATAAAAATGTAATGAAGAATATAATTTCCAAAAAAAATTACTTTTTCTATATAAAAATTTATTTATATAAAATTCTACAGTAAAATTGATTCCAATAAACATTATTATAAAATTCACAACATTATTGAAATAATTTCACTTGGAAATCATTTTAATTTTTTTTCTTTTTCAATTATTCAAAAAATATATTGTTTTTATTAAAAATTATTATTAGTTACTATTCACTAAAAATTATAACTTTGTTGAAAAATTCCTAAAATTCAACGTAAGATAATTTTGATATAATAATTTTTAAAATTTTATTATTCTAAAATAATTAAAATTTTAAATGTACACATAATAAATAATATTATTTTTCTCACAACATGCTATAGAAACTATTTGTTAAGAGAATATATTTTAATGAATTTAATGACCTTTCTAATGATTGAGATCTTATTTCCTATGAATTTATAAATTACTTTGTATTTCTTATTACCGTCAAATATATTTAATTACTTGGTTACATATATTAATTCATTCTAATTCAACAGCTATTTTATAATTTTTATAATATAATAATACTACATTGTTCATTAAATCTCGGATTCGTGTGTTGTATGGACTACCTGAAATATTGATCATCAAAATTTTGAGTTGTTACATTATTCATATTAATTTAAATAACGTTTGGAACATTACCCAATGAGATATTATTCTGGATGATCCTATGCTGAAGAGATTAAATGAGAGATATATTTTATTGCCTCTAAATTACAAAAGGTAAATACTACTAACTAACATTACAAGAATGTATAGATTCATACATCTCACCCACTATAGCTAATTCATTAAAACAATTTTTTCCTATAATGAAGTAATAAAAAATAGACATATTTATGTATTTCTATATGAATATTTTAACTTATATAAAATTTTAAAAACAAAAATTTAACATACATCATGTTTAGGCCATTCATTTAGTGTTTTGAGTTATAATTTTCAAGGTTTATGTCTCGGTTATCATCTAGGTGGTTTTGGATGGATTTATAGGCCTTAATGGGGTATATGGTTTGATCATGATTATGGTAAAATGTGTGGTTTAAGATATGAATATTCATCTATTGTTTTATAGGTATATTTATTGGAGAAATGTTGGAATACAATTATGGATAACAATGAGAAAATATTTATAAAATATTGTCTCTCAAAATTGAGACAAAAAAGAAAAATGGGTTCAAATTTTAATAATGTAATGTTCCCGAATGTACGTATAATTCTATTAATTGTATGGAATTATTTTGAGACCACATAATATGAAGTTGAACATTTCTGAGTCCCGGAGTGACTGGAAAGATCTGTTGAGGTTTTGTTAAGCTTTAATTAACCCACCTAAGCAGTTTTCCTGAAAAAAAGTGGAATACATATTAAACAGTTGATCAAATTAGAGATCTAAGGGAACCATTGCATTTAGGATGGTGGGTTTACCCTAAGTGCGACTAATTCCTAGTTGGTTTAGGCCTCCAGTGAAAAAATGTGAAAATGGTATAACCTTATATAAAATAAATAAAATATGTTATTTTATTTTTCAAATTCATAAAACTCACAAACGGTATCTCAGATTAAAAATCTGAGACCACCATTAAACTCATAAGGGTATGCTTTCTTTAGGATGATACTAACATTGGATGGCACGGGCCACCTGGGAAAGTTAGTATTTGGATATAAATAAAATAACTAACTGACAATTATTTTATTGTAAAATCCATATCATTTAAAAGGTATATCAGATTGGAAATTCGAGAGTACCGTTTGTTTTGTTGGGGTGTGTTTCACTTAGGTAGAGCCTAACCTCGACCAGTGCGGGTAGAGGGTGACTATTAATGATTTTATATACTTTTTTTGGGTACATTCATTAAATGCACTAGCAGAATTTTCTTTCTTTTAATCTGGTTCCCAGATTAAAAATCCAAGGGCACCATTGAATCTGAAGATCCACGATTCACTTAACAATGAATTTACATTCACCGGAGTAGGTCTTGGGAAAAATTTATGTTTTTCATATTTTTTTACAAATGAAACAAAATAATTTTTTTATTTTATATCATATCTTCTGATGGACATGTAATAGGGGTTGGGCCAGCAATGTGTCAAGCCAATAAATGTCTTGACCATCCAAAAATAAGTAACGACGTCATTGGGGAATTGGGAAGATTCCAAATTAATGAGCACCATTAAACACCAACGTCGTTACTTAACATCCTCCTCTCTAATATGTATTGAGATCGGGGGAATTTATCGGCCCCGATTCACGAAGAAACAATGTGCTGAAAGAGAACTGTGATGCCGGACCCTTAGAAGACAGAGCCGACCCAGAGGGAGGTGACAGATGACACTGAACCACCAACCGAAGGGTGACGTTCATGTGGTGTCAATGAGAACCGGTTGCCGAAATGAAGAACACCAACCAAGATTCAAGTTCAGGGATTTCTCCAAAGATTTGAGGTAGAGGGTTATTTTGTTTATGATGTTTAAAATTTTTTCCTCTTCCCCGTTCTTCAATAATATGAATAACGCAGGTCAACCAACTAACAAGTTGACCCTCAATTCATTTTTCTATGCGGGAGGTCGTTGTGGGGTATCATGTGGGGTTTATCCTGTTGATTAACTAAATTTTTATAAAACCCTTAACCCACATAATGTCTACGTGGTAACACGTAGGGCGGGGTCCTAATGAACTCAGCCCAAACCCTCCGTTGTCTTTGCAACATCCTTGTGCCACCGTGGAAGACCGACAACATGATGTCACTGACCAGATACGTGGTGGATAGTGTGTTAAACAAAGATAAAAGAGGAGGTCGCAACACAATGTTGGGCCGTTTGACAAAGCAGCCGGAACCTTCCGGCCGCAAAAGAGGTGTGGCACGCCATCACCCAACCACCGGGGAACACGTTGGACAATAGCTTGTCTGCTGCGGTGACCAGAGGAGTTGTTTGTCGGCACGCTGGCCGTCCATAACCAAGTCTGCGTAGAAGAGGTGGGGAATTCCCTAGGTGGTGCACCCACAAATTTTGAAGGTCGTGGAATGCATTGGCCACAATGGGAGTAAGGGTCGTTGGATTGATAGGCAGCCGGTGGATAGGGTGCACGCCAGCGATGCGCCCGACGGTAAAGTCGCGGCCTGTCGGTCACGTCACAAAGGACCCATGGTGTACCGTCACACTACATGAGGTAAACCCCCATGGTTTGACCCACTGATGTGTATCTACACCCCATCATCCCTACCTAGATGCGCCAAGCCTAGGAATCTTAGGCGGCCCATGCTGCCATGCATGTGGCATCGCTGGGTCATTCCAGCGGACCGACACGCTGCTCAGCGTGCAGATCCCCATCCCAACATCCTGACTCGCGGCCCAGTTCGGCCAGGCCGATTTGGTTCGAGCCTAGTTGGCTGGGTTGACCTAAATCGGGTGGACCTGAGTCAGGCCCGGTTGACCAAGGTATACCCGGGTCGGGCCTCTCCGATAGATGTGGACCAGACTCGGACCCAGGACCACCCAGGAACACTAAAAGGTCCTTATCTTGAGAACTGAATGCCTGTTTGATGAAACATCAACAGTTTTGGGATACATGGAGTGAGAAGGTACTTTTAAATTACTCCATGTCAGTTTTGGAGAATCTTTGCGTACTTCCTGATTTGATTGTAAAAGAATCAAACCGAGCCCTCGGCATTGAAATGCCAATAACTTACAGACTGGGTGTCCTATTGACGTGCCACGTGTTGCTTTAAAATAATTATGACATGACGGATCAACGAGGTACTGCTTGTGCGATTATGTTCTTTTTTATATAGGACCGATGGCATGGGGAGTGGTTCTCCCAAGCGCACTATGTACAGATCCCTACAATTAGCTGAGAGATGACACATGGGTCGTTGCCTGAGAGTGACCATGAGGATGGTCCGCAATGTGATGAGGCTTTGAAACAAGTTCCATTGCCCGAGATAGTACCTTCAGGTAGGGTGTCAGCTATATTTCTATTTTTTGGTCAGTAGCTTCAACCAGCGGTATCGGTAGAGGACAAATGTAGGCTTAGTTCTCTACACATGTTTCAACATCAGATACCCATTACGATCTGAGGTGAACCTGACCAAAAAGCGACTAAGGAATGTCTTGGAGAAGTGGCCAAAATTCCATCTAGTCAGCACACCATATAATCAAATGGAGGACCTGGTAGAGAGACTCTTATGTGGCTTTGCCGGATGATGACAGGGTTTTCATTACCCAGGTCTTTCAAAGAGGTGACTTTTTCTTGGATAAGCTTGAGAACCATCCTCATAGAAGGTGTTATCTTGCCAAAAAGAGTTAATGGATGAGAGTTCCCTCGAGCTTCTATAGCTTTGGAAGGAATACATGTCGGTGGTTGAGTATTCATCGAGGCATACCGACCATCCCTGGAACTTGATGTATAATGTACGATCAGTGCTTTAGGACTCGTACCTCCGAGCGAGGTATTTTTAGGGACATTCAACGCAAAACTATTCCTCTATGAATTCCTACTTATGTTAGAGTCCTAGAGAGAGCCTTTGTGGTTGAATGTTCATTGGATGAATGAATACATCCATTTAATGTTAGCAGTACGAACGAAGGAAACTAACCTGAGTATCATAGATTTGGTCTTGTGAAATGTTTTAGGAAGATGATTTGATACGGACATGCGAATTTGTGGGGTAGCAGACGTGGAAGCTGAGCATGGATAGTAGCATGAGGTGGTGTACATTTTTACATTTTACCACCATCCACCTATGTGTTCCTCACCAGCCTTACGGAGCTAGAGGACAGAGGAATGGCGTAGTTTCATGTGGTCGAGGAGTGTGAACCCATGGATCTTAGAATGATTCAAGGTATGATATGTGTCTACTAAAAGATACTGTATTAATAGACATAGGTGAAAATCAATCATTCATTCCACAAAACATGTCCAAGACCTTGAGTTTTCAGTTAAATCATTTACTTTACCCTCACATCTAGAGATACGTTTGGGAGGAGGCTTGATAATCACCTCACATCGATGGTGTGATCTTACCCCTTAGGAACGATTTTCGGTTCGAACATCTTGGTGGTAACATTTAGGCCACACACCATTAGTTTGGATATAAAATGTACATGCATAATTAATACTCATATTGATTGTATTAGGAAAAAGTGATGTGATAACCTACAATGTTGGATTGGGATTTTACTTGGTCGGTGAAATAAAAGAAAACCCAGGCGTCAAAGGATAAACTCATACAATGGAGGGTGCATCCAATCACTATTTAGTCGTCCCGCCTTACCCCCATGGAAGTGGGAGTTTTGAGTTTCTAGTTCCCAAAAGAAGAGGTAGAGTGTGAGGAAATCCTTTCATATGATGTTTATAGTTTTACCTCCCCAAAGGGAGATGGAATTATTCTTTGGCTAGGTACTATTGGAGTTTTGGACTAGTCTTATCCAGAGTTGAGAAACCCTTGTCAGCATTTACAAAGAAGGGGAAACCCTTCATTTGGACCAAGAGATTCCACCATAGTTATCAGGATCTCAGGCATAGACTATCTAGTTCCACCATCTTGAGACTACCAAAAGTGGGTATTGGGTACATAGTCTTATGTGACACATTAGGGACTAGAAATGGGTGTGTCTTGATGCAGGATTGAACAGTGATCCCTTATGTCTTATGACAGTTGAGATAACATGAGAAAAAATATTCTACCCATGACTTCGAGTTATGATTTGTGGTTTTTTCACGGAATACGTAGCTGATTTACTTAATGTTAGAAAATTTTACAGCCAATTATGATAACAATAGTATCAGGTATATCTTCTCTCAAAAGGACATGATCCTGAGACAACAGCGATGACTAGGGTTCCTCCTAGACAACGACTTCGAGAAGGTATATAATCTTGGGAAGGGACACATAGTAGCAGATGCACTCAATAGGAGGTCTGGTCTGCAGTGGCTATGTGAGCTGACAGAGTAGCGATCCGCGTTGTAGATATCCTTCATGGATAGAGATGGAGCGTTATACTTGTAGTCTATGCCAGTCGCTCATCCAATCATTTAGTGATTCTGGGAGGCGCAACTTGGGGACACTAACTATGAGACTCTAGGTGCTCAGATATCCTCATGATAGTCACATGATGCATTTTTTGATCGTGGGGAGCACGTTATTTTATTCATAAGACATACCATGGAACTAGTGGAACTACAGGACAAGGTGTTGAGGGAGTTCCATACATCCTCTCTAGCAGAACATCCTAGTGTGGAGAAGATGTATGAGGACCTCTAACATCAACACATTTGTCCCGGGATGAAGAAGGTTGTAGCAGAGTTTCTTTCACGATGCCTCAATTGGTAGCAATTGATGGTCGAGCACCATGGTCCAGCATGCTTAGTACAACCACTAGAGGCGCCAGAGTGTACGTGGGATAGAATCTCCATGGAAATTCTGATAGGGATTCCATGTAAATCCAGGGGACATGATTCCATCTGGGTGATCGTTGACTAACTCACAATGTCGGCCAACTTCGTACCTATCCAAGAGAAGGGATCAGTAGAGATCATGGGACGCCCTTATATACAAGATATTTTGCGACTTCCTAGGGTGACATCATCGATCATCTCTTACCATGACACATGATTTACATCATGATTATGGAAGGTGTTAAAGGAATCGTTCAAGACTCACGTACGTTTGAGCAATGCCTTTCATCCTCAGACGGATGGTCAGATGGTGCGGACCATTCAGACAATGGAGGGTATGCTACATGCATGCGTCCTAGATTTTGGACATAGTTGTGAGGATCAATTTCCCTGGTTGGTGTTTTCATAAAATAATAGTAATCACTCCACCATATATATGGTACCATTCAAGGACTTGTACGGTCGACCCAGTAGATCACCTCTATGCTGGAAAGACTTAAAGGAGTCAGCACTTATGGGTCCAGAGTTGGTACAGGCCACCACTAAGAAGGTGCAGACCATCCAGGTGTGTACTAAGACTACATAGCAGATCGAAGTCATATGCTGATAAAGGATGAAGACCTATGGAGTTACAGGAGATAGGCCACATTTTTTTTTCAAGTATCTCCTCAACGGGGACTATAGAGATATGGCCGAGATGAATAGTTATCACCGAGGATTTTCAATCCCTTTCTGATACATGGGAGGATTGGAGAGGTGAAATACAACATGTCACATACTCCACATATAGAGAAGGTGCACAACATATTCCACATATTTCAGTAGAGGAGATACGTTCATGACCCATCTCATGCAATCGGCCATGGATAGATGGACTTAGACGATGGGGTGACATTTACAGCGGATCCAGTAGAGAAAGAGGATTGATAAGAGATGGACATTTGTGAATAGAGAATACCTCTTCTAGACATTCATTGGCAGCACGGGAACCTCCCAAAGATCATAAGGGATCAGGAGGCCTAGATTCATGCTTAGTAAACCCATTTGTCCCCTTAGTCCATGTTTTGGATTTCGGGGTTGTAATGACCTACGGTGGGGAGAATTTAATATCCCAAAATTTCTGTTTAATTTTTTTAATTATATGGAATTATTTTGGATCCTCAGAATATGAGAGTGTGTGATTCCGAGACCCGGAGTGCCTGGAATGATCTATCGAAGTTTTGTTAAGATTTAATTTGCACATTTAAACTGATTTCATGGAAAAGTGGAATAACTTATTAATGGTTACCTAGATCATTAATTTGAGGGAACCATTGCATCCAGGATAGTGGTTTTACCCTAGACACAACTTAAATCTAGTCTTCGCAGGATTCTGATGAGAGAACCCAAAAATGGAATTATTATAAATAAAATAACTAAATAATGTTATTTTATTTTTCAAATGTATATAACTCATAAATGTTAACTCAGATAAAAAATGAGATACCACCGATGAACTCGTATGGGTATGATTTTTTTGGAAGATACTAAAATTGGATGGTGGGGGCCACTAGTGAAAGTTAGTATTTGGCCATAAAAAAAATAATTAAGTGAAAATTATTTTATTGTAAAATATATTAATTTTAAATGGTATCTCATATTAGAAATCCGATAGTCTCATTGGGTTTTTTGGGGTTTATTATAGTTAGGAAAAGACTAACCCCAACTGGTACGGGTTGAGGGTGACTGTAAATAATTTTCTGAACATTTTTTTGGAAACGTTCAGTAGACGCACAAGCGGCATTTTATAAAATTTGAACCAGTGCTTGGATTAAAAATCTGAGGGCATCCTTGAATCCATAGCATCGAGATTTGGTTATGTGAGGCTTTACATTGACAATTGTATGTTTAGAGAAAATGTTATGTTTTGCATCATTTTTTAAAAAAATGGTATAAAATAAATTCATTATTTTATTTAATATCCTCCAATGGATAAGTAAAGGTGGTGGGGCACATGATTTGTCAATCAAATAAATGGATTGACTTTCCAACACTAGGTAATTATGTGATTGGGGAATTAAGACGCTTTTTAATTAATGGGATCCATTAAACTCTAAAGTCATTACATAACCCCCCCCCACCTCTTATATATATGGAGCATGGGGGATGGTATATGCACAGCTTCGCAAAGAAATAATGTTCTGAAGGAGCACCGTGATGTTGGTCCATTAGAAGATGGAGCCGACCCAACCATAGGTAACAGATGGTCTCGAACCACGAACCGATGGGTGATGTATGAGTGGTGTCATTGGGAACTGGTTGTGGAAACAAAGAACACCAACCCATCTAAAATAGTTTGCATTTATATGATGATTAGATGTAGGTGTTATTTTATTTATGATTTTTAAATAATTTTCCTCTTCCCCATTTTTAAATAATATGATGAACGCAGGTAAACTGACCAACGGGTTGACCTCCGATTCCTTCATCTATGCGAGATGTCGATGTGGGGTATCTGGTGGGGTTTATCATCTTGATAAATTCAATTTTTATTACACCCTTAACGCCCTAATGTATACGAGCTAACATGGATGGCGTGGGACTAACGAACCCGGCACAAACCCGTCGCTATCATTGCAACATTCTTGCGCCTCAATGGAAGATCAAGAACATGACGTCACAAACTAGATATGTGGTGGATAGCATGACGACAGACACCGCAAGAGGAGACAATGGAATAATTTCACATTGGTCGTCAGGGATTTCGTCACTAGTCGGCCATAGAGGAGGCACGATGCACCATCACACCATGTCGAGGAACGCAGAGGACAGTGGTTCATTAGCCATAGAGACTAGAATAGAGCTCGGCTGGCATGCTAGATGGAGGCGACGAAGCCGGTAGAGCAAAGGTGGGGCATGCCCATGGCAGATTACCCATGTGGCAGTAAGGCGTAGACCCACATTGGTCGTTTTAGGAGCAAGGGTTTCCGAATCGATCGAAAGCTATGGGACAGGGCGTGCGTCAGCGGGGCGTCAGTGACAAATCCGCGATACAGAGGACCCGAGGTACCATGTGGAACTACGTTGGGGTCAAACCCTATAGGTTGACCCAGTGACGTGGTTCCATGCCACATCAAACCTCCCCAAGCACGCCACATCTGTATATCCATGGAGGTCAACACCGTAAGGAGGGTGGCACCGCCGGGTCAGTCCGCTGCACCGACATGCCGCTCAGTGGGTCGACCCACGACCCAATGGCCTGACCCATGGCCCAACTAGGCTGGGCCAGGCCCAACATTCTAGATTGATCATAGTTGGGCCGGGTTGACCTACGTAAACCAGAGTCGGGCCTATCCGATAGAGGCGGATCGGACTCGGACACAGTACAACACATGAACACTTAAAGGGGCGTAACTTGAGAACAGGATGTCTGTTTGACGAATTGCCTACGATGCTAGGAACATTGGAGAGATTAATTCCTTTTTACTTACTCCATGAGTTTTTTGGTGGAACATGGAGTTTGTCCAGGTTGGATTGTATGCGAATCCAACTGGGCCCTCGGCATTGAAATGACAATAACACAAAGGTTGGGCGTCCAATTGACCCACCGTCTGTTGCGTTGGAACACTTATTTCAAGAAATATACATAGGTTTCTTATTTTGAAATTGTTTTCTAGATGAAATATGATTTATTTCTTGGGGATTGAGTCTCCCTAGCGCAGTACGTATAGAACCCTATGACTGGCTGAGACCTAACGACCGGTGAATTTTTGATACGGAATGACTCGACGACCACAGTACGCAATGGGGTGTAGAACATCTACAGACCAAGTGGGGAGAAGCCCCGGTACATGGTGGGAAAGATTACCTCAGAAGGCCATAGTGGGGGGAGGGAGGCTATGTGTGGCCAGATAGTCCCATAGTACGCGATGTGGTGGAGTACCTCAATAGATCACAGTTAGTGGGAAGTTTCTCTATGTGACCCAGATGGCCTACTGTACATGATAGAGGAGAAGATATCTAGCAGCAAATTTTTTTGAAATTGTGCCTAGGGTTGTTACTTGTTAATATTCCTAGAGAATCTCATCGCTGGCTATTAGCATTCTTAGTGATCCTTTATGAGTCAACATCATAATCATGTTTCTCATAGTTGTATACATGGATTGAGCTAAGACTCTAACTGAGCTGTGTCTATTTCCTTGTACTCTATGATTGAGATCATGCTTTTTTGTTTTCCGTTGTGGAGATTTAAGGGACCTATGGGGTCACAGGGTCCCTACTGAGTATCATTATAATCACCACTACTCGAGCTTGGCCTTCACTTTGTTGTGTCTTGTGCAGATGACATATATCATTGATCAAGGATGAGGGATCCAGGACTAGACAGTTCTTAGAGGTGGACCATTCGTCATGACGTGACACAGAAGAGATAGGTGTATGTGGAGTACTGTGGAGGCGATCTGTAAAATCCTTTCAGGTGGGATATGTGGTGGATGATCTAAGGTCTTCTTTTCATCTTTCTACTATTTTTTTACTTTTCAGTTGTACTCGTACTATCAATTGGACTTGTATTCCGACCCCTTTTACTTTCAACACTCATTTTACTTCAACTATTTACTTCATAGTTTCTTCTTGTTGTGTTCTAATACCATGAAATTTTATAGGGTTAAGACAATGCCTTCTTGTTTTATGGAATACGCCTTTTAGTGTTAGTCGAAAACCCTTGGCCAAAGGAAGGCGATCTTGGGGTTGTCAAGACACGGGCCCTGGGGGATGGGTCAAGACAAATAAAACTTACAGTAGAACCATATGGGTGCCCAAAAGAGGTGTAGTTAATCACATGGTTATGGAATGTTTAATTGAACATTGTTATGATACCATATATGTACTTTTTAGTAATCTATAAATTGAGTTTTAAACTCGAAACCTCACTAAAACCCCTTATTATTACTCATTTTCCTTCAAATCTCAATCCTTAGTACTCAAATGGTGGTTTTTTTGATTTCCTCCCATTAAATTCAAATAAAAATGAATTTAAAGGATGTTTTATTTGATTATTCATGGTACGTGATCTAATATATATTTCATGTATCATTGAACGACCTATGTCAGATTTTTTTTTTACATTTTTCCTCTCAAACGAACGAACTTGGATCTACATTTGTTGAAAGATCACAATGATTAGGACTAATTGAATTAAATACCTTTTCATGTTATTAATATTTAATATAATTTTGGAATCCGTTTTGTGATGAATTTGGATTTTTTAAATAGATTCTTGGTGTGTGATCTTGATTTGAGTGATGAATATTGGTGTATATTACCTTGTGGTATAAACATGACTGAGGTAGAAACATTTTTAAATCATATTGAACTTGTATATTCTAATAATCATTATTTTAATATCACTTATGAATACATTAATTTTAAAACCATCCTATACGATTAAATTAATGTACATATGATTTTAAAGAGTGTTTTGGGAGAATCTAGGGCTCATTATAATCCTAAAGATAAAATTTTTGATCAGATTGAAGAGGCACACATTCAATGTAATGATAGTTTTAACCAAGGATCTCAATCATGTAACCTCATAAGTGGTGGAGCATAGATTATAAACTACATGATTTAGTATGAATGAAAATGTGAGTATTTTCTGAAGATCTATATAGGTAATCTACACAGTCTACACATATTTTGGAAAACCATGTGGTTAGCCTGCACAGGCACTACCACATATGTAGTAACCCAACCTAGTTGCTAAACAAATTGGTCAAACCATATAGAGAAACCTTGGAGACCAATTTTAAAGGGAAAATTTAAACTGCTTCCAAAATTACTTATTAACGAATAATCTTATCTTATCTCCAATTTTTGAAATTCGCTTCCCCAAAATGGAGCTTTTAAAGCTCTCCTCCCACAGAATTTGGAAGAAATTCTTCATCTATGCTCAAAATAATTCTCCATCGAACACATTTGATTCAAAATTCTATGATATCAAATTCTATTCCTTTATTTTATTATTTAACTCTCTATATGAAATACTAAATCCTTGAAATATAATATACCCCATTTTCTGGTTACTCTTCTATTTCATTAATTTCCACAACATTATCCCATGTTAAAGCCTCTAGTGGATGTGGACAGTACTATCCATATATGGTATAGGGTCTATAACATTTCTCTTAATTTTAATTATTTTATATCTTTTTTCATAGTTCTCTATTCCAAAACATTTAACAATTGTTATCTATATTTGTATACCCTTAATTAATATATCTACACCATGATTGAAACATATTATTACCCCCATATTCATGATTAGATGTTTTAAACCTTAACATAACCACCCATGAAATGGGTCTAATTTATTAATCATGTTTTCATCTCCCATGGGGTGAGTTGGCTCTATATTTAATAAACAGAACAATATTTAAATTAAATAAATTTTTAATGATATAGTACCCTATTTCAACCTAATTATTTATAAATAAAAGGAATAATTAAATGGAATCAATTGGAGGTGTGGAATAAAATGTACACTCCCATGGTTAATCCACAGTTATGATATTTATTTGTGAATTTTAATAGAAAATACCATGGCCCCCATATTATGATTTATTATATGGTAAATACAATTGATAATTGGAATATAAATAAAGATAGACCATTGATCATTTTATAATTTGATGTCTGAAATTGTTTGAAGTAATTGACTGTAACAAGATGTCCTTCTATATCACTTGTAGGTGAGATGATATATGGAATGAATAAGTTTAATTGAATCTTAATGGTTTTGGAAACGTAAATTTAACTATAAATCTTTATATAAATCGTTGATAATGGATGAAATATTATGGAACTTATTTCCCACAAGCATAGTATTCATTGGATTTAATGGACAATGACCTTGGATCTAACTTGTTTAGACCACCTCAGATACGCTCTTTTCACTCCACCGAAAGATTTACTATGTTTTCTATGGATGATTTCAATGGAGTCAAATAGTATTCCACATCTAGGAGACCTATGTTCTTGTCCCATGTATGTATACGTTACACCGATTTGGTAAGGGGTGAGCTCTTAGGACTATAAGGTGACACCTTAGTCATAATCCCTTGGTCCTAAACATTATCTTTGTACTACATAATTATTCATAATATGTCGTAGTTTCTTGATCCTTAATCTATTATTTTTGTGTGTAGTTTATTCATTCCTCTGGTATTCATCTAATCATCATTTCTAGACTACATGTTATAACATACACTTTTAGACTAGACTGAATCACTTTTCATTATAAAATATTATTTATGTTATAACTACTAATTTAATTAGAATATAGTCAAAAATTATATTTTTATAGGCACAATCAATGGTGGCCAACTCATTATATCTCACAACCAATTCAAGCCTCTATTTAGTACCTAGGCAGGCATAATGGATACAGATAGGCATAAGACCAAGTGGTTGGTCTTGGATGGTTTGTTTTTTATAGAATGCGAGCTTAGAGAACATGAAAGAACTATGGATCGTGATTCTATCTTAAATATGTTGGGTATTCATGGAAATTTTTATATACCTATATTATATATGTTTGTGTTTTTAGGTATGTATGTCCCCTATTTTATAGAATTGTGACAATGACATCATTTTTTATACAGATGTCATTATTATTTTACAATCAATTAATCATATGTGGATGTTATTTTATCCCACTACTATATATTATTCATGATACCACATTTCATTATTATTATATTACTATTATGACACACTCTGGTCATGAGGATATTGTCTCCCTAGTTTATTTTTACATATCCTCAATGTTAATCTGTAGCCTCTAGAAAATGATGAGATATGTTTGGTGAAATATGTGAAAAAAAATTGCAACTATTATCAATTGGGATGGGTTAGTATTCCACATATATTATTTTTGACATGATGTGATGGTATTTTCTTATATTTTTTGAATCCCATTCAAGATTTGTTTTTCTTATGGTGTGTCTGTGTGGTATTTTAAGAACCATTCATGATATGACCAAATGATCCTGCTATGATATGACTTACATGTGGGTATTTTGTATCCTATAGTACTTGATTTAGGTAAATATATGAAATTGTTGAGATAATTTGCTAAAAAATAACATGGAGTTGTGTGTGGGATATGTAATAATGAAAAATGATTAATATTGTTTGATTTTTTTTGTTTGATATCAGAACAATGTTCAGTTGATGAGAGAGTATAACTATTTAATGATGGGTTTCTTCAAATATTTAAGTATAATGACATGAGATAAATACCATATATGGGTTATTATGATCCAATTAATTTGTCATATTAGTTGGTTGTACCATCATTGGATGATAGATGCCCATGTTTCGGTGGGCCATGACGTATTTCATTAAAGGAATAATTTGGAAATATTATTGATTATTGTCAAGTGATTATATAATGTGGTTAATTTATATCATTTTATGATACATTAAATTGATGAATAAACAATCTTTACTAGTATAGTGTTGAAGCAGGTGTGAGTGGGGTTCATTGAAGATTAATAGATCACAATGAACGAACACTTGAATGTTGGATTATTTAGAAATGATTTACCTTTATGTAGTGACATATACAACATTTATTTTTACTTATGTTAAATATTAATTATCATTTTTTTAATTGGTATTGTAATCAAACCCTACATAAGAAAATTTATGCGCATGAATACATCATGATCAGTCAACTAAAAAGGAAAATATCCCAATAGAAAGTGGCTTAAGAGATAGTTCTTGGAATCAGAGACCATAAATGTATATAATTAAAATAGATATTTTATTTCTGTTATATTTTTATCCTATATTTTCACATTGGATATAACATTGATGTTTCAGGTCATGGATTATTAGTTGTATTATTGACATGCCATATGCTATTGCATTGTGATTCTATTATAATTTAGATTGTTATTTTGTCTTGGTATGTATATTTGTTATATAAATTTATATTTGGAATTTTATTGATGGTATAGTCTCTATACCTCACTCTTCAGTTCCTCTAGGATTTTTAAGATCCTCTTCCAAATAAATAGTATTGTATGAGGTTGGGTGCCACTCTAGTATGGATTAGGTGATTCAAATCAAGGGATTAAGAAGTGTATCAAATGAGATATTACATTTCATTTCTTTTTGATTTATTTATTCAAGGTGAAAAATAGTTATATAGTGTATAACATAGGAAGGGGAGTCGAAATAGATTCATTTAAATATCTTATGTGATACTCCTATACGTTAATTCAGTGGGATAGTTATTATATTTTTATCTTTATTGTATCATGTTGATCCTTAGTATTTTGAATTTTTATAGATTGTAGGATTTGGGTGTGTTTATGAAAATTGACAAGGAAAATAGGATCAAATTTCATATTTACAAGTTTTTTTAATATTTATTGGATATCATTAAATTAAATGTCTTTATTTTTCTTCTTTGATATTCTATATTGACATTTGAAATATTTAAACTTGATCGTAAATATTTTCATCTAGATATTATTGTGGCAAACATGTAAGTATGGGTATCTAGACATGATAATTGGGTAGTGTTATATGGGTTATGCCTTATAATTATGTATATCCACCATGGATAGGTCCCTTGTAAAAATCCTTTATCATGGCCATGATTTTCGTTGGTTGTTACATTAAGATCAAAATTATATGTATTCTAAGATTTCATTTGGAATTTTAAATAATATCATCTTTGAATAATTTGATGGAACCACAATGTAACGCATAACATAATACTCCCACTATGGAGTACATACCTATTCCTCCACTAGTTATTTTTGAGGGTATACTTGATCATTCCCCTATTCACTCTCTGGTGGTTCATGATGTGGAACCATTACAGGTTGAAGTATTCTAGTTAGTTCCATTTAAACATAGAAGTTTATAAAGGATAATTATCCAATATTCTTATAACTTTTATCTTCAATATCAACAAGCCATCCAAGATACCTAGGTTCTGTTGGATAGTAAGGATTATATTGTAATCACTTAGGGGATATTTAACATGTTCAAGACACTACAAGATGAAATAGTGAATTAGGACACCTTCTTGACTCATGATCTCATTATAAGGTTGATGGTTGTCGTCAACATTGTGGGTAGGCATAAGGGTCTTAGTTCGCTGGTCTTCTAGGACCCATTGTATATGGAGTTTTTTTACATTATAATAATAGACCATTCATATGATTTTATAGAGCATCAACCTTACAATACACAATTCATGGAGTTCCTTCGCCATTATACTAAATTGAATTGAAGATAGATTTGAAAGGAAAAAAAATCTTACATTGGTCATTTTTCAAATTGATGTGTAATGTTAGGATCATTGACCTCATTACATATCCAAGGTTTACTATAATGTTCTTTAAAATCAAGATGGGTTTGGGGGAGGACTAAACTTTTGGAGTTCCTTTTAGATTTTGGTGGATCTATTAGTGAACTCTCTGATGATACTATGATGCCTCTTATTATATTAGGATGTGATGTCTATATAATACATTCTAGGGTGGAGGTAGGAATATATATTTCATTTTTTTTCTTCATCTCCCTAGATTGAAGGGTTTTCTAACCGGTTCATTAATTGTTGGAAAAAAAGAGAACCTTAAAAATAGTACTGGGAAACCTCCCTTGGAGTGTCACTAGTGTTGAAGGGTTTCATATCTCTTAAATTTTTGTTCTAGGGATTCACAGATGAGTTATAAAAGGTTAGGTAATAATGCGGTATGAGGATATTTTTAGAGGGTATAGTATCCTCAAATTTGATTAATTTTGTGAGCCATGGGCCTCATTGGCATGAACATTGACCTAATGGTAGTTGGATTCATACATGTGACTATAACCTACATATAGTGGAGAGGAACCATCTACTATTCATGTAAATTTCTTTTTTTACATCTTATTTATATTCTAATTAGTATGACAAATGATCAGTTCATTCGGTTATATCTACTCAATTTGTTATTGAAATTATTTTGAATGTTATTTTATCTACAGATTCATTATCTATTTGACCAAACTTGGTAAAGAATGTGGATAATAAATAGAAATGTCTATAAATCTGTGTAGTCATTTGTAGATACCATCATATATGGTATTTCATTATTATATAGATGTCCAGTTATAATTTTATTTTTCATTTTGGATGGTTGACTAGTCATGAGGAACACATCGACGACTTTTGGACATGAGTATCATATACTATGTATAAGGGAGAGGAATTTGTTTTGTCCAGTTAAGGTGATCTTGGATCTTAAAAAATGGGTATGGACCTATGTTAGTTTAGAGGTATTACAGTGTAATTAGTGGGCATGTTTCTATCATTGGTAACAGAAATAAGTCCTTCCTCTTTTATTCATATAGTATACCATTAACATGATGCCTTTGTAGAAGATATCATTAGACAACATCCTAATAAATGTATTTACAATGAGACTAGACCTAGGTTGGAGGAAAACCTATATATTTTCCTCCATATCATATATAGTCTTCCATGATCATGTAAATCACGTAAATTATAAAGGGTTTGTATGTAATTGGTTTTATTGGACTAGTCACATCTCCTTGGGTTGCTCTAGTGTTGTATGTAGAAAAGAAAGATGGTAATCTTCAGGGATGTGTGAAAAATAGGAAGCTGAACTAGGTAACCATGAAGAACATAGGTCATTTTAATGGATTTATGCCTTGTTTGATCAACTGAGGGGATCCCAGATGTTCTCCAATAGTAAACTATGGTTAGGATACATCAATCATTATGCAAGAGAGTAATATATTCATAAGACTATGTTTAAGATTAGATATAAGTTTTGTGACTATCTTTTCATGCATTTTTGGGATAAAAAGTATACCACTGGTGTTCCTAGATATTATGAATAATATCTTACATCCATATATAACCAATTTCATTATAGTGATTATCAATGATATAATAATATTATAAAAAACCTCAAAGAGTCAATATATAAACTTGACGATTATATTGAGTACACTTCAAACACAACAACTCAATGTCAAGATTGGAAAATGTCACGTAGATATTGAAAAGTTAATTTTTCATTGTTATTGTATTTATGATGTAGGAATTTCTATAGGCCTAGAGATGGTAGAGGTTATTATATATGGGAAATACCCTAGAAATTTATTTATGATCATACTCATTCTTGGTGTGTTAGGATACTACCGATTTTTCATAAAAAACATGTCCAATTTATTATCACATATAATCTAGCTTAGAAATAATGGAGTGAAGACTAGGTTGAGAGACCTGTGTGAAGAGGATTTCATAGATCTGTATAGGCTATTATTAATAGATTTGATCTCAAAATTCCTAGAAAAAGGGATTGGGTATGTATTTTAATTTGATACCCTATGAGTTGGTTTAGGATATGTACTAATGTGGAGGGATGCAGTATTGGATAATAGGTATTTTCAACTACTACACAATGAGTGGACTACCCTGCATAAGACATGGAGTTAGTAATTGTGGTCTATGTTATGAAGTATTGGTGTGGTTATTTATTTTATAAGATATTTTTATACATATGAACTATAAAATCTTTTGTAATATAATATTTTAGTGGGAAATGAATCTATGATAGTGTAATTTTGGTGGATTAAAAAAATTTCTTTTACTTGGAGAATTATTATCCTCCACCAAAAAATATTGATATGGAATATGCTCTTAATAATAAAAAACATTATATTGAAGAGAGACCTTCATTAGAGAAATGTTGATTATGAATATTTTTGTCTTAGTGGTTGGTGGATGAATATAACGATTTTTGTGTGATTCCCAATTCTACCTTTTTATCACCTAGATTTGGTGAATAAGGTCAATATTATCCTTGAGTCAGATCACAAATTCTTTGTGATACAATAATGGTTGGAAGTAAGTGATCTAATTATAGGGCGGTTGATGGATAGTGAGATCTAAATTTTGTTTATTGGAGAGATGTGGTTAATTATTCCATGAGGGATAATTTTGTGAGGTAATAATATTGCTCTTATTAGATAGTGAATATAGGGGAAAGAAAGATGTATCAAGAAATTAGGAGACACATCTAGTGGATAAGAATAATGTGAGTTCTCATAGGTTTTCTCTCCCACTAGGTGACATATTTATAGATCACGTATGAGAATTATTAACCAGGAGATTCACTCTATTAACTTTTTATAAAATGTGGAAGTTGGCTCATGTGATAGTAGACTTTTTTGGATGTGTATCCTTGGAACCCAAAAATTTGAGATGTAATTTAAGTGATATTTTAATAGCATATAAATGTGACAAATTTCTTACTGATCCTAGAGACTCCATTTGTGGATGAGTTTTATAATATTTATGATTAACATATTATACGACTTCATGGATTTGATTCATATATCATATCAACCATAGTAACACATTTCACATTATGTTTTTTGCAGGGATTATATAAGAATATGGGACATAGTTAAATTTGACAGTAACATATCATTAATAGACTGAAATAAAGTCGAAGAAGATAATATAGATCAAGGAGGATATATTTTGAGGATGTTTTATATGCTTTAGTGGATCATGAGATGATCATTTTATCATGGTGAATATTTCATTAAATTATATTTTATTTCCTCAATTCAGATGAAATTTTTTGAGGATCTTCTTATATATTCATGTTTCTTGTCATTGTGTTGGAATTATATAGGAGATGTTGTTGTTGTTATGATGATTATTATGTAAGACACTTTATAGAAAAAGTAGTTTAATATAAATTAATTGGTTATCATTCATAATAGAAAGTGATTATATACCGATAGATGAATATAAACAATGAATTCTGCATGGGGTAACTGAGTATTCTAGTAGGTGTCATCTTAGTTGGGGCGCCATCATTTATAGAGACGTAGGACACCAAAACAATAGTTTATTCTATTTATGATTATTGCCAATATTATATAAGTGGCTTACTGACTATACTTTTAAATATCATATCGAAATGTTTATAATATGTTCCTTGTTTCTCTACATTGGAGGTATGTGCCTGATCCGACCCATGTCATTAATAGATAGTATATTGAGTTGGATGTAAATTCATCAGTAATGAATCTACTTTTAATGAGTGTGTACTAAAGAATGAAGGAGTATAATTGATGAATATACCACTTCTCTATGTTCTGTAGTTGTATGAACGAATCTTGTAGAAAACATTGTAGTGGGATTCTGATGTTCAAGCTCAATGGTTGGATGGGTTTTAGAAAGAACACTCAAAAAACATATCAAGGATAATAATTCCTTATATAGGTATATTTTTATGGTTCATAAATTTTAGGTATATTACACCATACATTCAACAGCTATTTTCATTTTTTGGTGTTATTATTTTCTTGAGGGAGGTATTGGGATTCATCTGGGTGGTTTTAAAGGTTTCATGAAGCCTTTAGGTGGGTTGCATGTTTTGCAAATAGTCAATAAAACACAATTCACTTCTACACACAATATATGGGTATTGATGGAGACGTAGACTGGGTGAGGAATAGATAGGTCTAACATGTGGCATTCCCTTTAAAACAATGTGATTCAAGACAAGAGAAAAAAATCCAGGTTGGTGAATAGTTTACCAAACCATGTGTTCTAACCACAAGGGTTCCTAGAATCGATATAGATCCATACATGTTGAATTCATGGTTTAGTAAACCAAGAAATCTAACAATGAAATTTATTTTTAATTAATTCAAAAATTTTGTTTTAAATATGAAACCTCATTAAAAATACTCATTCTTCCCTCTAGGCCTATAGATCTCAAACCTGGGGACTACAATGGCGTTTTTTTCATATTATTCTCTCTAAATACTCTAATTATGACCCATATAGTGGATTTGGGAGATGATAATTCATGGTTTGAAATCTAATGAATAATTCTCAAATCATTGAAGGAAAGGATTCAAAATCTATTAAGATTCATTTACACATCCTAGAATAAACATAGACTCGACATTAGAGATGGATCTTATTGTGAATTCCTAACTGAATTCAAATCATTAACATGTTATTCTTCTTATATCATGTTTTAAAACCCATTTATGATTATTTGATATTTGTCAAGTGAATTATCGGTCTATGGTATTGATTTGGGTGATGAATCTGAGTGGCTATTATCATTTGGAATAAATGTACGTTAGGTAGGAATTTATTTACTATATAGATCCCTTGTATATGGTTTTTGGATAGATATGATGACTTGTGTTGATGTGATTTGATACCCATGTATGATGTGAATATCATAGGATGTGCGTGTATGTTTTTGTGTGTGTGCATATTTGGAATTATGGGAACTATTATAGATATTAACCATTGATCATTCTAAGATAGTTCTTTCTTGATCATGTTGTAGAACCAGTGGAAACATCATTAGGTATCATGATGAAAGGGTAGCTCAAAATTGGTGGAATCTCTCCCTAGAAGGGTATTAGGAATATTGAAATGATGGAGAAGTGAATTTATTAATATGATGGTTTTGTATGATATCATTGAATTTTTTTAACATAAGTTTTTAACCATTCAGTGGATAAATTTATCCAATTCATTTGAATACCAACATTGGAGAATGAGCATTCATGAGTGGTTTTTATCCAATACATCAATAATTTTAGGTGGGCATACCATCCTGTGTGGACAAGAAATTACTTTATGTTATGGTTTGAGGAATATCCTTAATTTTGTAATTAATACAGATGATATATGAGGGTATGTTCTTGGTCATACAGGTGGACATTATTTCATATTCTAAGACTTGTGGTTATTGATACTATCATCCTCATTAGTATTATATTGAAGTATGTGGGGTTAACATTCTTAGAATCATGGATATTGCATGAGGACTCGACACCTTAGAGGATCAATGATTAATTATTTATTTCCTTTAAATTTAAGAAAAAACCATATATATATATATTTGTATGTATATTAAAAATTTTAAATAATTAATTGGGGCTTTCATATTGGTGTTTTTAATAATTCCATGCACGACTATGGATCCAAAAAGAGAAGGATCCCTATAGCAGGTTATTGATGATATAAATAATTGATTAATAGTATGTATCATCATATATTGTATAAATTTTATGTAGATTTATTAAATGTTTATTAAATGTTTTTCCACTCTAGTTTTACATTCCACATTTGAGGATCCTAGATTGTTACTTTTATGGATGACGTGCCATATGATACAGAATTTTGATTATCGTTAAGATTTTATTGTGATTTGATAGCTAGGTATTTATTTATTTTATATGTTTTTATGTTAGTCCTATTTTATATGGTTTTGTTTCCCATGTTCATTTTCCATACCCTAATTGTTAGTGGGTAGACTCATGTATATGGGGAGGAAACCATGAGGTCATGTGAAACTCTATTCTAGGCATACTGTTTCATGTTGGGATGTTACACACATTAATTAAGTTCATGTTTCATAATTAAAAGCCTTTATATATTTTTATTAATTTAAGAATAGATGATTATAATTGTTGTGGTGTCTCATTAAAGAAGATTAAAATAGATAGTAGTGATGAATATTCTATTAGAAAATTTGATTTTTATATTATGAATAATATTATTTATTATGAAAATTGTTCAACATGAACCCTAAAATATTTTTTAATGGAATAATATGGTATTGGTGAATATGTATCATACTATAATGAGGAAGCATCATACATCTGCTTATTTCTAGAGATAATAAATTGTTTCAATAGATCATATTAAAAACCATTGTTCGTATTAAATAAAGTTTGATATGTCATCATAAAAAATGAGTTCTAATATTTACAAAATCATGAAATAACTATTTGTGGTTAGAGTTCCATGTACTATAAGAGTGAAATGTCCAAAATATGTGAAATTTGAGTAGAGAAATTTGACATTACCGGCATTGGTTATCTATCGAATGATAGAGGATTTCACTATTATAATAAATAGATAGATATGATTGGATATAATATTTTTGTAATAATTTTGGATAAGTTAATGAATGAAATTAAATAGCAATAATAACATTTCCAAAGTAATGATAATGAAGAATATTTTGATGAAAAGAAGGATGGAGGTATTGACCTCAACAAGTGTCAAGAAGATGTACAAATTGATAATGATGATTCATCAAGTTAAATTCTTAGATTGCACCATTTTATAAATAATATATATTTTAGAAATAATATGGTGGTCCAAATATCATTGGATAATAAGGAACGATTATTTTGACCATGAGAAAATTAGGAATGCACTGAATATCATTTTTTCTCTCACGATGAACTATGAGATGTGAAAGGGGTACATGGGAATCAGTAATGTATTAATATTAAAATTTATGAGTTTTTTCATATCAATAATAATAATATATATGAGTAGGTAAAAAATAATATAAAAAATTATTAGAACAAATTTGGAATTTCTTAACATGTTTAAGAAGGAGGATAATTGATAAGAAACAAGATGTGAATTCTATTTAAAGGGTACTCATATCTGGAAAGGATTTTTTTGGATAAGATATTTCCACTAGTTTCTATAAACAATTAATTTTTTGACATTTCAACATATTATGGAATAAATGTGATTCTAAATTATATAAATAGATGTTATGTCAACATTCCCAAATGGAGAGTTAGAAGATGATGTGTACATCAAGAAATTGAAAGATTTCATTATTGGATAATATAATACATATTTTTATAGGATAAATAATAATATATATGCTTTCAAAATTATTTCAAGGGAATGGTATTCCATGTTATAAATTTGATTAAAGTATTTTATGTTTGGAAAAAAGAAGAGTGAACATCCACCTATGCAATAAAAATAAAAAAGAGGCATCAACTATTAACTTAACCAATGTGGATGATTTTAATATTTTATGAAATTAAGAATGTGTGTGCAATGAAACTTATTTTGAGATAATTTTCCTTAAATATTTACAAACTTTGAGAAATGAAGAACTAGTTATATAATCAAATTTCTCAAGGTGAAGTTCATATCTTTTTATTCACAAGGGAAGCATGTCCAAATAATATTAAAGATGCTTGGCATGGATGACTCTGAGTTGGTGTCTACCTAATATTAGAGGGAATAATATTTCAACGGTTTAAAAAGGATTTTTTGATGATTCAAGAGAATCCAGGATGAAAATCATGTGTTTTATTTATTTGACATCTTCAAGATGATATTTTTTTATCTGATTTAATATTATATATTATTTATCAAATTTCAGTAAATTATTACTTATCCTTATTATAAATACAATTCCTAAGAATATTAACAGAATGATGAGTGACTTATTTATATATAAAATAAATTGAAAATTACATCACATTAGATATATAGATATTGATTATGATAGAAATTTGGATTAATATAGATCAATATTCAGTGTTGTTTCATTTTTGGGAGAGTAGTCATTATTCTGGAAAATGTAGAAGAAATGTGTTGTGACCATGAGTATTATTGATGTAGAAAATATTTTTTTATCTCAAGTAAAAAACCAATTGATGTTGTTAAAGAGTCAATTGGTTGTTATCAAGGTTAATATGATATTTCCATTGACCATTGGCTATTGTAATAAAACTTTTAAAAATTTATCTTAAAATTAAAGTCAATATTTCAAAATCATCAAAATTTTCGTAAATAATTTTTAATAATAATTTTGTTTAATATCTTACATTAAACAGAACACTGATTTTACATAACTGTAATTTATTATTATTATTTAAAACATGATCATTTAAACCTAGTAGCTAAACATGGAAATTTTAATAATAATAATTTAATTTGTAAATTAGTTTATACATTTTTAGATAACTAAAATATATTGATATATAATTTATTATTCTTTCGTAAATCCATAATATTCATCGAAAATACATTTCATCGCAAAAAATATTATTTTCATTGCATTATATGAAAAATTAATATAATGAATTTCTGAATCATTTTGATATATTATTCTAAAATATTACATAAAATTTTTACATAAAAATTTTAAAATTAAAATAGGCTTACATTTTGATAATTTTAAAAAAATCGTAATTTTTTTATGAGTATTAAAAATTATTTATATTTTCAAACTACATTTTTTTAAAAACATGAATTGATACATATTGTATTAAAAATTTTTTAAAATAAAATTACTTCATTTCAGTTATTATTAATCCAGTTTAGTTAATTTAAATCATTTTCATGTTAAATTTTTATATAGAAACTTTTAATACTAAATTGTATCTTTCAGAACCCATTTTTTGATCGCATTTATGGGTTAAATTTAAAAATAAATTATACCACATCTATATATTTAATTAATAAAAATTTATTTTGTATTATAAACCACCAATAATAATATCATAAAATACGTTCATATTAATTTTTAATCAAAATGAATAGTAAAAACCTTTAAAATTAATTACCACAATTAAGGATAATATGAGTTTACCAAAGGAAAAACTAAAATAATAAGGTTAAAAAATAACTTAAAATATTTTTAAAATTTCCAATTTGTTTAAATATCTCAAAATTATATCATATAAGGTTTGATAATGTTAAATTTTGGATCTTATTGAATGTTTAAATGTTGGCATATCTTTTTTTTAAAAAAAAATTCCTTGTTTGTCATATCCCCCATTTATAAAAGTTCACCACCAATACTATTCACATAACATTTAAAAATCATATTAGATTTTAGAATATATGTCCAAATACATTCTTAAATCCCCCCACCACGTCTTAGAATCCTTATTTTTTTATAAAACTATTATATGAATGCTTTAGGAGTAAACCAATATAGGTTATTTGATGAATAGTTATAATCCTTAACATTGTGTTTTCATTTTATTTATTCTTTTAACTCCATAAAATTTTCCTCAACCGTGAAGGTATACAAAATAAGAATAAGAAATTCACTGAATTATTATTATAATAATTTAATAACCTATATCAATCTCCACTTCCATCATTTGGGAAATAAAACTGTCAATGATGTGTACAGTGGGATACCTCCTTGCGAACAAATGTAATTCATTTTCTATCAATGCCTATCATGGATATAAGTAATAAATGATTAAATTTATATATGATATATTTATGATATATTTAAACATATAGAATTATTTTATCATATCTACCATCTTTCATTCTAATCCATTAAAAAATAATAATATAACACATTCTTGTGGGTGGGGTACCACCTCGATGAAGTGATTTGATAAATGTTTCTCTTTTTTGTTTGGTAATAAATAAAAATTTAATGAATTTAGTTTATATATATTATATAAAATGATTTTGGAACTTTTTATTTGTATTTACAATTATTTATTTCTATCTGTTTAAGAATTAAAATTGCATTCATGTGTTTGAATGACATATTGTCTCCATGAATGGTGTAATTAATTTTTAATATATATTTTTATAGCTGACTATAAACATGTACATAATAAAATTATATGATATATATTCCATGATTAAAATTTATTTTATATTGGATCCATGATAAATTTACATTGACCACAAACTATTGAAACAAACTATACATGGAAAACATAGTAGTTATCACCAAGAACATTCTTTTTAAAAAAATGTTAAAAATAGAGTGAAAAAAGTGTTATAAGTTGACATAAATTTTATGATATGTTTGAGTATATTCATAGAATTTATTTACAATTAACTTGTATTTATTATAAAATAGGTACAAATGGTTTCCAAGGAAGCTGAGACTTGATGTATGTTATATTCATGTCATTTTACATCTATGAGAAAAATGTCATATTCACCACATATTTATTTTGTGTGGTGTATATACTACCCATAGATGTATTTTATCATTATTATTAGGGAAATTATTATATTTAAACTACCATATATGTTTTTTTCATTCATGGGTATTAATTTTCACAAGTTACGAAATCGATTAGGGTTTTATATTACAATCTCAATGTTTTTCTATATTGTTTATAATTATGCTTCAAATGATAACATATTAATTATTATCTTTCAATAAGTTCTTGAATTTTCTTATAAATATTTTATTTCATGATAATAATTGTTTCCCTTTCATTTTCCTCATTTTAGGTACTCAAGTGATGGAAAAAAATAAGCAAAACTGACATTATTTCTCTCATTGATCAAAATTACATTCTCTTCCATAGAAATATTTTATAAATATTTTATAATAAATATTTTACTCTTATATAGATATATTTTTTATATTAATTTTTACTCTAGATTTAATTTAAAAAAATGGATTTATAGGATACTTATTGAATTTTCCCAAAATATGTTCTTTTTTAAATATTCCAAAAAATTTAATGATTCATCATCTGGACATGTATGACATGAATGGATTTTACCACCATCATGGCTACTGAGTGATTTTGAAATTTCATTAAAATTTTTCAGGAATTTTGAATTAAAGTAATTTATTTAATATTTGTGTATTTTTTAATGATTTGTTTTCAAAATTGAAAAGATAGTTTAATCAAGATGAATTTAACAATATTTTATTAGTATTTATAATCATAAATGACCAAAACACTATGTTATAATTATTCTCTAAAATGGATATAACCTAATGATACCATCACTATTATTTATCTATATTTATTATTCTTTTGTTGACATGTTGGGTAAGAATCCTATTTATTTTCCATGGGTTAGGTAATGATGATGTGTTAATGAAACCCATTTCCTTTTCTTAGTTTATAATTTTTGATGATTGTCTATGGTATTGTGAAACACATATGAATGTATTATGAATTTGTGATTGGTGGGTCTAAAATAATATATACAACCGAGGCATAGGGAACAGATGGAAAACTCGTGAGTCAATATGTTATGTGTGCACATCATTTCATGTTCACAATTTCACATAGGGACCTAGTTTTCATTTCAATAATATTAAGCATAAACATGGTGTCCATGACCATATATTTATATGTGGACCAGGTTCTTATGTCCATATGAGTAAGCATGGACCAAATTTTCATATCCATAATGTTATGCATGGACATGGATTTTGTATCCATAAGATTCTTCATGGAACTTGTTTTCATGTCCATAAGGTTATGTGAGGTCCTAATTTTTTATCCTTAAATTATATAGTGAACATATTTCAATTTATGCATTTTTAAAATGTTATAAGATTACATTAAGCCAAAAATCTAAGTCTCCTTCCAATTTTATGCACTCATTGATTATTTTCATTGATTCCTATTTAATTCATGTCTTATGAACTACAGTGATTTCTGTTACAGTTAATAATTTTTATCTTTTATATGAAGGGTGTGTTTTCTAAATGTTATTCACATATTATCATACTCTCCATCTAATTTTATCATTATGTGATCATTGATATATCCCTTGTTTACACATACTTGGAATATAATCCCACTTATTCTTATTCTTCCTTTCCTTAGGTTATGAAGAATGGTATTATGTATGATATTTCTAATAAGGGTTATGTTTGTGATGATACTTTTGGGAGAAAATGTTGGTCACTTATTTACCTATTGTTTGTGTGTGCAAGATTCTTTGTATACTGGACCACTATGATTCTGGTGTGAAATTTTTTTATGTATTTAATATTCATATAATAATATGAAATATCTCCATAAAAAAGGATTGTTTCACTATACATTTTATCGTAATAATGGAAAAAATCTGATCCTCGAAAACACTTACATTTGAATGTTTGTTAAAGAAAGGCTCTCTGCCCAAGGGATCCACGTGGTAATTGATGACACTGGGGATGGTGGTAAGAGTCTCACCTAGTATGAGTATTCATTCATAGATGTATCTGATAAGTATAATTTATATCCCATTAGTAATAATTCCATGGTATTATAGTTGGATTCAGTGTAGTGTTTAGTCAACCTTTAGAATATAGGATAGAAAAACATTATTGACAACTATATGGATAATTAAATGTATCAGACTATATCAATGAATTTTGGAAAATAACATAGTGAGTAGATTCCATGAAATTCATATCAATCAAGTTAATACATGTGGATGTAGATCTAGATTAGTTAAAAATAAAGGAAGATAACTCAAAAAAATTGAGAATTAGTATGTTACTCGATGGTAACCTGACTCGTGAAAATGATCTTTTTTACACAACTAGTTTAACACTAATATTTCATATGTCCTGGATATTAAAAAAATTATGAATCATCATGGAGGATTTGAATAGAAAAAGGAAAAAAGAATTATGTAGGGTAAAATAAAGGACTCATTGATTAACAATAATGTGTCATGATTTTGAAATCATATAAATTATTTTTTGTTTTAGTCATTGTTAGCACCCATATGGATCATGTTTAATAATGAATGTGATGTAAAATCAAATGATTTTGATCTGATAAAATAAAATTTTAGTATATATAAAATGAAGAAACTTTTTGATATAATCACACAACTTTCTTAAGCTACAATATCATATTGAACTTCCAAATGGGAAAATAAAAGGAAAATTCGTTTTTGAGACCATTATAAGGAATCAAACACCTTCTTGTAGTGGTTATAAGGATCCACTAGTAATCTAGAAATTAAATGGTATAATTAAGAAGATTTTTTCCATTCCATAGTGTTAAATACATTAAAATCCAATTTCTTCTACCTATCATTTAGAAGTTGAAGCAAATCTATGGTGTAATATTTTCAAGAATTCAATGAATCAATAGGAAAATTACTCCATGGAGTATGATGTGATCAAAAGAAAAAAATTAAAGAATGATTTAATCATATTACTCATATTAATGTAGAGATAAAGTTTCTTGATAAGAATTAGAGGGATGATGAATATATTGGTATGTATGATGTGCATTTTACATGACATGTGAGGTACACTTTTGATATTATCATCTAACCTAAATTTATTTTTGATCAATCTTTCATTTGTATAAAAACAAGTATCCAATAAGTTCTAGAAATAATAGACATTAGTAACTATGAATAATTCAATTTCTATGAAATCAAAGTTGAAATCATGATTAGTGATATCTATCAATCACATGAATTTGATAGGAAAACAAAATATGTAATTCAATGGAAATTTGAAAAACCATATAGAAAACAATGTGAGAATTATTTCATTCTCAATGTGTGTTATGAAACATGGAGTAAATTTCCTTAAGGGGGACATAAAATGTATTAAGATTTTAAATGAAGGTCATCGAGTGATTTAATGCGAATGTGATGGAATGTAGTGTGATAATATTGTGATATAGAAAAATCTATATAGAATACTCCTACCATGCTCCAATGCATCAAATCAATGGAGTAGCCAATTATGAAAACCAATGATTGAATATGATGTTTAATGATGATGATCAATTTTTTCAACCTCAAGAGACAATATAATAATAGAAATATTAGGTGATCACAATTTTTGATGTGGGGAATGATAATGACATTGAGAGAGGTACACATACCATCAACTCCAGAACTTCTATCTCTTTTTATGACTATATATATACCCACACATTTATATATAAATATTTTTTCTCAAAGGTACCAAAATAACAACTCAATGATTAGATGTTTAATAATTAGTGAAAACCCCTAATGAAATAATGATCACATATCATATCTTTAATTCATCCTTAGTTAATGATTGTGGGAATGCGCTTCCTAAAATTTTTATCAACCTAAATATAGTTGGATTTAATGATATATTAGTCATTTATTTTATTGCACTGTATAAATCCTATATAAATTATCGAGAAATTGATTTCATTTTTTATGTTACGATGAAAACTATGATCATCTATTAGTGTGATGATATGTATAAACTTTCAGTAGATATCACATCTATTGTATTGGTATAGATTACTTATCAAATGGTATTTTATCATAGATGTATTGGGAAAAAATAAATATCGATTATATGTCTATTTTGAGGTTGTTTGATAAAGTCTTTTTGGAAGAATTTCTTATTCTCCCAATGAATTAGGAAGCAGAATTTTCAAAATAACTCATACCTAGTGTTATACGATTTTAAAATAATTTATATTGAATGGACCTAATAGATTTACAATTATTAAAGAAGTAGCTCTAAGATAATCATGAAAAAGAATTTATTCAGAAATGTTTTTCACCTTAGAGTGCTCTAGTATATTTTGGTAATAATAAATATGGATCGATGAAAATATATATAGATTATCACGAGTTAAACCATATCACAACAAATAGAAATAATCTACTACCCCATATTGATGTTTTTTGATCAACTGTGTATAGTTCAATAATTTTTCAAAATTGACCATGGTTGTGGATGTCATAAATTGATGGCGAAGAAAGACAATATGGCTAATAAATATTTCTATACACGGTACAAACACTATGTATATATAGAGATTCCATTTGATTATAATTATTCCCGTATAATATTCATTGATTTAGTGAATAAATGCTTAAGATAATACCTTGTAAATTTTATTATAATCATTATAGAATGTAATACTATTTATTCAATGATCAAGGATGAGTATAAATGTTACTTCATAATTTTTGAGGAGACCTTAATAAAGGTGAAATTGATTGAGAAATTTAGTATGTTTCATATTTAGCTACATGATGTTTAATTTTTTCATGAAATAATCTCAATAGAGCTCTTATTTATAGATCCATCAATGACCAATGTTATGTAACATTGGCCCTTAAAATTTAGTTTGACTACAATATGAAGATATTATTGTTTTGGATGGATATTATAAATGGTTTTTCGACAATTTTTCATGAAAATATAATCACCAAAATATGTTAACCCATAAGGGATCTTTGTTCCTCTACACAAGTGAATATGGAGAAAATTTCAAAGAACTTATGAGAAAATTATTCTGAGCTAGTATAAGTTCATTAAAAAATAGTGGATATGTGTTTTAAATTTATAGTGACACAGAAAAGAAAGGATTGGGTATGTTAACATGAAAAAATAGATTGTTATAATTTTATCATCATAAAACTAGAAGGTTTGAGAAAAATTACATGACATGTGATTTAGAATTCACTATAGTTGTATTTTCGTTAAAGATACAGAGGAATTATCATTAAAGGAAATGTGTGACTAATACACTAATCATAAAATGTTGAAGTATACTTTAATATAGAAATATTTTAATATATGAAAAATAATATGGTTGGAGTAGATTTATTATTATGACTTCTTAATAGGTTACAACCTTGGGAAATTTAACAAGCTAGGTGATGCATTGAGTTAAAAGTATAATGATAGTTCATTTATCATAAGGATCACATAATATCTAATATTTTTTTTATTTTTAAAGTACATATCAAAAAATATTAACATAATGGGAGAAATCCCATAATTACCATATAATTGTTCCATCATCAATCAAATTGATAATTAAATAGTCACTGAAGAAATATGTAGATATGCAGAAGATGTTTAGAGGTGTTCTTTTGATAGACCTTAGTTTTTATAGATTTAAAAGGTTTAAGAACCATGTATGTCTTCCATCCAGAATGGATTTGAAAAAGGATCTATTTGGCGGATCTAATAGTTCTTAATTCTCTATTTGTCCTATATGTTTGAATATGTATAGAGATTTGATTGATTATTTCTATTGGACTAGAACAAATCGAGATATTTTATTATTTTTATATGAAATATTGATAGATAATAAATTTAGGGCTAAGATACAATAATCTAATGATATGTTACAACCATTACCCATACCATAATAGATATGAGAAAAGATCATCGTGTATTTCTTCATCGTACTCCCCAAAACATATGAAGGGAACAATGTTATATGGGATAAAGTTTATCTCCTTACTATGTCATCACACATCATTCTAATCAATGATTATTTCTCTCTATATTATTTTTTGTTATAATATACATTTAAAATTAATATGGTTGAAGGGAGTACCAAAATTAATTTTATCTAGTTTTGATTAATGTTTTATAATGAATTTATGATAAAATCATCAGTAGTTCCTTGATATAGAGATGAGGTTTAAAATAACATGTCATATTAAAATAGATGTTTAGTCTAAGATATAAAATAAAACCCTGGAGACTATAATAATATATTTTTCTATGGATTAAATTTTTTTTTGGGATCAACACCTTCAACTAGTCATGTTTTATTAGAATAATAGTTGTAAATAAAGTATTCATATGAGGCATTGTGTGGCCCTCTGTGGAATAAAATGTATGTATCCAAAAATTCAGGGATAAAGTTTGAGAATGAAAGATATTTGTACATATGAAATAAATGTAAATGGAATTTAATGTCATAAACATTCAACTACATATTAAATTAACTCCAAGTTGATCAAAACATTGTAATGAAATTAATCGACATGATATGTATTTGAAATTTAATGAGAATATGTTTTTTTAATTTATCAATAGAATAAGGATGTGTGATTAAAAAATAACTTAATGATGAGTTCGCGGAAAATTTTATCCTTCAATATTCTTGATTGAGTAGTGATAATGGCTAATTGCATGGAAAATCCACTGACCCTCTCTCAAGTTCATGATGTTATCTATTTATCTCTACTAAGGAAGTACATACTTCAGCCGTCACATATACTAAATGTATAGTTCAAACCATTGAGTCATAAATTCTCCTATGAAACAAAACATATGGAAATTATTTATTTTAGATAGAATGTTCAATGAAAAAATACCACTCAAATGGTAAATATTTTGTGGTGAAACTAACATATTGAGTAAGATACAAGGGATCCCATGAATATCATGAGGTAGAAAAATCCACATTTTTTAATAAGAGTGTTGAATTTAAAAGGTGAAATTAATTTTAAGGGAGGTAGAATGTTAAACCTTCATATTTGATGAAGAATATTTCCACTTTCCATAAAATTTAATTTTTTCAACAACTTTCATTGCATGTATCTCTTTTTTTACGGAACCACAATATACAGAAAATATTATTATTTAAACATGACCATTAAAACCTTGTTCTGAGACTTGGATCTATCAATATTAATAACAAATTGTTTATTATTAAGTGTAATTGTTTTAGTGAAAGAAAATATATTTATAAAAGGTACTGAAATGTTGGTAAATTCTTTATAAACATTTATTTTGAAGAAAAAATATTTCACTTTTATTTTTGTGGGAAAAAAATAATTTTTTTCTTAACATGTATGAAATTATTTTTAAAAAATTAACTAAATTTAGGAAATTAACTTTTTAAAATAATATTTTGTTTAATTTTTAATAATTTGTTGAATAGGTTATTTTTTTATAAATAGTGTAATACACAAATTTTTATTAAACATTAAAATCATTTAAAAATTTTAAATATTCCAATAGTATATTAATTTTTTGAAGTTACATTTTTTATGTCATATTGTTTCCATCCAAATTTATTTCATTGGAATCCTTTTCGAGTTGAATTTTTAGATTAAATCATTTTATACTTATTAAAATTTTCTCTTCGGAAGACATCACTTTCATCAAGTCTACATGATTAATTTTTAGTTAAATTTAGTCAAATCATTGAATTTAATTTTAGAAAATGGATTACATATTTTTATTCATTATAATTAATATTATATAATTATTTAATCTTATGTTATGGTAAAAATTAATAATAAAAATAATAAAAATTATTTACTATGTTTGTTGTTAAAATTAAATTATGGGGGGTTAAACTAAAAATTTAAAAATTAAAATGAACTCAAAATTTGAAAAATGATATTTTATTACCATATTTTTTATTAATCACATATACAGTTTATTAATGATCTTTGTTTGAGTTTTTGGCATTTGTTAAATGTGAGTTTATCTTTTTCAATTAAAAAATTCTAAATGTGTCCTGTCCCATGCTTATAAAACGGTACCCCCTCTCCTATCCAGTTCACACATCCAGAGCCTTTCGGTTCCCACCATACCTTAACAAATACATAACATAATTACATTATCATGTTTTATAGGGATTGTTTTGATTACAAACCCATAATACAAATTATTTGGGTGTAAACCTAATGTGGTTCTCTGAAGAAGAGGGACAACCCTTAATTAAATGTTTTCATTTTATTTTGTATTATTAATCATTAAAATATTATTAAAACATTATGATATAATAGTATAAACATATCTGACACACTTATAAGATATTATTTTAATTTAATGACCTATATCCATTTAATCATCCAAAAAATGATATATGAAACCATCAATCTTATATACAGATATTTATCGCCTCATGAACTGAGGTAAATCATCTTCCATCACCGAATCTCATGGACAAATGTAATGATGGATTTGAAGTATATAAATATGATATTTACGATTTAATTATACTTTTATAATTATAATATCTTATATACCTTCATACATTCCAATTAATTTGAAAATAATAATGTCGATCGTTCATACATGATGAAAACCGCCTCCACAAAGCAATGTGATACGCTTTTCACTTAATTTTTTCATGGATAGAAAAGATAAAATATTTAATTAATATATATGATATATATTTTATTAAAATGGTTCAAAAAATATGAATTAATATTTTCGTTTCCTTTATCCATCTATCATTAAATGATAAAAGGGTTCATGCAAACAAACGACTTGTCGTCACCATAAAAGGTATAATTAATTTTCTATATCTAACATGTATGTACGACATTAAATATATAAATAATGAGTTTATATTATAATTATATCAGTATTAACATTATTATGATGAATATACCATGGTAAACATATTAGGTTGAAAAAATATTGAACCAAAATATAAGTGAAAAGCGAAGCATTCTTCACTTGAAACAATGTTGTTTAATAAATGTTTAGAAATAATGTTATAAAATGGTTATAAGTTACAATAAATTTCATGACATATTTGAGTAATATTATATAATTTATAAATACATTAACATTATTTATAATACTTTAGGTTTTAATTTGTGTGAAGAATGTTGAGACTTTAGGTAATGGAATTTTATCTCACTTTAACTTCTATGAGACACATGTCATATTCACCACTTTATTATTTTTTATGTAATATATTCTACCCATGAATTATTTTTTTTGTTTACTCTCCTAGAAATTATTGGATATATATATTTATATATTTATGAAATGGATATTCTTTCATGTTTCCTAGTATTAAAAATTTACCAAACTGATAATGGTTTTATGTGACAATCACATTGTTTATCAGGATTGTTTATGATTATGATTATAATATTGAAATTTTAGGATTTATCTACCAATAACCTGATGAATTTTTTTATACTATGTTTATTTCATTTTTACAAATTATTAGAAATGTTATGCATGAAACTTATTTCTTGTTCATAATTTCATGAATAGGCCTCATTTTCCTATCCTATGATTAAGAATAATAATAGTTTTCATGTATATAAGATAAATCATGGACCATTTTTCATGTCCATATGATTATGTATGTACCTATTTTCTTTTGTATATATTTATTTGTACTCCTAGATTACATATCCATTTCATTATATGTGGTTCTGTTTTTTAATTAAATATTATTATGTAAGAGAGTAGTTTCATGTCATTATCAGTATGAGTTAACTTGTTTCTAGTTATACATGTTCATAAGGTAATATGATTGTCGTATTTAATAAATCAATGTCTTATTTAATTTTTTTACTCTCGGACAATATGTTCTTTGATCCCTCTATGATTTATGTGTTATGAATTGTCCATATTAATGTCATGAACCAAGATTATGATACTTGATATGTAGGGTATGGATTGGAAATGTTATTCCCATGTAATTATCCCCTTATCATGATTTAATTCTTATATGATCATTTATTTCTACATTCTTTAACCTTATAATGTATCCGACTTAATCCTTTTTTATGTTTCTTATACACATATTCTGAATAAATGTATTATATATGACATGTTTAAGAAGAGTTATAGTTATTAAGAACATACTAGGAGATGATGTGGTTATATTATGAAAACGTTTTTATGTGTCCAAGATTACAAATATACCATTCCTATTTTATTGTGGAATGGATCATTATATTATGTAATGAAGATTCATCTATTAATAGTTAATATCTATATATAAAAATACAGTGTCACTATAATATTATTTATTAATTAAAACTGATAAAAAAATATCAGATTTTCAAGGATTTCATTAAGTAAAGAGTTCTTAATATTATGTTTATTCAAACCATGAAATATAGTATAGATGTGTTCTCTATTCTATTTCCAATTGAATCATTTTAATCATCTATACCCTTGTTATAATAATAAAAAAACACATTATTTTGTTTTTATATAATCACTAGTATGTGGTGTGTTATATCGTTATGTTAAAAAAACATCTAATTTTATAAATTTTTTCTAATTATAATGATCTATATAACTTCTAGAATGTTAATAATCTATAATTAAATACTTTATTAGAAGAAGGAGAAATAGCTAATTGAAGAGAGAGTAGTTATTTTGATGTTATTATAACTGAACTAAAGGATCATGATGGGTTTAGTTAAATCATTAAATAAAAATAGGAATGAGTATTTATGGAATTGTATATATCTAGAAAATATTAAATGAAGTTATTTTGAATGATATTGTTACATTGAGTGTTTTGGTTTAATTGTTTTTCTAGTGTGTTATTCAAAGGTCATTTGAATGTGTGAGGTTTATTATAAAAGATTTAAGCCTTTATATTTATAATGACTTTTCATTTATCATCTATATTGAATAAATATTTTTATATAATTATATATTTTGAATAGTGTGTTTTACCATGACCACGTTTGAACATGATACCAGTTGTTTCTAATCAATGTGTTATGTGCGAATTGAGATTCATGTTTCAAAATATTATTTAAAATATGTTTTAGGTGTATAAATTCAATATTCCAGTGGGTTTATGTGGAAAATATACTAATTTTAACAATCATACCATTGCTTAGTTTAATAAATAACCTAATACATTACAATATAAGAAACGAGTTCCTTTGATAATAATTTTTTGGTAAAAAATAATATTTATGGGATTATTTGAATTTTTATCCAAAAAATTATTTATTTTATTTAACATTTATTGTACTAATTTAAATTTAAATTATATTCATTTAATCTTTTATGCTTCATAACATAAAATTTCATGTTTTCCACTATATTTTTTAAGTGTTTTTAATTTTATACAACAACTATTTTATAAAATGTATCTAACAAACAAACATACTTTTTGGGTGGGATGAAAATCATAGATTATTTTCAACATAAATTCACCACATATGTTTAAATTTATATACATTTACCTATAGGGAAAACACTTGGTATCAAACCTAAACTCATTTTTTTATTCTTATGCTTGGAAAAATGTTCTTTAAAACCATGCTCTTTCTTTTTATTTTGAGATATTTTTTCTTTCCATACACTAACATGTTTAATATAGTATATTTTTAATTCATTGCGATGGGGATAATAATAAAAACTATTGAGATTTGAATATGATATTACCTTCTATATTTGATGGAGTTGATTTTATATATTAGAATGATTGAATGAATATGTGTGATATTAACACTATAGTTTATCATTTCCTTATGATGATAGTAAATTACAACAATTTGGAGAATAAAATTTCATAGTTTACTTGAGTGAAAAAGACAAAATATCATGACTAATAAAATTTCTATAATATATTACATTACTCAATGAACGGAAACATAAAAAGTAAAATATCATCATTAGAGACAATGAATGGAATTTACAGAAAGGTGAAAATGAGAAACTTCAAAGAATATAGTGAAAAAGTTATTGTTATAATAATTATAAGTTATAAAAATCAATAATTTAAACACTAGCTATGATAATTAGTTAACCATATATAACAACGCGTAATGATGATATTTAATGTCTTGAAATATATATTTGAGAAGGAAACTAAATATGTATAACATATGGAGAATATCATTTAAATTGTTCTAAAATAATGGGAATTTTAGTTAAGTATGTAGAAAATATTTAAAATCATATGATTGTTAGTTTGGATGATTATTTTTGGACACTCATGAAATATGAGAATAGGGTGGACAAATATTTTTAAATGGATATGAGGAATCTTATAGGTACATTTTATTTAACATCCATAATAATATCTTATAGAAATAACAATTGAATGTATTCTACTATGAAGAAGAAATATCAATATCATTCAAATAGTTTTTTTTGAATTCTATGACATATAAATTACTCAAAATTCATAGAAGATGACCGTAATTTATATAGATAAGTACTTACAGAGAGATTATGGGATAGATGAAAAATAATATAATGAAATAATATAAGATACATTTGATGTTATTTTTTATGAGGGAAAAACTATGGTACATATGACCTATGTTCCCTAAACTAAAAAAATAATGAATCTAAGAAAATATATCAAATAAATTAATGGAATGAATTTAGAGTAATGGCATATATGGGGAATCTAATTGAATATCCATCTAATGATAATATTAATGGATTATATATTCATAACGATTTTAGAATTACTATATTTTATCAAATGATCCCCAAAAATCAAATATACTTCCAAAGAAAGGTAATTGAAGACTCTCTTACAATGTTATCTTTAGATTATTCTATCCTTGTATCATTGTATTATAAATATAAATAACTATAATTTTAATAAATAAATATATATATGGATTTATTTGAGAATAAAAAACATATGAATGATTATAATTAGATTAAGGTTGGTCTAGATAAAGCTGATTAAGGAATTTTTAAAATTATTTTCAATATATACATAGTGTTTTTTTTAAAAACAATGATAAAAAATAGTTTTCAGAACAAAAATTTGAAATTAGTATTTTGAAATTTATTTATTTTAATTAACATCCAGCAGGGAAAAATTTTATAATCTCTTAAGATAAATTAAATTGAATCATTAATCTTAAAGAATTTGTTCAACTTCTAGAATGTAACATTTCATTTATAACTATTAATTCATTAGAGATATGACTTTTTATATTAAATAATTTAGTATGGGTCATTAAAGGAAAAAATAATTAATAAAATTTCAATAATTCATAAAGCATTGATCTATTATTTTATTAGATTTCACATTTGTACAACACAAAAGAGTTTAACAAATACCAGTTCCTAATCTTTTGGGTGCTAAAATTTTTGGACCCAAAAGAGTTTCAGTTCCAAAAGATTATCTTGATCATTTCTAAGAATATGGGATGAATACATTCTACCAAAACAATATTGTACATGGATAGTAGTTATACTTATTACATCATTGAAAATAGGTCTAACCTTTGATATCAATTGAATGTAAGGGTGGATGAGTTATATTTTTAGAAAACATAGTGGGAAAATTATGAGCATAGATGATATTTCTTTTTTGGATAAAAACATTTTTTCTAATATAAATTATATTTTAATATTTATGGAAAAAGTTAAAAACATTACCATATTTTTGGTAGATGCATCTCCATGAAAATTGGGAAAAATATTACATCTCATGTTAAAAATTAGTTCACATTTTTTCCCAATGTAAATAATAATTTTTAAACTATCAAACAATAGGAATATAGTTTTCAAAAAAATATATTTCCTTTTCAAAATTGAAGATATGTATTATAGTTATCAAAAGATATATGGATAGTAAAATATTTTCAAAATAGGTAAAAATTCTAGAAATATTCTACTAATTGAAATAATTGAACATATGAACAATTCTACCAGATTCAATGATAATTTCTAATAGGGTATGAAACAAAAAAAGAGTTTTAAAACCATTGGTGAAATATTAGGAACCAATAAATTATAGTTAGTCCACATGCACCATTTTTGACCTAAAAAATTAATATTATCAAATGAAACCCCTATATTGAATCCATTCATTATATTTATACTGGATATACCAGGGAATGTTTTTTTCAAATAAGTTAGAAGAACACTAATTTTTACAAAACATTTATTATTCTATTAAAATTTTAAAAAAACATTCTATAGTACTATATGAGTAATCATGATGGAGAGTATATGTAACACCCGAGAATTTTATGTTATATAATTCATCAAATGAATCTTTTTCTACACACAACGCTTTCTTGGCTTGCTTTACACAAAATCACAACCTTCCTCGATAGCTTACGTCGTACGCAATACCGAGTTTCACTAAACAATAAAATATTATTAAAACTAGCCGTTATGAATAGTAATAACAACTTTTTGAAATTTTATAAATTTTATTTATCAAAATTGACTTCATTTTTGGATTCGGAATATCGAAATTATCCTAGGGTGAAATTTTGGTATTTTTATGAAAACTTTCAATTTTTGATGAATAGTGAAATCACTAAGTGATAGTTAAAAAACTGATTTTTTTATAAAACATAATTTAACCGCTTCTGTGAGTGGAATTTCAAAAATCTGAGAGACACCGTTGATGTCAGTAAGTAAAATGTGGTTCAATGAGATGAAAATAATTTTTGGTGAATAGTAACTTTTTACTTTTACTTACCACGGTTAAAAGTAAATAGGGTAATTAATGGTAAAAATGATATTATTATTACCCTAACACATGTTTTAATTCTATTGGAGAAGTGTAATTCGACCAAAAACAACCTTAGGAATAAAATATGACCATTTAGGCCCACTTGGATTAGATTAGGACATTTATTATTAATTTATTCAAAAAAGGGTTAAAATAGTAAAAATCAATGTTCAATAAGTAAATAATTTTTAATATGGGGTTATTTATAAGATAAATTCAACTATAAAAATTCATTAGAAATATAAAAGGATTTCCTACATAATGGTATTTTATTTGTAATTTATAGACATTATATAATTTAATTTATTTATGACACAAAGATGATACAGTAATTATCTTATTAATGAAATATTGACATAATTGATGTTATAAACACAAAAATAAATGTAATTTGAGACTTTATATGAGTTCCACTATTTTTATAGATTAATATGACATGTCATTATTGATTTAATTAACTTTTTTTGAACTAATCATTCTGTTATAATTTTCACAAAAAAACATTTACTAAATATTGTCAAAATTGACATAAAATAGTTTTTAAAACAAATATTATATTAGTAATTGTTATTTTATTCCTAAAAATGTAAGGATCGTCCAAATGATGTAGATAAGGTTATATATATTAATAATAAACAACTTGGGGTTCGTTTGGCTACTTATAGTAAGTTTATTAACCCTATAGTATAAGAATACAAGAAGACAAGGTAAAAGTAAAATTATTTAACTTAATGTTAATCTAAATGATAAGGTTAAAATAGGAACCTAAACTTGTCTAAATTATATCAGATGAGAGTATTTCCACCCATACTCACCTTATCCTAGAAATAAATCAATTTGGAGCTATTTAAAACCGAACTTGACTTTATAATAAAATAATATTTTAAGTTTTTTCAAAGGAGCCCCTCTCCTCCCTTATAAAAGGGAAACTCCTCCCCCTCTTCCTCACACAACTTTGAGCCTTAAAGATCGGAAAAACCCTGCCAATATCTCCTCTACACTTCCCTACAAACATCCTAGAGGTTCTGGTATTCTTCAAAGACCTATTTTAGTGCCCTAAAAGAAGGTCTCAAAGAAGCACTTCAAAGAAGAGGTAATGTCTGTTACCGATTCTTTCATCTTTATTTCATCTTCCAATTCTTCTTATTTAGTTGTTTCATTATGAAGTAATAACATCAGTATCACTCATATACTTATATGTTATTATAAGTATGAAACAACCCTATTTCACCATTTATCCATCCTACGGAAAAATAAATCACCGCGCGTGGCTACGTACGGAATACCGTCTCCATGCTGTGGTGTAATCTATTTTCCACCACCACCTTACTTGGATGGGTATAATGGTGTAAATAATGACTATATATGACAATAATAAAGTGATACTTATTCTGAAATAGTATACATACACTCCAATACAATTCCATGATCATAGGAACGATATCATCACTCGTGCGTACGTACGTAATACCGTCTCCATGATGTGATGCGACTCGTTCTACATGATCTTCATTTCATAATGATTATATAAATGAATTGAATGAATGAATATGATATATATTACACTAATATAATTCTGTAAATGATTTATATATAACCTAAAGAGAAGAATAAAAATTTATTCGACAAAACACACATAAGAACAAAAAGTTATAAACTACCGAATAACAAGTAGCAATGAAATATTACTACTAAGAAGCTAAGAATATGACCATATATGATATCATAAAAATAAGTATGATTATGTAATATGTCAATAACATTATTTAAATCATTATACAGGAGGTTTGGACATGTAAAAAGCATATCAGACCTAAGGTAAGAGAAATATCACAATCTCATTTTTATCCGAGATTGTTTATACTTTGGTATTTACTTGGGTGTATTTTATCATCCACATCCATGATTCCTCAATAAGTAATATTATTTACATCCACCTAAAATTGTTTAAATCCAATTTTACCCTTCGGTGAGTTTTTAGTAAAGGATATGAAAGGAATCTTTTGTAGTTTTTCGTACGAGGTACTTTTTTACTTTTCCGACAAAAGTATGAAGAATGTTTTTTTAACTTATACGGCATGACTGGATTTTTTTAAAAAAATTCCATGAATATTCCTTTACAATTTTTCATGTTTATTTTTAATAAACTTATTTTAGTTTAAAATTCTATGACAAGTTAAGAAAGGAAAAATGTTCTTGAAGTAGAAAGGATATTTTCCTCAAGAATGGAGTTCAAGTGTTTTATCAAAATTATTTTCCATCTAAGATAATAAATGGTCCTATTTCTATCCCTATTATTAAATTGATTTTATTATGTTGTGATGGAATTAAGTTTATGAATTCCTTTATCTTATATGAATTGTTTTATGATGTCATTATGTTTATGATTCCCATTTTTATTACATGGCTTATGCTATGATGTAGGGTTTATGATTTTGTGGCACACATAAGAATGGTATCATTACGAGATGGGTGGGACCTATATCTCCCTCCAATGCATTGGGTAAAGATTTTATATCTCATGAGATAGACATGGCTGGAATGTTAGGTTATACCGGTTCAGTGAAACAGGACTGAAACGAGGAGTGAACTCAGTTCAGAAATGGACTTTGTCCATTAAGATAGTCTTGGAAATGAGTCTTGAATAATAATAAATGATTCTCTATGATTATGTGTGAATGCCACAATGTTTTATGTTTTAAGTTATGATTATTTGGATTACATTTCACTACTATGATTTATCCCATGTTATGAAATTATGATATCTTTTGCAGGTTAAGATTTCCAAAAGTTATGTGCTTATGTATATGATGTGATTGATATTTCTTTTGTTTACCCTTACTGAGCATTTGAGCTCACCCTTTTGTATGTTTTATTTCCCCAAGTCAGGAAGAAGGTTATTAAGTAGAATATTCCAAAATGGGACTCTAGATATGATGAAATAAATGGGAGGCAAACAAGATACTTTATGAACCAGTTGTTTATGTTTCCCAGTTTCTAAAGACACTATACCTATACAGTCCTTTCTTGGTTTTATTATATGTTTTAATAAGTGTGCTTCAATTCTGTAGTAATAACAATGTATGTAAAGTATGGGTCGTTATAGTTGGTATCAGAGGAAAGGTATAGTCATCCTTTGGAAACTAGGATGTGAAAGCCTTAGTAAGAATCCTAAGGATAAGTCTAAGCATAGAACACAATCTTAGTGTTTTAGAAATGGCCATGAGTAATCTTGGATAAAACCTTAAATGTGAAATTTTATTCTTGATTATGTGGTTTTCCTATTATAATTAGTGTTTCTCATACTATTCATCTTGGTTTTAGTCAATGGCTGGAACCCGAAGGAACCGTGTTAATGCGGAATGCGATGGGAAATGAAATGATTGTCCCCCTGAGCAACAAAATGTTATGGGAACTGGAATTAAAAATCTTGTAGCCATGCTCACACAACTTTATCAAGCTATGAATCATGTAGGACTTCAAAACGAGCAAAGGAAGGAGAAACATTCTGTTGAATCCATTATGAGACAGCGTCCACCTTCATTCATCGGGTCTACTGATCCATTAGTTGTTGAACAATGGATTAGTACTACCGAAAAGATATTTTCAGTTCTTTAATTTCTGATCATGATAAAGTCATCTTAGCAGTGTATCGTCTGGAAGGTGATGCTGATCAATTGTGGAATCTTATTAAGAATACGAGGCAATGGGATGAAATTGAGGCCATGGAATCAGACGAGTTCAAGAACCAATTTTTCAATAAGTACTTCCCTCGTATTCTCCGAACAAATATGGAGAAAGAGTTTCTTGAACTGAAGCAAAAGGATGATGAATCTGTTGGTACCTATGAAGCAAATTTTACAAGACTTACAAGGTACGCTTCTGGTATTATTATCCAACCTGAGAGTAAGATCTATCGATTATTTAGTGGCTTAAAACCAAGTCTTCGAAGGGCCTTAGCAATAAAGGACTTCAATTGCTATGAGGAAATCGTTCAATGTGCTCTCAATGTTGAGATGGATATTGAAGTAAACCATCATTCATATGGGTTTGATAAGAAGAGGAAAATGGAATTCAATGGAAAATATAAAGAGCACACTGACAAGAAGATAATCTTTCTCTTATGCTCAAAGTGTGGAATGAAACATGGAGGGAGTTGTATTAAAAGGACAAGTAAATATTTCAAATGTGGAAAGGAAGTTCATCGGGCATTTGAATGCCGCAATGATGGGATGAAGATGTCTAATGATGCAATCAAAGGAAGGGATACACAAAATTACCCTACTACACCTCAATGTTTCAAGTGCAAGGAGATGGGACATTGTGCCAATAATTGCCCTAATCCAAGGGTTGATGATGATGGTCGACGTCAACAAACTCTTAAGGCTAAAGACAAAGGAAAGTCACATGAAATTTCTATCAGCGATGTGGAGTAAAATAACGATGTGCTGAAAGGTACACTTATCATCCACTCTAAAGTAGAAAATGTTTTATTTTATTCTGGATCCACCCACTCCTTTATTTCTGAAGAATTTTCTAAGGGTATCATTGTATTACCTCAACAATTAGATGTTGAGTTATCTGTGACAACACCTAATGGAACAACAGTCGCATCAAAAGTTTATAATTCTTCTCCGATTGATGTTTCTGGGAAAGTGATTCCTTCAAATCTTATGATCCTTCCTATAGTGGAATTTGATGTGATTATTGGCATGGATTGGATTTATCTACATGGAGCTCATATCAATTTCCAAAGAAGGGAAGTCACGTTTCATATTCCAGATCAATCTATGATCGTCTATCGATTCAAGGATGAACATAACCTTCCAGTGGAAATTTATTCCAATTTATGGGTATTGATTCCACTAAATGAAGGTTATTTATCTCAAATGGTTGGTGAGAAACTCATGATTAAGAATATTCCCATTGTACGGGAGATTGATGATGTCGTTCCGGAGGAATTACCAAGTCTTCCACCGAATCGTGAAGTTGAGTTTTCAATAGAACTCGTACCGGGTGCTTTTCCTATTTCAAAGACACCTTATAGAATGGCCCCAATTGAGTTGCAGGAATTGAAGAAGCAACTCCAAGAGAATATTGATAAGGGTTTCATACGCCCTAGTGCATCACCTTGGGGAGTACCTGTTCTGTTTGTTAAGAAGAAAGATGGATCAATGAGACTCTGCATTGCTTATCGAGAACTTAACAAGATCACTATCAAGAAAAAATATCCTCTCCCTCGCATTGATTCCCTATTTGACCAACTACGCGGAGCTCCATACTTTACCAAGATTGATCTTCGTTTAGGGTATCATCAATTAAGGGTCAAAAGGGAAGATATACCAAAGACGGCTTTCCTTACAAGGTATGGACATTATGAATTTATAGTGATGCCATTTGGTCTTACTAATTCCCCTGCTATCTTCATGGATCTAATGAATAGAGTCTTTAGAGACTATCTTGATCAGTTTGTGGTAGTCTTTATAGACGATGTTCTTGTCTATTCAAAGAGAAAGGAAGAACATGAAGATCACTTGAGAATTATACTGAAGCCCCTGAGAAAGGAGAAGCTTTATGCCAAATTTTCCAAGTGTGAATTTTGGCTTCAAAAAGTTGCATTTTTGGGTCACATAATCTCAAAAGAGGGGATATCTGTGGATCCAACAAAAACAGAGGATATCAAAAGATGGTCGAGACCAACAACATTAACCGAGATCCGATGTTTTCTGGGTTTGGCTAGATATTATCGATGTTTTGTGAATGATTTTTCACCATTATCTAATCCACTCACCAAGTTGACTCGGAAAGGATTTAAGTTTGTTTGGAACGAGGAATGTGAAGAGAATTTCAAGTAGATGAGAAGAAGGTTATCCAATGCACATGTGCTCACACTACCTTGTAGTGGAGAGAGGTTTGTGATCCACAGTGATGCATCCAAGAAGGGATTGGGGTTTGTTCTTATGCAAAATGATATGGTGATAGCTTATGCCTCACGATAGTTGAAAATACATGAGTAAAATTACCCAAATCATGATTTGGAGTTAGCTGTGGTAATATTTGCATTAAATATTTGGAGGCCTTACCTTTATGGTGAAAGGTGTGATATTTATAATGATAATAAAAGTTTAAAGTATATTTTCACCCAAAAGGAGCTGAATATGCTCCAAAGAAGATGGTTGGAGCTGATTAAGGATTATGACTGCTCAATCCATTACCACCGTGGGAAAGAAATCAAGGTGGCAGATGCATTAAGTCGACAAGACCATGCTAGTTTATCCATGATGAGGATCACAAACAATCCAATATTTATGGATTTACAAAGGATGGATCTTGGAATTATAATGAAAGGGGAAAATTAGTATCTTTATCAAATGAATGTTCAACCATCTATAAATGTGATGATTAAAGAGGCACAGAAAGAAGATGTCGAGTTACAAAAGAAGGTGAGAAATGTTCCTGAATTCAACCTTGATTGTGATGGGATAATAAAGTTCAGGAATCAGCTTTGTGTTCCTCCCATCCCCGAATTAAAGAAGGATCTTCTGGATGAGGCTCATAGTTCTTCATTCTCTATTCATCCGGGAAGCACGAAAATGTATAGGGACATGAAAGAGTACTTCTGGTGGGATGGCATTAAAAGAGATGTTGCTGAATATGTCTATCGATGCTTGGTTTGTCAACAAGTTAAAGCTGAGAGACAGAAGTCTAAGGGGATGTTACAACCATTACCCTTACCCGAATGGAAATTGGAAAACATCACTATAAACTTTGTCACATAACTTCCTAAAACATCCAAAGGCAATAATGCTATCAGGGTCATAGATGATCGTCTTACAAAGTCTGCACACTTCATTGCTATTAGAAAGGATTTCTCTGTAGATCAGCTTTCCAGGATATATGTAAAGGAAGTGCTAAGATTGCATGGAGTACCACTTTCTATTATATCTGATCGGGATCCGAGGTTTACATCAATGTTTTGGCGAAGTCTTCAGCATACTCTTGATACAAAGTTGAGTTTCAGCACTACTTATCATCCTCAGACAGATGGTCATTCTGAGAGAACAATTCAAACTCTAGAAGATATGTTGAGATCTTGCTCTATGGATTTCAAATGTGGTTGGGATCAACACCTACCGTTGGTGGAAATTTTCTTATAATAATAGATTTCACTCCAATATTCAGATGGATCTTTATGAATCTCTCTATGGAAAGAAATGCAGGACTCCAACTTGCTGGGATGATGTTGGGGAAAGAAAGCTATTAGGACCTGATCTCGTTGAAGAAATGGCAGAAAAGGTCAGATCTATTCAATAACACATAAGAGCATGTTAGAGTCAACAGAAAAGTTATACCGACAACAGAAGAAAAGACCTATAGTTTGAAGTGGGTGATAAAGTCTTTTTACGAATATCTCCTTGAAAGAGGGTTATGAGATTTGGAAAGAAGGGGAAGTTGAGCCCTAGATATATCGATCCTTTCGAAATACTGGATCGTGATGGGAAGGTGGCTTACCGATTGGCGCTTCCACCGAATCTCTCTCAAGTTAACGATGTGTTCCATGTATCTCTCCTGATAATGTACATACCTAATCCTTAACATGTACTCAGCTATGAAGTTGTACCATTGGAGCAAGATCTTTCTTATGAAGAACAACCGATAGAGATTCTGGATCGTAGCGAAAAAGTCCTACGAAACAAGACCACTCGATTGGTGAAAGTTTTATGCAGGAACCACCAATTAGAAGAAGCTACATGGGAGCTTGAGGATATGATGAGGGAGAGGTATCCTCATCTGTTTGTTACAAAGTGACGAATTTCGAGGGCGAAATTCATTTTAAGGGGGGTAGAATGTAACACCCGAGACTTTTATGTTATATAAATCATCAAAGGAATATTTTTATACACACAACACTTGCTTGGCTTGCTTTACACGAAATCACAACCTTCCTTGATAGCTTGCGTCGTACGCAATACCGAGTTTCACTAAACAATAAAATGTTATTAAAACTAGCCATTATGAATAGTAATAACCACTTTTTGAAATTTTATAAATTTTATTTTTCAAAATCGACTTAATTTTTGTATTCGGAATATCGAAATTATCCTAGGGTGAAATTTTGTTATTTTTCTGAAAACTTTTAGATTTTTATGAATAGTGAAACCAATAAGTGATAGTTAAAAAACTAAATTTTTCATAAAACATAATTTTACCACTTCTGTGAGTGGAATTTCAAAAATCTGAGAGACACGGTTGATGTCGGTATGTAAAATTTTGTTCAATGAGATGAAAATAATTTTTGGTGAATAGTAACTTTTTACTTTTACTTACCACGGTTAAAAGTAAATAGGGTAATGAAGGGTAAAAAAGATATTATTATTACACTAACACATGTCCTAATTCTATTGGACAAGTGTAATTCAGCCAATAATAACCTTGGGAATAAAATATGACCATTTAGGCCCACTTGGATTAGATTAAAACATTTATTATTAATTTATTCAAAGAAAGGTTAAAATAGTTAAAATCAATGTTTAGTAAGTAAATAATTTTTAATATGGGTTTATACATAAGATATATTAAACTATAATCATTCATTAGAAATCTAAATAGATGTCCTACATAATGGTACTTTATTTGTAATTTTTAGACATTATATAATTTAATTTATCTATGACACAAAGATGATGCAATAATTATCTTATTAATGAAATATTGACATAATTGATGTTATAAACACCAAAATAAATTTAATTTGAGACTTTTTATGAATTCCACTAATTTTATAAATTAATATGACATGTTATTATTGATTTTATTAACTTTTTTCGAACTAATTATTTTGTTATGATTTTCACAAAAAACAATTACTAAATGTTGTCAAAATTGACATAAAATAGTTTTTAAAACAAATATTATATTAGTAATTGTTATTTTATTCCTAAAAATATAAGGATCATCCAAATGACGTAGATACGGTTATATATATTAATAATAAACAACTTGGGGTTTGTTTGGATGCTTATAGTAAGTTTATTAAGCTTATAGTATAAGAATACAAGAAGACAAGGTAAAAGTAAAATTATTTAACTTAATGTTAAATCTAAATGATAAGGTTAAAATAGGAACCTAAACTTGTCTAAATTATATTAGATGAGAGTATTTCGACCCATCCTCACCTTATCTTAGAAATAAATCAATTTGGAGCTATTTAAAACCGAACTTGACTTTATAATAAAATAATATTTTTAGTTTTTCCAAAGGAGCCCCTCTCCTTCCTTATAAAAGGGCACCTCCTCCCCCTCTTCCTAACACCACATTGAGCCTTCGAGATTGGACAAACCCTGCCAATATCTCCTATCCACTTCCATAGAAACATCCTAGAGGTTCTGGTATTTTTCAAAGACCTATTTTAGTGCCCTAAAAGGAGGTCTCAAAGAAGCACTTCAAAGAAGTGGTAATGTCCGTTACCGATTCTTTCATCTTTATTTCTTCTTCCACTTCTTCTTCTTTAGTTGTGTCATTATGATGTAATAACATCAGTATCACTCATATACTGATATGTTATTATAAGTATGAAAAAACCCTATTTCACCATCTATCCATCCTACGGAAAAAGAAATCACCGCGCGTGCGTACGTAAGGAATACCTTCTCCACGCCGTGGTGTAATCTATTTTCAACCACCACCTTACTTGTATGGGTATAATGGTGTAAATAATGACTATATATGACTATAATAAAGTGATACTTATTCTGAAATAGTATACATACACTCCAATACAATTCCATTATCATAGAAACGATATCATCACTCGTGCGTACGTACGGAATACCGTCTCCACGATGTGATGCGACTCATTCTAAATGATCTTCATTTCATAATGATTATATAAATGAATTGAATGAATGAATATGATATATATTACACTAATACCATTCTTTAAATGAGGTATCTATATCCTAAAGAGAAGAAGAAGAATTTATTCGACAAAACACGCATAAGAACAAAAAGTTATAAACACCCGAATAACAAGTAGCAATGAAATATTACTACTAAGATGCTAAGAATATGACCATATATGATATCATAAAAATATGTATGATTATGTAATAAGTCAATAACATTATTTAAATAATTATACCGGTGGTTCGGACATGTACAAAGCATATCATACCTAAGGTAAGGGAAATATCACAATCTCATTTTTATCCGAGATTGTTTATACTTTGGAATTTACTGGGGTGTATTTTATCATCCACATCAATTTTTCCTCAATATGTAATATTATTTCCATCCACCTAAAATTTTTTAAATCCAATTTTACCCTTCGGTAAGTTTTTAGTAAAGGATATGAAAGGAATCTTTTGTCGTTTTTCGTACGAGGTACTTTTTGACTTTTCCAACAAAAGTACGAAGAATTTTTTTTAACTTATACGGCATGAATTGATTTTTAAAACAAAATTTCCAAAAATATTCCTTTACAAGTTTTCAAGTTTATTTTTAATCAACTTCTATTAGTTTAAAATTGTATGACATGTTAAGAAAGGAAAAAAAATTTGAAGTAGAAAGGATATTTTCCTCAAGAGTGGAGTTCAAGTGTTTTATCAAAATTATTTTCCATCTAAGATAATAAAGGTTTCTATTTATATCCCTATTATAAAATTTATTTTATTATGTTGTGATGGAATTATGTTTATGAATTCCTTTATATTATATGAATTGTTTTATGATGTCACGATGATTAAGATTTCCATTTTTATTACATGGGTTATGCTATGATGTATGGTTTATGATTTTGGGGCACACATAAGAATGGTATCATTATGAGATGGGTGGGACCTATATATCCCTTTAATGCATTGGGTAAAGATTTTATATCTCATGAGATAGACATGGATGGAACGTTAGGTTATATCGGTTCAGTGAAACATGACTGAAACGATGAGTAAACTCGGTTCAGAAATGGACTTTGTCCACTAAGATAGTCTTGGAAATGTGTCTTGACTAATAAGAAATTACTCTCTATGATTATGTGTGTATTCCACAAAGTTTCATGTTTTATGTTATGATTATTGGGATTATATTTTACTACTATGATTTATCCCATGTTATGAAATTATGATCTCTTTTGTAGGTTAAGATTTCCAAAAGTTATGTGCTTATGTATGTGATGTTATTGATATTTCTATTGTTTACCCTTACTGAGAATTTGAGCTCACCCTTTTGTATGTTTTGTTTCCCCAGGTCAGGAAGAAGGTTATTAAGTAGAATATGCCAAAAAGGGACTCTAGATATGATGAAATATATGGGAGGCAAATTAGATGCTTTATGAACCAGTTGTTTATGTTTCCCAGTTTCTAAAGACACTATACCTATATGGTCCTTTCTTTGTTTTGTTATCTGTTGTAATAAGTGTGCTTCAATTCTGAAGTAATAACAATGTATGTAAAGTTTGGGTCATTATAGTATATATGATCCTATTCTAAAACATATTACTATGAATAAGGTGTTACTCATAATTTATCAGCACCAAGAGCTCCATAAAAAAGTTGTGTGGTTGAAATGAAATGTAAAATCCATTAATAATATAAGGCCCCAGCCTTAAACCTTACTTAATCTTGAGTTATTACAAGATTACACATTGAGGATCTTTTCGGGTTTAGAGTTTTAGAGAATTAGATCATAAAACTTGCATTACATTCCACATATAAACAAAGTGGTTACATAAAGATAGTATTCTTCATTCCCATCAATGGAAACACATTTAAAATAAAACATGGATTATTTCTTGACACATCCTTGACTCTATCATCTTATCATGTACCTTTCCCTTGACCTGTGAAAAACATTTCAAAAACATGGGATGAGCATAAAAACTCAGTATGGGTTATAAAAACATGGAAAGGAAACATGGGTACATACATACATAAGAGTGAAATCATACTTTACCCATAAAACATAATCACTTTAACATACCTCATAAAATCATGAATAAATCATAGAAATCATAAGACATAAAGGTAACTTGAGGCATTCATAACATTCTTACGTAGGGAGTAACCCTCTTGGTTACGTTTGGAATACCCATCACAGTATATTCCCTAAAATCTCTTCGGAGAAACCTTAACGTTTCACTCCTTCGCGTTACCCAATGCATTGGAGAGCTATAACGGGCTCACCCGCCCTTAGTTTATCACGAAACCACCCGTCTTCAATATAATTCCCAAGAACCATAACATAATCATATCACATAAAACATGCATAAATTAAACATAACATTTCCACATTTCAATCACGAGATATCAATACAACACATTGATATAATAAAAACATTATGAAAACCATTTTCAATACCAAAGTACAACATGGTATTTATTTTTCGTTTTAAAAAAAAGGTATGGCTTGTAGAGGAAGCCGAAACTCAAATAACGGTCACGACGGCGGAGAAGTCGGTGTCGCCTCATATGTACGACAAAAACATTCCCTTTTGACGTTTAGTAAACGCTTCGTATAAAAAAAGATTCCTTTTGAATAAACGTAAAAGTCAAAGGGGTTTATATACCTTATAAAAGAAAGTTGTGTATAAAATAAACTATGCCTCAATGAAAGGAGATTGAGACGAAGTCCCATACCTCGTATCCGACTCGACCCGACCGTTCTTTAATCTCCTGAATAATAAACTTGAGTTAATCTCTACTTGATTATGAATCTTTTTCAAGTTTATTATTCCTTTTATACCATGTTATGAACATCATGCAATCAGTTATGTTAATAATGTTCATTTTGTCGGTATTTGGTTCTTAAGTCAAAAATAGACTTCTTACACTTACATGTTGTTAATTTGGTCAATGTTTCATTATATCCAGAATGGTATTCATGATGTAGATATCATATATGTCATATATATCCAGTACATATATGCATTTATAATATTACATAATCATTTAGAGGTAAGAAATGAAATGCACCGTTCATGGAGACGGTAAGCCGTACGTACGCATGAACGCTACTTTCATTTCTATTTCGTATTTTATAGAATGGAATCATAATGATATAAAGGTATATTATAATTCCAGTATAATATCATATATAATATCATATTTCCATCCTTTATATGTCCCACATATGGTATTTAACGAATCAAATCACTTTGAGGGGGCGGTAGTCCGCACTTCCTAAAATGATGATATCGTGTTTACCCATAATGGAAACCATAAAGGTATGCCCAAAATGAAAAAAAAACATAATCTTAATGAAAACATAAACATATTATATATCATATATAAAAATAGTGACATCATAATGGCCACCTTTGAAGGTGTTAAATGAGTATTGAACAATCATCGTTTCGGGAGGCAGAATTTCGCCATCCACGGAAACCGAATGTTCTTTAACCATTTGATGTAGTTGTGTGAGAGTTTAGATCATATAAATCTTATAACAACATCCTAGTATATTGAAGATACTGGTGCTGTTACAAAATAAGTAAATAAAAAGAGTTTAGGGGGTTGGAGAAGCAAAATAAAACAAATGAACATGAGAGAATGAATTACCTTAAAAAGTGTAACTCTTTTTGATTTGAGCCTAAAGGCTTCTTTTGAAAGGATTCTGCCCAAAGGGAATCCTCTAGGATTAGGAGAGGGATGTGGAGAGAGTAAATGGGCATGGTTTGGCCGAGCCAAAGGCTTGAGTAGTGTGTGAAATGAGCTAGAGGTGGGGGCCTTTTATAAGAGGAGAGGAGGGGCACTTTTGGAAAGTAAAGAAATATTACTTTATTTGAAAATGTGTTTCGGTTTCAAAAGGTCCCACATTGATATAATTCGTGGATAAGGTGATAATGGTTCTAAATACACTCATCCAATTGGTTTTGGACGTGTGTAGTTCATAGATTTAATATTATCTTTCTATTTTATTTAAAGCGTCAAATAATGATGTCATCGCTGCATCATTATTATGTCAAAAATAATTAAATTTATTTAATGTCTAAAAATTATAGAAAAATTACTATGATATAGGAAATCTTTTCATATTTCCAATGTCTATTTATAATCAAAATTTGGACTTGTATAACCCCACTTAAAAAATGTTTTCGTAAAACATATTATGTTTGTGTCATTTTCACTTTAACATTAAATAAAAAGTAATTTATATCATTTCCCAACAAAAGTGGATCCATGGGGTCCCCAAGTTGACCCATTGAATTTCATGGTCGGCTATGACACAACCAATGAGGTTTGGACATGTTTCTAGGTAATTTCATTTTATTAAAGCATTATTTATACCTTAAACTACACTAATTATCACTAATCGCGATTAAGAACTTAATAAGTTACTATTCACCAAAAAATTATTATAATCTCATTGAACCACATTTTACTTCTTAATGACCACCATGTATGTCGGATTTTCAAAATTCAATACAAATTAGTGGTAAACTTTCATTTAACTGAAAAATCAGTTTGCTTGATTACCACTTAGTGGTTTCACTATTCATCAAAAATTGACGTTTTTCAGAAAATTACCAAAAATTTACCCTAAGCTATATTTGATATTCCGAATTCAAAAATGAAGTCTATTTTACAAAATTCAAAACATATAGGTCACATTAATTAATTTAATAATTAATTCCCGCTGTCATAGCAAATATCATGTTTTTATGAAACAATAAGTATCAAAAGATTGACACCAGTTTAAGTCCAATTTCAAAGTGAAATTGACTCCAATGACCACCATTGGATAAAATGGTAAAAATATATTCTAACTTCACTTAAAAACCAATTAAAAACATAATCTAATCATATAAATAAATTAGATTAAAATGCAGTTTTGATGTAAAATGTAGTATTTTTCACTATTCATTAAAAAATGAACATTGTCAGAAAAATACCAAAAATTCACACAAGGTAAATTTTGATGTCCCAATCATATAGGATAAGTTTATTTTGACAAACATAGTTTATTAAATTTTCAAAATATAGATTCAAAAATGGTTTTCCATCAAAAGGCAGTAAAACAATCTTTTAAGACTATTAGTGTATTCCATGCATAAGATTGTATTTATTTTCATTTTAAGCCTATATAACACTATCTTAATCATTAATAGACATAGATAAAAATATCTATTATTCATTACTTACTTGGGATGTTACATCCTTCCCCCCTTTAGAAAATTGCGTCCCCGCAATTTATTTACTTATCGAATAAATGGGGGTACTTATCCCTCATTGCATATTCAGATTCCCATGTTGCCTCTTCAATCATGTGGTTTTTCCACAAAACATTTACCTGGTGAATCACCTTATTCCGTAACACTTGCTCCCTGTGGTCAAGAATCTGGACTAGTTGCTCCTCATAAGATAGGTTCTCTTCCAGCTGAACTACCTCTGGACTCAAAACATGAGATGGATCTGGCATATACATTCTCAACATCGAAACGTGAAAAACATTGTGTACCTGAGATAAACTCGGAGGTAAAGCCACTCGGTATGCAACTGATCCAACTCTATCCAGAATTTCGTATGGTCCAATGAACCTTGGACTCAACATTCCTTTCTTACCAAATCTCATAACACTTTTCCAAGGAGAAACCTTGAGAAAAACCTGATCACCTACCTCGAAAGATAGATCCTTCCTCCGGTTATCCGCATAACTCTTCTGCCTACTCTGAGCTGTTCTCATGTGTTTCTGAATCAGCTGAACTTTTTCTGCCATCTCTTCTACCAATTCTGGTCCCATCAACTTCCTTTCACCCACTTCATCCCAGAAAGCTGGAGTTCGACACTGCTTCCCATATAATGCCTGAAATGGTAACATCTGTATATAGAATGGAAACTGTTATTATATGAAAACTCAACCAAAGAAAGATGTTGGTCCCAACTTCCCTGATAATCCATAGAACCAGATCGTAGCATATCCTCCAATGTCGGAATTGTTCATTCTGACTTCCCATCTGATTGAGTATGAAAAGCTATACTAAAATTTAATTCAGTACCCAACGACTTCTGAAGGCCTTTCCAAATGTTAGAAGTAAACCTGGGATCACGATCCGATACAATGGAGAGAGGAACTCCATGTAACCTGACTATCTCTTTAAGATACAAACGGGAAAGCTGATCAAGAGAGAAAGTATCTTGTATAGCAAGGAAATGAGCAGATTTGGTCAAGCGATCAACAATAACCCAGATTGCATTATTACCTCGAGATGTCTTCGGTAATCCAACAACAAAGTCCTTGGATATATTCTCCCATTTCCACTCTGGCACTGGTAAAGGCTGAAGCATCCCTTTCGGTAACTTCCTCTCTACTTTAACCTAATGACAAGTCAAACACTTCACAGTAAAATCAGCAATATCTCTTTTCATTCCATCCCACCAGTAATACTACCGCAGATCTCTATACATCTTAGTACTGCCCGGATGAACTGAAAACGGAGAACTATGAGCTTCACATAACAACTCTCTCTTCAACTGTGAATCACATGGCACACACAGTCTCTTCCCAAATCTCAAAATGCAATCATTATCAATGTTGAATTCAGGAAACTTACCTTATGAACCAGCTCTACCTTTTTCTACAACTCACTATCTTGCTTCTGTGCTTTCTTGATTCTATCTGATAGAGATGATCTCACTGATACCTGAAACAAAACAGAAGGACCTCCTGCACCAACAACTTCTATGCCAAAGTTCATCAAATCCTTAACCAAAGGATCACGTTCCAAACGCAACATTGTTAATGAAGCATTACTTTTTCGACTCAAAGCATCAGCCACTTTATTTGCTTTTCCCGGATGGTAATGAATTGTACAATCATAATCTTTGATTAATTCCATCCATCTCCTTTGTCTCATGTTTAACTCTTTATGAGTGAATATATACTTTAAACTTTTGTGATCGGTATATATTTCAAACTTTACTCCATACAAATGATGCCTCCAAATTTTTAAAGCAAAAACAACAGCAGCTAGTTCCAAATCATGTGTAGGGTAATTTACCTCATGATTTTTCAACTGTCGTGAAGCATAAGCAATTACCTGATCATTCTGCATTAGGATACAACCAAGTCCTTTCAATGAAGCATCACTGTATATAACAAACTCACCATCCCTAGAAGGTAGTTCCAAAACTGGAGCATTCACCAATCTTCTTTTCAATTCCTGAAAATAATCATCACATTCTTTTGTCCAGATAAACTTAACACCCTTCCGAGTTAGCTTAGTCATTGGACTAGATAACCGTGAAAAATTTCTAACAAACCTTCGGTAATAGCCCGCCAAACCAAGGAAGCTACGAATCTCGGTTACATTTGTGGGTCTTGGCCATTCTTCCACAACTTTTGTTTTTGCGGGATCAACAGTTATTCCATCTTTAGAAACAATGTGACCAAGGAAAGAAATTTGTTGCAACCAAAACTCACACTTGCTGAATTTCCCATACAGTTTCTTTTCTTTTAAGGTTTGCAAGATAACCCTTAAATGTTTTTCATGCTCCTCTATACTTTTAGAAAACACCAAAATATCATCAATGAAAACCACCACAAACTTATCCAAGAACTCATGGAAAATTCTATTCATTAAGTCCATGAATACAGCAGGTGCATTGGTTAGCCCAAAAGGCATTACTACAAATTCATAATGGCCATATCTCGTATGGAACGTGGTCTTCGGAATATCTGCCTCCTTTACCTTCAGCTGATGGTACCCAGATCTCAGGTCAATCTTTGAAAAAAACTGAGCTCCCTAGAGCTGATCAAACAAATCATCGATATGAGGCAAATGATATTTGTTCTTAACAGTGATATTATTCAAGGCTCTATAATCAATTCAAAGTCTCATAGAACCATCATTCTTTTTAACAAATAAAACAGGAGCACCCCATGGTGATGTGCTAGGTCTAATGAAACCTTTCTCTAATAAATCTTGCAATTTCTCCTTCAACTCAAAAAGTTCAATTTGTGCCATTCGATAAGGGGGTTTTGAAATTGGCTTAGCATCAGGAACTAAGTCAACAGTAAACTCAACTTCCCGATCTGGTATTATTCCAGGCAACTCATCAGGAAAAACATCAGGATACTCATTTACCACTGGCACATAATTAATCTGAACAGTTCCTTTATTTTCAACGACGTGTGCAAGGTAACATTCATTTCCATCATTTACAAGTTTCTCAGCCTCTTGATATGTTATCAAAAGTAAGGGTTCATTCCTGTAAACAAACTGAAAGTCTTTCTGAAAAGAAACTTCTTTAGCTCTACAGTCAATCTTAGCATGGTAAATAGAGAGCCAATCTATACCCAGGATAACATCAAACTCTACTAGAGGTAGAACAATAAGGTTTGCAAGTAGGTTCTTTCCACAGATAAGGATAGAAAGATTCTTATAAATTCTTTTTGCCTCGACACTTACCCCAGGTGTTTTTACCAAAAGTTCAGGAGTCATTTCTTGAGATGGTATTCCAATTTTACTAGAAAAGGTTTCAGAGATGAAAGAATGTGTAGACCCCGAATCAAACAACACACTGGCATAATCTGAAAAAACAAACAAAGTACATGATACAACTTCATTTGATGGCCCGCATCTGCTGAAGTAGTTGCAAAGGATTTCACCACCCCTTTCTGCTTGTAGTCTAACTGCTTCCCATCACTCAAGCTCCTTGTCAGGCACTCGTTTGCATAATGACCCATCTCATTGCACTTATAACATTTCACTAACTGTAAATCAAATTTGTTCTTACATTCTCCTTGATCCTTTTCAGTGCAATCACGAGCCTTATGTCCCATCTTACCACATCGGTAGCACTTCCCAGAATTCAGAAGACATTCCCCAGCATGCCTTTTGCCACATTTATCACAAACTAGAAACTTAGTTCTCTTACCATCAGACTTTTTTGAAGAATTCTTACCTTTATCCTACCACTTCGGTATCTTCTTCTGCTGGTTGTTATAGAACACTTGGTCATCGACAAACTCCATTTCCACCTTCTCAGCACATCGAACAAGCTTTTCATAACTTTTAAACTCACGAGAAGCTAATGCCCTTTGATATTTTGGCTTTAATCCTGAGTAAAAACGATTGATTTTACTATCAAGGTATCGAAAAAAATTTGGAGCATACCTTGCCAATCGAGTGAACCTTTCTTCATAGGCAGCCACTGAGTCTTCCTCTTGCCTCAATTCCAAGAATTGATTTTCCATCCTAAGTCGAACAGCCTTAGGAAAATACTTCTCAAGAAACATACCTTTGAATTAATCCCAGTCAAGAACATCAATCTCATCGGCATCCCTGATATTTTTAACCATAGACCACCACTGATCTGCTTCACCCTCCAAACGGTAAATAGCAAGAATAACCTTTTGATTGTCTGAACACCCCATGACATCAAAAATCTTCTCCAGTGCTTTAATCCACCCTTCAGCTAGCACAGGGTCAGATGATCCTCTGAATGATGGTGGATGTTGCCTCATGAAATGTTCCACCACTGACATGTTCCTCTGCGGTTGATCTGGCTGATCTCGTGCATGGATACCACCGCCATTTATCGCTTGAGTCAACTGTTCTATTAATGCAACAAACAGTTCAGTTCCAATTCCGACCATTTATGGATGCTGATTCGGAAGGTTATTTCCTTCTGTATGCCTTCCTAGCACTGCTTCCCTGTTTCCTCTACGGAAAACCATTCTGAACAAACATGTCTTAGATGAAGCAACATGGTAATCTTTAAATGCTATATCATTTCGAAAAAAAAAATTATTTTTGGATAATCATTTAATAGAATTCTAACTCCTAAAGTTATCTAAACCGACCTTTGATACCAACTATAAGGCCCCAGCCTTAAACCTTACTTAATCTTGAGTTATTACAAGATTACACATTGAGGATCTTTTCAGGTTTAGAGTTTTAGAGAATTAGATCATAAAACTTGCATTACATTCCACATATAAACAAAGTGGTTACATAAAGATAGTATTCTTCATTCCCATCAATGAAAACACATTTAAAATAAAACATGGATTATTTCTTGACACATCCTTGACTCTATCATGTTATCATGTACCTTTTCCTTGACCTGTGAAAAACATTTCAAAAACTTGGGATGAGCATAAAAACTCAGTATGGGTTATAAAAACATGGAAAGGAAACATGGGTACATACATACATAAGAGTGAAATCATACTTTACCCATAAAACATAATCACTTTTACATACCTCATCAAATCATGAATAAATCATAGAAATCATAAGACATAAAGGTAACTTGAGGCATTCATAACATTCTCACGTAGGGAGTAACCCTCTTGGTTACGTTTGGAATACCCATCACAGTATATTCCCAAAAATCTCTTCGGAGAAACCTTAACTTTTCACTCCTTCGCGTTACCCAATGCATTGGAGAGCTATAACGGGCTCACCCGCCCTTAGTTTATCACGGAACCACCCGTCTTCAATATAATGCCCAAGAACCATAACATAATCATATCACATAAATCATGCATAAAGGAAACATAACATTTCCGCATTTCAATCACGAGATATAAATACAACACATTGATATAATAAAAACATTATGAAAACCATTTTCAATACCAAAGTACAACATGGTATTTATTTTTCGTTTTAAAAAAAGGTATGGCTTGTAGAGGAAGCCGAAACTCAAATAACGGTCACGACGGCGGAGAAGTCGTTGTCGCCACATACGTACGACAAAAACATTCCCTTTTCTCGTTTAGTAAAAGCTTCGTATAAAAAAATATTCCTTTTGAATAAACATAAAAGTCAAAGGGGTTTATACACCTTATAAAATAAAGTTGTGTATAAAATAAACTATGCCTCAATGAAAGGAGATTGAGACGAAGTCCCATACCTCGTATCCGACTTGACCCGACCGTTCTTTAATCTCCTGAATAATAAACTTGAGTTAATCTCTACTTGATTATGAATCTTTTTCAAGTTCATTATTCCTTTTATTCCATGTTATGAACATCATGTAATCAGTTAAGTTAATAATGTTCATTTTGTCGGTATTTGGTTCTTAAGTCAAAAATAGACTTCTTACACTTACATGTTGTTAATTTGGTCAAAGGTTCATTATATCCAGAATGGTATTCATGATGTAGATATCATATATGTCATATATATCCAGTACATATATGCATTTATAATATTACATAATCATTTAGAGGTAAGAAATGAAATGCACCGTTCATGGAGACGGTAAGCCGTACGTACGCATGAACGCTACATTCATTTCTATTTCGTATTTTATAGAATGGAATCATAATGATATAAAGGTATATTATAATTCCAGTATAATATGATATATAATATCATAGTTCCATCCTTTATATGTCCCACATATGGTATTTAACGAATCAAATCACATTGAGGGGGCGGTAGTCCACACTTCCTAAAATGAAGATATCGTGTTTACCCATAATGGAAACCGTAAAGGTATGCCCAAAATGAAAAAAACAGAAGCTTAATGAAAACATAAACATATTATATATCATATATAAAAATAGTGACATCATAATGGCCACCTTTGAAGGTGTTAAATGAGTATTGAACAATCATCGTTTCGGGAGGCAGAATTTCACCATCCACGGAAACCGTATGTTCTTTAACCATTTGATGTAGTTGTGTGAGAGTTTATATCAAATAAATCTTATAACAACATCCTAGGATATTGAAGATACTGGTGCTGTTACAAAATAAGTAAATAAAAAGAGTTTAGGGGGTTATAGAAGCAAAATAAAACAAATGAACATGAGAGAATTAATTACCTTAAAAAGTGTAACTCGTTTTGATTTGAGCCTAAAGGCTTCTTTTGAAAGGATTATGCCCAAAGGGAATCCTCTAGGATGAGGAGAGGGATGTGGAGAGAGTAAATGGGCATGGGTTGGCCGAGTCAAAGGCTTGAGTAGTGTGTGAAATGAGGAAGAGGTGGGGGCCTTTTATAAGAGGAGAGGAGGGGCACTTTTGGAAAGTAAAGAAATATTACTTTATTTGAAAATGTGTTTCGGTTTCAAAAGGTCCCACATTGATATAATTCGTGGATAAGGTGATAAGGGTTCGAAATACTCACATCCAATTGGTTTTGGACATGTGTAGTTCATAGATTTTATATTAACTTTCTATTTTATTTAAATCGTCAAATAATGATGTCATCGCTGCATCATTATTATGTCACAAATAATTAAATTTATTTAATGTCTAAAAATTATAGAAAAAATACTATGATATAGGAAATCGTTTTATCTTTCCAATTACTATTTATAATCAAAATTTGGACTTTTATAACCCCACTTAAAAATTGTTTTTGTAAAACATATTATGTTTGTGTCATTTTCACTTTAACATTACATAAAAAGTAATTTATGTCATTTCCCAACAAAAGTGGATCCATGGGGTCCCCAAGTTGACCAATGGCATTTCATGGTCGGCTATGACACAACCAATGAGGTTGGGACATGTGTCTAGGTCATTTCATTTTATTAAAGCATTATTTATACCTTAAACTACACTAATTACCACTAATCGCGATTAAGAACTTAATAAGTTACTATTCACCAAAAAATTATTATAATCTCATTGAACCACATTTTACTTCTTAATGACAACCATGTATGTCGGATTTTCAAAATTCAATACACATTAGTGTTAAACTTTCATTTAACTGAAAAATCAGTTTGCTTGATTGCCACTTAGTGGTTTCACTATTCATCAAAAAATGAAGTTTTTCAGAAAATTACCAAAAATTTACCCTAAGCTATATTTGATATTCTGAATTCAAAAAAGAAGTCTATTTTACAAAATTTAAAACATATAGGTCACATTAATTAATTTAATAATTAATTCCCGTTGTCAGAGCAAATAGCGTGTTTTTATGAAACAATAATTATCAAAAGATTGACACCAGTTTAAGTCCAATTTCAAAGTGAAATTGACTCTAATGACCACCATTGGATAAAATGGTAAACATATATTCTAACTTCACTTCAAAACCAATTCAAAACATAATCTAATCATATAAATAAATTAGATTAAAAAGCAGTTTTGATGTAAAATGCAGTATTTTTCACTATTCATTAAAAAATGAACATTGTCAGAAAAATACCAAAAATTCACACAAGGTAAATTTTGATGTCCCAATCATATAGGATAAGTTTATTTTGACAAACATAGTTTATAAAATTTTCAAAATATAGATTCAAAAATGGTTTTCCATCAAAAGGCATTAAAACAATCTTTTAAGAATATTAGTGTATTCCTTGCATAAGATTGTATTTATTTTCATTTTAAGCCTCTATAACACTATCTTAATCATTAATAGACATAGATAAAAAATATCTATTATTCATTACATACTTGGAATGTTACAAATAAATTACACATAATCCGATGTATGAGTTTTTTTGTTTCTAATAAATTTTTTATTGAGTCCATTAGTACTAATTTACATATTATAAATCATGTTTTACATTTCCCATTATTAATAAAAACTCATTTTAAATTCATTAAGGGTGGGAAACTAAAACTTTTTTATGTTAGTGCTTTCAGATGTAATGTATTTATATTGAATAATAAATATAATTTTCATAACTTATTTTTTAAATTTCAGGAAGCAAATTTTCTTTATAACCCCCATATAGTAATTTTTATTTTTCTTTAGACATATTGAAACCTTTTATTAAATAAATAGTTTATGTTATGTTTCATAAGAAAAATACCTTTGTTAATTTATAATGTATATATTATGAAAATAATATAGATTCTGTTTTTGAAACACCTCATATTTTATTTTTATAATTTTAACCACATATATTAAAATTTATCTTTCTAAAAACAAGAATAATTTAAGATAAACATATGAAACATTTTTTAGGAGAAGTGAATATTCAAACAGATTAAGATAAATATATATTTCTGTTGAGAAACTGGATGATATTAAGGAATAATCCTAGTGATAAAATCATTAGAGATGTAAATAAACTATTTATATTTATAAAAACATTCTTAAATTGTTGTTAGAATATTTCATTCCTATATTAATTTTAACATTAATTGGTTGATAATGCATTGGTTGATTAAATTTAGATAATTTCTATGGAACAAGAGCTTAATAAATTTTAATAGATTATGGTTTTTACCGTTTTTAGAAACCTAAAGTTCCTCAAGTTATATGAATCGAGTGGATCTTGCAAAATAAGTCTGATGAGAATTGATATATGTTTTTTTTAAAGGACATAATAGTTTCTAAGTGTTATAATAATGAATATGGAATATATTGTAGAGAAAATTCTAAAACGGTGGATAGACTCAATTCCATTAATATTCTATTTTCTTATATAACTTATCAAAAAATTAATCTATTTCAAATGGATGTAACATGTACCATACATAACCAATATATTTATGAGGATATATACATTGAAAAACCTATGGGTTTTGAATATATCAATTTTACAGAACATTTATTCAAACATACAATGGAATGTTATTTATTTGAACATGACAAGAGACATTAGTGTGATATACTATCTATATTTTTAACTACAAAAAAAATTCCTAGAAGAGTGGTAAATCCAAATATTTTTTTAGGATAGTATTTAATGATTCCGTTGTTATAAAAATCTATTTCAATGAAATTATAATAATCCCATCAAAAAATTAATTTCAGTTACCTTTTCAGAAGTTATGGAAAGTTAATATTAGATTTGTATGATGGGAGAACATAACTACCATCATAGCTTCCAAATAACTCATAGACTAAATGGATCAATTTTTACTTAGTATAAGTATTTAATTTACTTGAATAAAATTTTTATATGGTTTTTAGTTTCATAATAATACACTAGTATGAACCTTGTGGAAACTGCCATGTCATTGTAGATTTTATATGATTTTTGCTTATGATATGCTGGCATGTTTTAAATTTCTATGTATTTTAACCCCAAAACATATACATTTATATTTTTTCATTTTAACATCTCAAAATTTGATGAAACATATTTTTTAAAATTAATATTAATTTTTTGTAGATTTAGTTTCATGATATTTTTATTTTATCTTGCATTACATATAGTACATATTTTATCTTGTGTTTCACGTAACATCAAGTTTCTTGGATTTCTTGGGTTAGACAAAGGTTCGAGTCCTACCAGACAATAATATACTATTAATATTATAATATTTATAACTTATCCATTAGAACATAGGGAATGAATAATTTTAAATATATTATGAAAATATTGTTGAAACATTTTTATATAATTAATTATTTAGTGACTAAGTGATTAGAAATGAAAATAAAAAATGAATAAAAAGGATGTATTTTAATAGAAAACTATTTTTATTGACACAGTGTTATTTTATCACAATGAATTAAATTAATCGGAATTAGTGAATGATATTATATAATTTTATATGTTATATATTGAATCAGATTTTTTTATATTCATCCAATAAGTTTTATAGTCATTAAATAAGAATAAATCCAATTTTATGTATAAAAGGATATATTTTTATAAAAGATGAATTTACCACATTTTAATAGTATAATAATTTTAAAACTAAATTTTTAAAATTTAATAATATTTTTTGAAAAAATAAAATTACTATTGGAAATAAATTAGAAATTATCTATAGGTGAACTTTATGTATTTTCCTTCGAAGTCTCATTTTTTTATGAATAGAAAAAAATAGGGAATTTAAATTGACAACTGACTTTTCATCTAACTAATTTATAATGTTAAATTATAATTTGAAATTATTTACAAGTAAAAATAGTTCATTTATACATCTAGTGATCCAATTTTTCCCATTTTAATCAATCTCAACTTGAAATTGAATATAAAAACCTTGTAAACATCGGTACTATTTCCCTTTAAAATTTTCATTCACATTAACTATATGGGATTAATTTTAAAGAAAATTTTTCCAATTCTGTGAATTATATTTGTAAAATTGAATTCCATATTATGAATAATTGTAATTTACAATTTATATTATATTGAACTTCGTTTTTGAACAAAATTATTAGTGAAATAAATTAAAATTTAATATAGTGATTAAAGTGAAAATTATGTTTATAGGTAGTTAAATGTAAATTTAAAGGATCCAAATGACATATACACTTGTCCAAAACCCCATTATAGGAAATATTCTGATACTATCTGCTATTTTATAAAAACATATTTATCATAGATAGATTATATAATGTAGACTCCACAATATTTTTTTTATTCTATATTTAAAGGAATTCTACTCCATTATAAAATGGAATTCACTCTCCCCCATTATAAATACCTTTAAAGCCATTTGGATCATTAAAAATCTGATAAAAGGACCTGAATACATCCGGCATATAATCCTTGAAGCCTCATGTTTTTAAAAAATAAAATCAAGGCCTTTGGATCAACCCAAAAGGTCTTACCTAAAGAAGAGGTAATTTTTATCGATGATCATTTTTTTTATTATTTCTTTCTCAACAATCTTAAATTTTCTTAATTCAAGATTATATAATAACCTAAATATATTAAATATAATGAGATGTTTTTCAATTAATTGTAATACCTAAAACGTCACAAACATCCATCAAATTGTATACACAATCATCATTCATGTGTATGGCATACTGCCGCCTCGTGAACTGATGTCATTTTTTTCCATTAACCCCTCTCAAGGATGGTAATAATGAATTAAATGATATTTATATATGATATTTAAGAAATTTATTATTTATTTATTATTTTCTAATTTTTATATAAAATATACATTCATGCTTTTCGTTTTGAGAGAATATGATAACATCATTCCTGTGTACTGAAAACTACCGCCTTGTGAAGTGATGTGATTCATTCACGCTTTATAAAGAATGTATTAAGTATGGGGTTTAATAGATATATATGATATATTATAAATACTAATTGTAATATATATACATTACTTTAATTATTTCTATGTGTTAAAAATAAAGAAATAACATTCATCAGTGCATAAGACCTACCTTTTACATGAATGGTGTCTTTCGTATTCAATTCCAATATTTTTTAGATTGTTGTAAATATATATAAATAGAGTATATATGATATTTATATCATTTTTAACATTAATTATTTTATAAATTCATTATCTAGATAAGATAAATAAGAATAACAAGTTAAAATATGTGTGAAAAATAAAGCAGTGATTAAGCATAACTTAACATTAACATGTAATTGTTAATAAATGGGTAGTATAACTTCAAAATTAAATTATAAATGGTAATATATATTTGAATTTGGTTATGTGAATGTTTTATAATATACATATATTTAATATATAAAATGATTTAACAGGTACAATGAGAGTCATGAATTAACGTAATGGTTTTTATCCTCACTTTTATTTATCTAAGACACATTTCATATTCACCACTAATTGTTTTTTTGTGTAGTGTACATACTAACCATGATTGTGTTGTATTATTTTTATAATAAAATTTATGGGTTTATACCGGACTATTTTATTATCTATCTTTTATTTGTATTATTGTTTCTATGTTACCAAAGTGATACTGGATTTTTGTCTCAATTTTCATTCTTTAAGACATAGTTCATGTTATACACCTATATTAATGTAGGAGGTGGATATACATACTATTTTACATTTTATGTCATGAATATAATAATTTATTTATATTATATGATTCATTTAATTTTGTTATTTCATTGGTCTTACGATTCAATTTTACTAATGTGGTAAGAGTTTCATGTTATTATATCATCGCTTATCAGGATTATTTATGATTAAGTATCCAATGTTGAAACATTATGATTTACGTATAAAAAAATTATAATTAATTTTATTTTCTTATATGTATGTAATGATAACCAATATTCCCCTTAATTTTTCATTTTTATGTTCTCTAAAGTTCAATATAATGTTTTTTGAAAAATCATCTTTTTAGTAGAAAACTATTTCCCATCCAAAACCATGTTTTCATAAAATTATTTCAAAAATGTATTATTTTTTTCAAATATGATATGAAATTTTCCAAATTAAATGTTTTATATTATTTTTAAAAACATATTTATATTTTTTCAAGGTTTTATTCAAACAAAATTATTTTCAAAATGATTCCTATTTTAAAAATAGATATTCAAAATATAAGGTTATTTTAATCAATATTTTTTTAGGATATTTTAATTTCATTTTCAATCATAAAAAACATCAATGTTACTTTTCATACTATGGGGATATATTTTAATGATACCATCCTCAATATTTTTATGGGTTGAATAATATTTTTTTAAGAGATCATAATGAAACCTATCTTATTTTCCATGGGATAATCAGGTTTTAAATATATCCTTATAGAACCCATTTATTTTCCCAGGGATAATATGGTTTCAATGAGGATATTATTGATCATGTTTCCTTTCAAAAGGATAATAATTTTCAAAATACAATAATTTTTTAATGGGTTATGAACAAAAAAATTCTCGATTTTTTTTCTCATAATTTAGTTTTTTGACATAATAATTGATGGGTGCTCCAAGATAGTGCCAGTTGATCCCAGTAAATATTATATGATGGGGTCACCAATATGGAAAACCAAGTTATTGGTTAATGATTATATTCTAATTATAACCACATTTTAATATGTTTTTATGGTTATTGAAATTTGTAATTATTTTGTAAGGGTTCTAATAGATGATGTCCCAATATACGAATATTTTTTATATATGTCTGCTATCATTTTATGATTTTTTTTCTTGATCACGGTGGATATCACATGGCTACTGATTATTTAATACTATCTCAATTTAATTTATTAAATCATTATACCATGTGTTCATGTTTTATGATCCAGTTATGGATGAGAATTTATTTTCATATGTGACACTCATTAACTTTAATTATGTCATCATACCCTTATACTATACTTGTAATCCCTGAGGATAATAGTTTATTCCATTATTATGGGTTTCCTTACTAATAATTAGAGGTGATCCTTATTATGTTTATTTTCCCCTAGGTTATAAATAATGTTTTTGAAGGATTTATGTGTATAGGGTATTTCTTATGGATGATGATAATGTATTAATGAGAAAAATAAAAGCTAGGTTATGTCGGAGAATTTTTCAATTAAATCCTTGAGAATTGATTATGTAGAAGTCTGTTTAACATCACTATAACACTAATCCTAAATGTAATATATAATTTATGTGATGCATTTTTTCCTTTTAAAGTTGTTTTGTATTTATGGAAAACAAATCAGGTGACAATTATTATAATCATAGCTGGAAATGTAAATCTCATGATTTAAGCATATGATCTAGGAGTATAGGTCATGGGATTTTATTATTGGTATCATAGGTAATTTTAAATAGCTTTTGACATTTGGGTTCTTTCATGTGAGGTTATACTAATATTTATACAAACCTAAATATGTATATAATATTAATAATAATGATAAGTTCCATGTATTAGATACCCATTATGTATTTAAGGGATGATATATTAAAGTGAATAATGAAATTTTATGGAAATGTTTTTTAGGATGAGTCATTTATAACCACTATTACCATAATTAAATTTTATTTGATGAGGAATTATTTTTTCATGTTTAAAGGAAAAAATGATAACCTGAACGAAATGAGATAACCTATCTTGTTCTTTTAGGTTGTAGGGTAGAGCCCACAACGGAAGGGGTATAGGGTGTAAAAACTACCACCAGACCATGTGATGTCTGGGTTAGTATGAAATTTTTATTTGAATATTATTAATTGAATTTTGTAAATATATGTGGTTTTACTTGAATATTAATGGTTGATTTATCAAAATCAATATATGATCAAATATTACAATCAATGGGTTTCAAACTTAGTCAACAAATGATTTAATAACATTAGGGGTAATTATTTATAGAATAATTTAATATGAACTTTTGGTATTACAATTTAATTTTTAATACTGGTATATCAAAATAAGGATAATTCATATTTGTATTTTTCTTACTATGTGCTATCCATTTTGTATAATGTCTAATGTCATGTGGAAAATCACAAATATTACATTTCGGGTTATGTGGTCTTCAAATAATGATTATAGTGATTTAATAATTAAAAACTAATCCTAAATAAAAATATTATGTATCAAAAAATTAGAATTCGGTGGATTTTTATTAAAGAGTGAAACAATAATTATCAAGTATGTATATATCCATTTTATCATTGTCTGGATGGTAAGAGAATTCTTTTATTATAGGAAACAGATCATGAATGTAAATATAATCCTAGTACCATTATTTATTATTAAAAAATTGTATTTTTATCCTCTTTGATTTATGGTTTTTACTCTCCTAACATTTTATTGATCATTCAATTTATTTTGATCAATTACCACAACCACTCTCTATAATTATTTACATTTTTCATTCATTCCCACATATGATCTCAAATTAGTATACCTAGTAATGGTCTTCACCATATAACCCATATTATTCCCACTTTTTTCTTTTTAGGGTATGTTATATTTAATTTATTTATATAATTTGGGCTTTAATAAAGTAATTATATAAATATTAATCTTTTAATAACCATGATTAATTTTGGGATGGAAATTATTTTTAAGGGGGGCATGATGTAACATCGCAGGATTTTATGAAGTATCATTATTAAAATATATTTGAATTATATTCTAGTATGATTTATATTTAATGAATATTTTATCATCCATTATATGAATTAAATTTTATATATTTCATTGCATATAATAGTCAATTTCTTCGATATCTTCTGTTACACGCAAGGTCAGATCATATAAGACAACAATTAACAATTAGTATTATGATAGTTATCACCTAGGCTTTGGAATTGTGTAAATGAATATTAGAAAATAAATTATAAAAATATAGTTAAAAAATTCTTATATAATAAAATATTTGTTAGAAAATTATTGGGAAATAATAAATAAAAACCAACTGAATATTAATGTTGTTTTTTTATGAAAAAATATTTTCATTCCCACGAAGGAAAATTTTATTAATAACTATAAGTGAATGATCTTAATTAATTTTATATGTTATATATTCAATAAAATGTTATTAAATGTTATCCAATTTGTATTATAGGCATTAAATAAGAATACATCAAATTTTTAAGCATAAAAGGTTGTACTTTTTTTAAAGACATTATCGTTATCGTATAATGATATAGTTTTTTAAAAATAAATTTTGACACTTTTATAAAAAAAAAGGAAAAAATAATAAAAATTCTCAAATATAAAATTCACAATTATATTAGGGTGAATTTTTTGTAGAAATATATGTTGTTTCATTTTATTGATGAATATTGAAAAATACTGAATTTTAATTTCAAATTGACATTTCACCTAAATAATTTATGATGCTAAATTATATTTTAAATTTGTTTTAAAGTAAAAATTGTTAAATAATATATATATATATATTAATTTAATATTGGTCATTTAAATCAACTTTATATTGGAATTTTATATAAAAACATTGTAAACATTTGAAAATTTTCAGGTTAAAAACATGCTTTATCGTTCCATCTGCAGGATTAATTTAAAATTAACATCTACCACTTCTATGAATATAATTTTTAAAATTTTAATAAATATTTTGAATTATAATAATTTATATTTTATATTTTGTTAAACTTTATTTTTTAACTAAAAATATTAGTTAAAAAACTTCATATTAATTACAAAGATTAAAGTGAAAATGAGTTTACCTAGTGGTAAAAATTTAATTATAAGGGGGAAAATGAACCAGAACCTTGAAAAAACCCTATTTTTTGGTAATATATAGAAAATTTATTTTATTTTACAGAATAATTTCATTATTTGATTACAATTATGTAATGTAGACTTGCCAATAGTTTTTTTTTGTTATTTACAAGAATGCCACTTTTCCTCAATTATAAACGGGCATTCAGTCTACCGCATTATACACACCTCTTTGAAATTTTCTATCTTCAAAAATCGATCCAAATGAAATTAATAAATCTCTATTCACGCCTGAGAATTCTAAATTTTATCTTAAATATATCCAAAGAAGACCCCTTGCTGAGACCAAAAAGAATTACCCAAAGAAGCGGTATGTAATCAATGAACGTATTTTTATTATGTCTTCATGAAACCAATTAAATTATTTTTAAATAATGATTATATAATTAACTCAATATATTAAATATAATATTATTTTTTTATGTTAATGATATGGACTCATAATTCACACACTTCCATCAAATGGGAAATGCAATCATCGTCAGGGTGTACGATATACTACCGCCTCGTGAACAAATATCATTTGTTCTTATATTTACACCTCTCATGTCTGGGAATAATGATATAAATAATGTTTATATATGTTTTATTATATATTTTATATGTATTTATTTATCTATAAATATTATATAAAAAATAAATTCATGATTTACATTTTTCGGTAATTTGATAATGTCGTTCGTATGTTCAGTGGACTATCGCCTCACGAAGCGATGTGATTCGTTCATGCTTTAAGTAGAATTTATTAAGAATGGGTGTAATAGACATATGTGATATATAAGAAATAATAATAAAACTGGAATAATATATATATATATATATCATTTCCTTTCATTATTTCAATATAATAAGAAAATTGAAATAATGTTCATGTGTATGTACGACCTACAATATCCATGAACGATTCCATTCTTTTCCTATTTATATTTTATATTGATTACAATAAATAAATATATAAGTAATATATATAAAATTTATATAATTATTTACATTATTTAAATGACTAAATAAAGATCTATCTATGAGGAGCAACAATAACAAGTCAAAATATGTAAGAAAAACTAAGCAGTTATTACCTAAATCATAACATTAACATGGAATTATTAATATATGAGTAATATATAGTTAATAGAAAATGAGATATAATATAATATAAATAAATATGGGTTTTAATATACTTATAATAATAATATATTTATTATACGGTAGGTTTTAGAAAAGAATGACGAGTGTCAAGATTTAATGTATGGGTTTTTCTTGTCTAACATTTATTTCTATGAAATACTTTCAATATTCACCACTTATTTTTTGGGGTTGTGTATATAATGATAATAACGTTTTTTTATATTTATACTAATTTTTTTTTGGGATATAACACAAATTTTTAAAATTTCTCTTTCATAGGTAATATAATTTCTATGATACCAATGTGGAAATGGATATTTGTTATAATTTTATTTCATTGATAATTATATCTTGTTATGCACCTATATTCTATTATGATGTGTATATACATCCCCTTATACATGTTATATCATGAATATTATTATTTTAATGATATTATAAATTCTATTTAATGTTTTTATTTCATGGGAATTTTGATTCAATGTTACCAAATTGGAATGAGTTTCAGTTTACAATCTCATCAATTATAACAATTGTTTGTGATTAAGTATCTAATATTGAAGCCATATGATGTACCAATAAAAATTATAAATTTTTTTATCCTTTTTTTATTAAATGAGATTATATTTTCTCGAAATGTTCCATCTCAATTTATACAAAAGAGTTCAAAATAATGTTTTCATGAAAAATTCCCATTTCAGTCAAAAATGTTTTTCTTCTAAATCTACGTTTTCCATAATTGTTTTAAAAATCAATTTTCAAAGGAAAAAAATAAAATTTTCAAATTATATTTTTACATGATTTTTAGAAACAAAATATATATTTTTCCATGTTTTGTTTTGAAGAAAATTATTTTCCATATGTTTTATATTTCAGAAAGTGATTTTGAAAGAGAAAATTATTTTTTCCTAAAAAAATACAATAATATTTTAATGATATTTACATTCATAAATATATATAAAACCATGTTGTTTCTTATACTAATATAAGTATATTTTGTGTCGATACTATACTCATTATATATCTATATTTAATTATATTATATCTAATATATTTTTATGAAACTCGTTTTCTTTTCCAGGGGTTAGTCTTGTTTCAAATAGAATATTATAGAACCCATTTATTTTCCATTGGTTAACAATGTTTCAAATATATTTATATAGAACCCATTACATTTCTACAGGTTAATATTTTTCTTAAAATAATAAAGGCTTTTTTAATGAGTTATGATAAAATTAATTCTCAAAGAGATTTATTAATTTTTTGGTTATTTAATATTTGTATGTGATTAGTGCACCCAGATAGCGTCATGTGAGCCCATTATAGCTCATAATATTAGTTTGAATATATCGATATCAATTGAATTTTTTTGATGATTATTTTATATGGAGAATTATATTTTAATTTGGTCATGTGTCTATTCAAATTTTCTAAGGGTTCTACAATCATTCTAAGAGATGATGTTCCATGAAAAAAATAAGTAATATCTATTCATTCTATGGGTTTATAAAGTTTAACATTATCTTTATTGATTTTACACTTATTTGTGATATTAATTCATATATCTAATTACATTGTAAAATAATTATTCTATGTTTTCAGGTTTGATGATACATTTATTGATGTGTATGAATTTCTTTATTTTATACTCATGTAATTTTAATATGTCATCATACCATTAAATTCATTTTATTCTCATAGATGACATTAATTTGTTAATTAATTTATTCTCCCATAATGATAATTGTTTCTCCTCCTTCATATTCTTCCTTATCCCTATGATATAATTATTTTTTTAATGAGTTATGAATAGATGTGATTTTATATTTATAATGATTTTGTATTGATGTTAAAAAATAAATGTTGTGTTATGCTAGGGAAGTGATCACTTAATGTCACACGAATTATGTATGTAGAATTTTTTCCTAACTATATAAAACTATAATCCTAAGAGGTCCCCCAAATATATGTCATCCAAGTTTTCCTTTTGATGTATTATGGTTTTGAGGGAAAAATTTGGTATATAATTATAAGCATCATATCCAGAAATATAATGTTCTTGATTTCATCACATGATCTAGTTGTGTGGGTACTAGGCTATTATAGTTTTAATATCAATTATTTATATAAATATTTTAATAGAAAAACATGATTCTATCTTTTATAAGATTTTTTATATTCATTTTCATCTCTATATGATTTTTTAACACTTTTGGTGCACTATTAAATTCAAACCATGAACGTTCTCGGATAAACCATGTAGGAATTCTAGTGATTATGGCCTTTAGTGCATAGCTTTTTTGTGGTTGAGTAAACCATATATCAAGAATATGAATTGAATAAATAGTTTATCAGTTCCATTTTCCATTGATGGAGAATAGTTTTTACAATCATGCAACTTATAAGAGAATTTGTTTGGTGGAATTTTCTAGATAGTTCCCTACACATTGTAGGAAAACAATGTGGAAAACTATGTAAAAATTGATGTAGCCTACCCAAATTTACAAAAATGTTAAATTAAATTTGTTCCTTTTTTTAAGTATCTAGAACTTATTCTCTCTACATCTCAGTCAAATGGATCAATATTACACCATTAGGCTTATCTTCATTTACCTATTAAATTTTGGGGTCTTCTTCCATAGAATCAAGTTGTTATCTTTATTCTGAGTCCCCATATCCCTTTTGTTTCATTCATTCTTCGTATATCCCCTGATTTATCATTATTCGTTGAACATTATTTTCTATTTTGACATTTATTGATGTAAATTAATTATAATCATGTGGATGTTATTAGGTAGGGGTAGTTGCGATAATGATTAGGCATGTGGGGATGTTCTCCATTATAGGTGAACATTTTGAAGAGATCCAAATTGATCCAACTCTACGAGAAATAGGGGATATACCTATGCCCATATCCTAATGAATTCCTCTAATCGTTGGGATAGGGAATTACAGAAAAGGTTATACCAATGGGTTTTTAAGAACAATCGGTATATTCATTAATATATTAATATTTATTTAAAACGATTGGTATATTTTTTTATAATTATTCCTAAATTGAGAACTCCCCCTCAAACTCCCCTTCTCCCATCATGAGTCTTGTAGTGCTAATCACCTCCTCACATATTATACCCTAGAATCAATGCTCCCATCCGCCCATCCTAATCCTTAGTATCCAGTGCTCCCCTAGAGATTTAATCCATATTATATACTGGTGTGTGCCCCTCCCCTCCTCCCTTACAAATCAAATCCCTAGTCCATATAGTACATGGGTTTGACTATATTCCCAGTCATAAAAGTGATAATTTTCTTGATTCCCATTAAATAACCCTATACAATAAATTTTTGGGTTCCAAATATGTTTGATATTATATAGAGAAACTGTTTTTTATTTCATTCTAATACAAAACGCCTATTCTTATTTTTATAGGAATTTGATTTATTTATATATTGTGGTTTGATATAGGGTTTATTATTTCCAATTTTTATGTGTTTTTGTTTTTTACACATGTTTAGTTTAGTTTGGGTTCATTGTGTAAAATTTGGTATTGGTTCATTATTTTATTTTTTCCTTCGTTTTCATTTTAGTAACATTAGACCAATTTTTATATTTCATTTTCATGTGAGTATCAATTTTTCATTGATTTTAATATTCATTAATATAAAAACAATCATTTATGATATCTATATTTATTTCTAAGGTTGTTCATAATGTTGTAATTATCTTGAGTAGTTGATGTTGTAGGTGGAAATTTATCCAAATGTGTGCCATCATATTTATGTGATTGAAGAAAACTATATATATATAATATGATTTTTTAAGGAAGACATCCCCAATTGATATTCTAAAAGAGTATATATTATATTATTTTTTCTATAAATGTTACATATTACATGGTTATTCAAATTCTATGTGAATATTTCACTATAAAAAATTATATAGTGTATATAGAACTGTCTTCATATTGTAGTTTAATATTGACAATCATTAAATAACATTATATTTTGAGTAATAAGTCGGTCTGATGTTTAGGAATACAAGAAACTCTTTTATATGATCATACGTTACCTTGTCCTTAAAATAATAATATTTCATATTGTAAATGGTAATTAATAATATATATTTGAAATAAGATAAGATAATTGACTATTTTTCCAGAGATATTCTATTTGTGGGAGATGTAATAGTATGTTCACATTCTATAATATTATTTCTTAATGTTACCCAACATACATAATTGTAATTTATGTCAAAATAGAATTATTTTTTTCAATTTTATAAGGAAATATATTCCTATTAATTAATAATGGAATTCTAAGTAATTGTTTAAAGAAAGAAACATGTGCATTACAATTAATAATGAATACAAAAATGGTTAAATGTATATATTTGGAAGTAAATTTGCATTGATTTTACGATTAATAAAATAGTATAACTATATAAATAAGAGATTATTATGAAGAAACCCTAAATCAATTTTCATCAAAATAGTATAATAATGATCATCATGAAATAGTCACATGATAATCAACCACAACCATTTTGGGAAAACATAGGATTCGAAGAGAAAATATTGGGAAGAATCAATATGATATCCATCTAATCAGCATCTGATGGACTTCAACTACCCATGCACTCTATTTTAGCCAATATTTATTGAACATTGTTAAAATTCCAAAAAGAAGTGTGATCTTCACTTAGGAAAATTGTCCATAGTTTCATCATAACTAGTCAAATAATTTTACCTAGATTTAAAAACATTATACCTATAGTTTCCCATGACACTATATATATGTGAGGTATTAACCTAACATAATATGTAGATATATGTATATATATATATGGAAATAATCATAATAAAACCTCACATAGGATCACTATTCACATAAGTTCCGATTTTTAATTGAGTATTGAAATATAATAATAAATTCCCCTAATAGGGAATATTTTTTCACTTTATACAATATCAATATCACAATATCCTTTATATGACAACATCATGGAACCCACATTATGTGTGTACTTGTTTCTTGAAATCATATTTTATCATATTCCACCGGTGCCTTTAGAAAATCATTAATGAAACCATGTTATAAAACTATTTTAAAAACTATCCCTTGGAAAAATCATTCGATCACATCCAAGATCATATAACATAAAAATATCATCAAATAATAAAAAATAATCATCAAATCTCAATATTTTTTTGAATTATATAAACTAAAAAATACTTTTCACAAAAGTCAATAAAAATATCAGTTACTCCTTTTAAATAGGTTTAGAATCAATTAAACCCCTTTTATTCCCAAATTTATTTGAAGGAGACTCTTATGAATATCTATACACACTTGGATTTCATAATAAAATAGATTAGAATGAATGAATATGAGACTATTGAAAACCCCAATTAAGCCAAGTGATATTTTTTAGAAAAATATATTCCTTTGGTAGAGAATAAATATATACACATAATATAAAATTAAAACCATTCAAATCATGAAATGAATCAAATTAATAATTTGGGTCTTTTTGTAGGAAATTCAAATCATAAAAATACCAATATTAAATCGAAGAACTCAAAATCCAAAATGTAATTCCACCACTTATGGGAGTGTAATTAAGGTACATATATTTAATTCCTTTATGCCCAAGAAATTTATTCACTCAATTATATCTCATTTAAATAACACCCACATGTATTTAAATTTTATAATTAATATATTTGTAATCGAATCCTTAATCCTTGATGGATTGGTATCATTATTACTCATTTATATAAAATAATTCAATATCATTTTTTATAGTTATTATATTTTCTAATATATATATGGTCACAAACAAACCAGGATACCCTAGTAACCTGATAATAATGACATCCCAAACATAGCCAAAATGGAGTTCATGATCCCTATGGGTCGATGACTAGCACCTGGAATCATACAAACTAAAAGTGGGATCAATTTTTCCACTAAAAATTAAATACTGAAAGAAGAATGATAGTATTCATATCAAAATAAACTCTAAAAGGAGTAATGTACCATAAGTTAATACGGAATAAACAATCCCAATATACAATAACCCAATTACCAAAATTGTGGAAATTACTAAATTCCTTAAGGTCACCACTCACCAAGACTAAAGAATAACTGATTGATCCTCATACAGGAGATCCTTTCCCCTTTATAGAACATAAAATGATATAATAATTAAACATCCAATATAACATGTAGTGTGTGAGATGAAAATCTTAGTAGGGTCTCACCAAGGATCCCATAACAGATGGAAATAAAATATTAACCATAAAAATGCTTTCAATTTTAAAATAAATAGGTCTATTATTTTAAAAAAAATAAAAAAATTCATTCCATAAAGTTAAAAAAATGGAAAATAATTTAAGTAAATTTATTATAAGATATGGAATATTTCTAAAACAATGGATTAAAAAATATAAAAAATAGATTATATAAATTCAAAAGGCATGTAATGTAGTTTAACAACATTGTCAAACATTTATATCTCAAATTTAAGTAAGATAGATACATGGACATCTCCCAATTACTTATAAAAGTTCCAGGCTTTACGACTACAAACTCTCTAAGTGGTCATTAAAATAAGTGTATACACACATCCTCTAGATAATGGTCTGAGAGGACTCATCCCCATCACCTCTGGTATGGGACCTCCTGCATTTCAGATTTAGAATTTTTTATAATCATAGTGTGTAAATACTACTCACAATCTACCTAAAGAATGGATGTGATCATTCACAATATGTTATGGGAAATTTATTTTAATACTTATTAAAATAAAATGAAAATCCCATACCCCCATTTAAGGTACCACTTTTCAATTTTAAAAATAAGTTTTTTTCAAAACATTCCTTTTTTCCAAGATAATCCCACTAGGATTATATCAAAACCATTTTAAAAATATTTTCTCAAGTTTAAAATCATTTCAAAACCAATTAAAGCAACTTCAAAATTAATTTCCACAATTAAATTCAACAATTTAATTAAAATAGTTTCCATTAAATCTATAATTTTAATTAAATAATTTAAATCATCCAATTTCCAGAAACACAATCCAATTCAATGTAATTAGGAATTTTCCAAATTTTCAATCCAAATCGATTTCAAATATCCCAATATACTACAATTGAATATTAATTAATACTAATTGAAATAAATTTAATAAAATTAAATTTAAATCAACAACTGAAATAAATCAATCAATTTAATGTTAATAAATTTGTTAAAGATGCAAAGAATCACATTTATTTTCTAGATAACTCAATGCCTACAATTAAAACCTCCAGTGAGAATAAAGTTCCAGAAGACCATGAAACTAAACCTATAAACGAGATTCTATTACATGAATTTCAGATCCATCAATCCCTATATGATCTATAAATATCCAATGAAGGAAATTTAAATTGGATTATAGATACATGGATCCCTTTCATAACAATTCACACTACAATAGTAACAATGATCAGTCACCAAACCAATGAACCCGGATGGGTTGGAGGCCTCCAAAATCACCTCTGAAGTGTTATTGTATGAGATAAAGTATGATTATTGGAACAAAAAAAGAAATTTCAACCTATATTTCCATTTAAAAACAAAAAATGGGGTATTAAATGATTTGTAATCTAGTTACACATCGTAAAAAAGAAAATATTTTACATCCTCCAAAAAAATGATTGTCACTTTCTTAAAAATAGAGTATTTTAATTTAATGAGTTACACGTCATGTAACCTTATTATACATTGTGTTATATTTAATTTTATGATATACATTATGTGTAAACATATTTCATGGAGTGTAACTTTCTAGCAGGCTACAAAAAAAACCATCTTAATGCTGAGAATCCAAAAAATCATTGACTTTTCTCTCAAAGGTGTCCTCTCATTTCCTTCTCGACCATACCTAGATAATTAATATGGAAAACCACAATAATGTATATATTCTTCTTGATATAAATAGATTGAGATGATACAATCTCCCCACTAAAGAAAAATTCTTTCCCTTTAAATCCGATGAGGAATATTCCATGATAAAAAGATGAGGCCATTATTTTATCATCAGTACCTCACATTACAATTTATTATAGATATAAGAACCATGATTCCATTTTACAAGAACAGAAGGTATCATCCTCCCATGAATAACCTTGGTCTCAGAATCATGTATCCAGACGGGCCATTCAATCACAAATAAATCACATTCTACTTCAAGATCACTCTTCCTCAATATTTGAGATGGTTCAGAAAGATACGTTCATTGATATGATTCATGAAACACATTATGTATCAACCTCATATTTTGAGTAATCACTAAACAATAAACCACTTTCCCCACCTACGCAACCACTTCCAAAGGTCACACAAAATGAAGACCAATCTTCCATTCCATCCCATGTTATTAATGATAGAACCAGGGTGAAACATTCAGGAACACCTGGTCACCAACTGAATCATACACGAGTCTTCTAAAACTATCATCGTAAGACATATATCTACCATGTGTCATCAAAATTATCTAAAAAATCAACTGAATATTTGTTTTCGTTTTTTATACAAAACTTGTTCCCACCAATGAATTTCACAAATCATCAACCAACACAACTGAAATTTACATGGAAGACCATGAAAGGCCTCAAAAGGTTCCGTTCAATTTGTGGACTAGTAACCATTGTTATAAGAATTCATGAATAACCCCATGTGATTATACCAAGATCCACCAATGTTAGGAAATCAGTCAGGAAGCATATCCTAAAGAAACTATATAGTTGTCTCTATTTGGCCATCTGACTGAGGATGGCAAGATGGGCTAAAATTGACCTGAGATCTAAGGGCCACCTGATGGAATCTTTAAAATCTTGAAGTGAAACAAGGATAACTATCTAAAATTATAATAGATTTGACTTTGTTCAAATGGAAAATATCTTTCAGGTAGAGATTTTCAAACTCCTCTACATTGAATATGTCATAAATGGGTATGATGACAACAGACTAGGTCAGCATCTCCATCACAACCCATATTGAATTCTCCATTCTCTATGTATGATGCAACCCATTCATAATGTTCATAGAGATCTCACCCACATACATGTACGTACTAGAAGTGGCAAAATTAATCCCAAAGTATTCGGAGACTCGATATTAACTTATTGGCATGTATTATAAATAAAAATGAACTCAACATTTCAATGTCACATACATGGCCACAAAAAATTCCATTTCATTTCCTAGACCGTTAAATTAGTTCCTATGTGCATAGTCTACTAGGAATAATGACTACCCCATTCACATCCTTCCTTGTAACTAACGACACATCAAAGTTATTATGATAACATTAAACAACACCATTTTAGAACAACTATTGGGAAACAATCTCCCCACTATAAAGAGAGTCTCTAATGATATTTAATTCTTCATCAAGCTACTGATCTAGAAAAATAATATCAAGAAGAGATGATTTATACTTAGTAATAGATAAGAAAACCTCATCCCATGATTCCTGGACTCAAATTTGCAATTGTGCAATGTGAGCCATCAAATTCCATTTATCTGAAGGTTCCTTCACAGACTGGGTGAGATGTTTCCTTCTCCAAGTATCTATAATGACATTTTCTTTCCCCGTGGTATAGGTGATTTCAGAAATAAAAAGTAATATAGTTATTCCATCAAATTCCTCTAGAATATATTCAATTATTTTAGACAAAATATATAACAAAATCTCGTGTGGTTTGGACACAAGGTTAAACTTTCTCTGTAAAGGTATTCTCTCTATATTTTAAGCGCAAGAATCATAGATCCATGTTCAAGGTCATGGGTATGATAATTATTCTTGTGAGTCTTAAGATTATGATATACCTAGGAAATAACATGATTATATTGAATAAGAATATAGCCAAATCCTGAACTTAATGCATCAGAAAAGAGAACATAGCCCTACCCAGGCTCTAGAAGAGTTAACACTGGTGTTGTATTTAAGAGATTCTTCAACTCATTAAAATAATTATGAAATTTTTCATCTCGTGAAAACATCACCCCCTTACATGTTAGAGTGGTCATGAGAGAATCCATAATTGATATTTCGTTAATAAACCAATGATAATATCTAGACAGGTTCAAGAATCTCTAAATATCGAAGGCATTTCGTGGTTACTCCCAAGATGTAACATAATTCACCTTCATATTATTAACTAATATTCATTATTCAGACACAACATTTCCCAGAAATTTTACATCATGAATCGAGAAATCACATTTATAAAAATTTGAATAAATTAAGTGATTTCTTAGTTGACATAAAACCATTCTCAGGTGATGTACATGATCCTCCTCGGAATTATAGTAAACAAGGATGTCATCCAAAAAGGAAACCATGAAAGTATGTACACAATCATTGAGAATCTTTTTCATTATATCCATAAAAACATTAGGATCATTTTTTAGAACAAACTTCATCATAAGGTACTTATAAAGACCGTACCTGCTGTAAAAACTGATTTTTGGAATATCAGGTACTCTTATTCTCTTCTAATGGTAACCAAATAGACAGTCGATCATGGATGAACACATTTACTACTTTCACTAACCAAATAGATAATCAATCTATGGTAACCAATACTTTTTCCTTACCATTAATCAATTTAGATTTCGTTAATTAACACATAGGCATAGTGAACCATAATATTTCATTGAAAAGAGAACCAGTGTGTTCCACGGTGACACAGTCAGGAATATAAATAAATTCTATAAATAATAATCCAACTGGTACTTCAACTCATTTAGTCCATTAGGTTCCATGTGGTAAGATAGAATTTAAAATTTTTGCATAATAGACATTAATTAAATGGAAAAATCAACCTCTCATATGGGTGGAAAATAAGATAAGTCAAAAGGTAACAAATTGGGAAAATTGAAGATAATTAGAGGCAAATAATCAATAAAATATTCCCACACGATATCAAAGAAAAACATAAATAACATTTTTCCTAAGACTATATAAGAAGGTTCTAATATGTTGGACCTTCAGTCCCATTCACCTTGGAAGACACAGATCACACTACTAGGTGTAGTATTGGAGAGATGTCAATGATAACATTCAATAATGAATATACGGGAAATGATCTGATCCATCCTTAAAATGGAGCCAAGAGGATTCATGTTGAGAAAAAAATGCTCCAAGAGTGATTGAAATTAGACAGAGAGAAAAAACAAGACGGATTATAGAGACACTTCTCTGTCTTCATACCAAGGGTTGTTGTGATATAAATTGTGCAAGATATAATCAACCTATGGATATTAAGAGGATTAAAAATAAAACATGATATAAACAATAAGATATATCATTTTCAAATAGAGAAGTCAATAATGATGAAACTGTATTTATAGAACCACTAATATTTTCTAGTTCTGTATCCACTTCCTCAAGATACACATCTACTATGTGAAGAAGCTTCTTTCGGAATGCCAATGGATAGAACCCTTTTATATGTGAAGCATCTGATTTCCCCTCAATTATTGGATGTGTTGATGATCATATTCCACTAAAAAAGTAGAAATGTTATTTCTAAACTTATTCAAGTTCATTGAATGTTGACAGGAGACACAATTCATGGTTGTCTCCATGAATACCCTCTTTGAATTCCCATGATGATAACACGTGTAGCATATCCATGGGATATTTCCCGGCACTGTATGAGGTCTATAATGACCCTGCTATCGAGAACCACAATGGGAATCATCATTGTTCTTCTATTAGTTTGAAGAACTCATGATTCTTTTGGGATAAAAAGGGACTACCTTCAACCTTGACATAGCATCTAGGATTATCTCATTCATCATCGCCCTATCCAGAACATCATTGTAAGTGGGTGGATTCAATACGAAAACCTGAGAGAAAATATCTAATTGAAGTCCCAAATCAAACCATTGAGCCTTATTTTTCTAATTAGATACAATCATAGGAATAAAATTCACATTCTCAAAATATAAATTTGAGTACTCAGACACAATTCCATTGGCTTATTCATGCTTTAAAAACTCCATAACCTGGGCCGACACCACTTGATTTGGACGAAACAATTCTATAAAAATATACTTGAAGTCATTCCACTCTAATACCACATGTTTATTCACCATCACTGTCAAATCCCACCATCTCCTACTAGGTCTCTCCAAGAGAATGGTGGATCTCTCCACCTTGATCTCATTCAATGTCTCCAATAACTCAAACAGATGATCTATCATTCCCAATCACTCCTCATGATGTTTAGGATTAGTGTACCATTTGATAATTGGTAGATTCCTATGAAATGACTCTTTATTATTATTTAAAATAAATTCCCTATGAGGTTCATAGCTGGATCCTGAATGGGGACTGGTGGGGGTATCTATCCCAAAGCATGGACAACATGCAAGATCACCTCACCAGATTTGGGTCTACTAGAGGATTCACTAGTTGTGGATAAATAAAAACCTCTTACTAGATACAGTTCATACATATTCTCATATAAATGATTTAACACAACATCAAAATACAACAAGGAATAAATTAGGCAATGCTCAAGAGATGAAATGTGGGAAACATAATCCTTATGGAAATGAGAAAAATATTTTGATTTCACACTATCCAAAGAAAAAATACTGAAATGACTAGAACAATACCACAATATTTATTTCCCTAACCATCATCTTGTGACATAAGGTTAATTTTTTTGAAATATGGAATAGACCAAAATCAAAACTATCTCCTAGGTCCCAGAATGATTTCCCAAGTGCATATGAACTCAAGAAAAAAGCTCAACCTGCTGCACTGATACCACTATTAAAAAAACCAGCCCTAGGTACCATAGAAACATGATAATGGAGCCAGACCTAACATAGCCTATAGATAATTCCCAATCCCCATCAGCTGGAGTCTAGCACCTGGAATCCTATGAACTAAATTTAGGAATGGTTTTCCCACTAACAATGCAGAAGATAAAGAAGCAAGAAAGTAAGCATATCAAAAGAAAATACAGTATGATTATTGTATCATAAGTTATAAAAAAATAACCTAACCCAAATTACTATAATAAAATTACCTAAATATATGAAACAACCCATGTCCCAAAGAACACAACTCATTGAGACCAAATATCCATGGTTGGATGCTCTTATAAGAGATATTTTGACATTTCTCAAACCTGGATGGAGATAATATATAAACACCCAAAGGAATAATTACGCAGTGAGCTAAAAATCCTAGTACGATGTCACCAAGGATTCCATAACAAATTCCAATAATATAATAACCAAGTGAATAATTTATATTTTAAAATATAAACATTTTTAATTTTAAAAAGTATTTAAAAAAGTCATGTTATATAGTTCAAATGATGGAAAATACTATATGAAGAGTATTTAGAAGTGTTGGAATATTTATAAAAAAATATATTAAACGAATAATTTTATATGTAAGAGTTTATCTAAATATAGACGTAAAATAATGAAGTTTAATAATATTGGCATACATTTATATCTCCAATATAAACAAGAAATAAGCATGGTGATATTCCAAATAGATATGAATATTCTAGGCCATAATACTCTGTACTCTCTAAATGATCAAGAAAATATGTTTACAAACACATTATCCAGACACTATTTAGAGATGACTTGTCCCCATTCTAGGATATTGTCTATCAAAATAATAAAAAATATACCGAAGGCTTGTATGTGCTCACACACTATCAATGATGGGAAACTTCATTTAAGAAAAAATAAAATACCATTTAAATCTCATTCCCCCATTTCTTATTCCAATTTTATATTAAAAAACCAAATTGTTTTTTCATACAAACATATCTTTTGACAATGATAAAACCATTGGGTTTTTATCAAAATCATTGCAATTGCATTTTCACAAGTTCGAAATAAATTAAAAACCAATTTTAAAAATTTCCCAATTCATTTCCTAATTGAAATCAAAAATTTAATTTAATAAGTTTTTTTATATTATTCAATTTAAATTAATTCATTTACATCAACCTATTTCAAAAAACACACCACAATTAAATAGATTTGGGGGTTTGCCCAATTTTCAGGGAAAAACCATTTTAAACCCCCATATTTGCTAAAATTGGGTTTTAATGGAAACCAATTTAAATAAATTTCAGTCCATTTATTATAATTTTACAACAAAAATAAATCAAGAAAATATACGTTAATAAATTTTGAAAAGAGGGATAGAATCACATTCATTTTTACACAAACTCAACACCCACAACAAAACCTGCCAATGGGAGTGAAGGAGAAAATGTCCTAAAACTAAAACTATAAATAAGATTCAATGATATGGATTTTAGATCCCTAAATATTTATATGATCTTTTAATCTTTATGAAAGGACATAAAAATTAGAAGGGAGATACAAAGAATGGTTACCTAGTAATTCACACTACATCCACAATGACTATTAATCACCAAACTAAGAGAACCAGAAGGGTTGGAGTTCTCTAAAATACCCAATGAAGGGTTCTTAGTTGATAGCAAGGAATTATTGGGGAATCAAAAAAAGAAATTTCAGTATATATTCCCATTTAAAAACAAACATCCATAAATTAGATACTTTGTAATTCAGTTACACATTGGGAAAATGAAAATTTTACACAACCACTAAAAACATGTTTCCTAAAGCTTAAAAATAAAATATTTTAATTTTATGACTTTCACATCGTGTAACTTTTTAAAATTCATATTATTTTTTAATTTTAGGATATGCAAGATTTTTAAAAATATTTCACATCATGTAAATCTTTATAAGGAGACAGAAACAATCAGTTTAAAGATGAGAATCCATCAAATCTATGACTTCACCACCCCTTGTATTCTTCTAGATTCCTTCACAAACCTACACAAACAATTAAACAGTAAATCCATGACAATGTTTATATTGTACCTGATATAATGGTAATGAAATGTTACATATAGAAATTTTTTCTTTTATATTATGATTCCCATATAGACTAGTGTGTCACTTATGATTTCATATAAATTGAATAGTTCTCATATCCATAAATATATTTTTTATTAATCATAAATATTATTTAATATATTTTATTAAATAACATATAACAATTTTTCACATAATGGATCAATGTTGGATGTATGAAACTAATTAGATCTCACAATATTTTCAAAACATATTGGAGATAATTTTAGATTTTTCATTTGACAATGCTTCAGATTGTGATAAAATACATTTCCCTTGTTATAATTATGTTGGAATACCTTAGTTGATATATGAATAAGTTAGGTACCATATTGAAAAATTCCAAAAAAACTACTATATGTTTTTTCATAATGGGTAGATAATGAAATCTCAAAATTCTCATGATCAACATTATAGGATTAGATATGATAATTTGATAGATTATTGATTTCATTTATTCATCATTCTGAGAAAGAAGGAATAAAACCCAAGAAAACTTCTATATGAGAGCTGATGTAGATTCTAATGAAAATGATGATGATGGATGTGTCAAAAAATTTAGTGATGATTCTATGACTATAGTATATCGGCAATGTGGTAAAATGAATAAGCTGAATTTTTTAATCTGATTATTTCATGGGAAATATATGTATGTCATTTATAACACTTCCATTCATTACATTATAACCTATTTTAATTAATTACTTCAATATGATACATATATTCCCTCAAACCCCAATATTTCAAAGAATTAATTTGATGAACATGGATTTTCAAGATAAATACATGTGTTCCCCAAAGATTGGAGTTTATTCTGGGAGGAAACAACTAAATGGAATTATTTTATAAAATGTGGGACATCCCAATGAATGTAAAAAGTTAATGGAACTCCATCCCATATTCCACATAATCAAATGTTTAGCTTTTCATTAATCATTGGACTCCAGAATAATTTTTTTCTTTTGAAATTTCAAAAAAATGTGATGCCATGATACTGAGAGAAAGAAGAATAATGATGATTTGGTTTAACCTATTGATGTATTTTCATTGAAGATATTTGATTCAAATTATCCTGATTTCATATCTAGAAATAATAATGTGAATTTCTGTCTCTCTTATGACGATTTTAATCTGTTTGGTATTATTCTTACTTTCCACAGCACATTGCATGTTTTCATAATAATTTATAAACATCCTCTATGGATGAGTATGAAAACACCATTATCATTTATGATTTTAAATATATATATCGACCTTATTATCTTGATATTGATATATATATATATACATGAAACCATTAAAAAAGTATTTCAAATATCATTCTAATATGGGTTTGAAAACATATGATGCGTGTTCAAAAGACATTATTCTTAAGAGAAGTGTGCATTTGTGGATAATAAATGACATTCCTTCTTGTACAATGATTTCATGATGGATGATGAAGGGAAAACTATCATGTCTTGTTAGATTGAATAATACATGACGTAGAAGACTAAAATATCTCTATTGTTTCAATTTTATGGGGCATCATCAATCCCTTCCAACAGAAAATCCATATAAGAATTATCATCAATGATTTGAAAACACCGTGGAGATTGACAATACACCTCATCATATGTCTAGAACTGATGTGCTTAATGAATTACATGATTTTAGTTTGTTATTCTCTAAGTGTTTGATGAAATCTATATGTAGTAAGATTGATTCCACTAAAACCTGTTACAGTTGGAAGAAGAGGTGTATCTTCATTGAGTTACCTTATTGGTCAACCAATTTGTTATGTCATTTCATAGAAGTAATTCACATTTAATATAATATATGTGAAATGAATCTATAAATTCTTCATAATGTAAAGTAAATGAAAAAATGGTTTATGATCTCAGTGTGACATAGTAGATTGGGCCATTGGTATGGAATTTCATTATGCATGTATCAATGAAAATAAATAGAATGTTCAGTGTTTTTCTTATTTTATGACACATATGGAAAAAATTGAATTTCTATAATTACTATATACCATTAATGATCCAAATGGTTATTCAAGAAACGTATAAAATTAGGTCAAAAGAAATGAATTTAAGCTGAAATATTTGATGACTCGTGATTATCACATTATACTAAATGAGTTGATTTCAATAGAAATCTGTCATATTCTGTCCAATAATATATCGGTGTCAGTTATTTAGATGTGTCATTTCATTAGATATATGTGTTCTATGAATTTGTTAATGTCTTTCTTGTAAAAATGTGGGAAGAGGCACTATTAATTTCTTTTCATGTTAGATAAAATATTTGCACTGTCATTTTTGACGTGCTTGCTATATCTAAAAATCCATCTTCCAACTAAAATAATTTTTGGTGGACCTATTTTTTTCATTTGATGTATCCAACTAAAACAAACATGTTCACAGTAAAGTCATATATCAGGAATAGAAATCAACATGATGGTTCTGTTGTAAAAGATTACTTGTCTCAAGAATGTATGGATTTCTGTTCAATGTATTTTAATGATTTTACCACAAGATAGAACATGGAAATGATAAATGAAGAAGAAAAGTATGAGAAAATTGAACCCATTTTTGCTTCACATCCCCATATAGAGGGATTTCCCGAATCATATAAATTAACCACATTAATCCTTAAACAGTTGTACATGGTACAACGTATAGTTTGGTTTATCATTGATTTGATTGATGACTACATCAAGTAAGTAAATTGAACATGTATATCTTAGTTTATCTCATGAAATTTTTTATTTCAATTAAACTATTTATATTTTTCATAAGGTAATATAATCGGACGATAAATATTTTATGTTTCCCTTTATCATTGTGAAGGAGGGGGACTTTTCCTTGTAAAATGTTTCCTCTTTATTCAAAATTGAATGTAGAAATATTACTGAAATAAATTAATAAAATTAATTTTTAACTAAGTTAAATATTCATTTATATTTTAGGTATTGAGTTTTCCTACTAGATATCTCACTGAGGAAATGTGAGCCTGATCTTTCGGTACTAATTCTAGGGTTCATGAATGAATGTCAATTGTGGTCAATGTGAATAGATTTATTGTTTATGAATCAGAAAAGTACATGAGGACACAACATTTTGGTGTTATTGTTACTTATACAATAGACTACTATTCTAGTTCATTAGATAGAATACTTCATTCAGAAAATGTATCTTATTATGGATTCATTGATAATATACTAATATTTGATTATTATTCTCATGGTCAGGTCACTATGATGAAATGCAAGTAGTTTGACTCGATGATGAGGCATGGAATATTTATTGATGATTATAGATTTTGAGTTATTGAAATGACTCACACTATTAATACTGATGAACCATATGTATTGGCATCAATATATAAATAGATTTTTTATATAAAATAACATATTTGACCTGAATTTGGTTTATTTATTGATGTTATCCCATGAAATTTTTTTTATGAAGGTGATAATGGAATTAATACCATCCCTATTCCCATTAGGCATGATATATTTATTACTTATGATGAATCCAAAACATCAAATGTCAGAGTCAAATATGAACATAAACATGTAGTGGGAAATATATAGAATAATCCAATTTTATTCTCAGTAATTTTGGTTTATTGTGAAATGGGTTGTTAAGGTTACCACTATAAAATTTTTTTTCTATTTATTATAAAACTTTTGTATCCAACTTGACCATCATGTTAATCTTCATTATTTATTGGTTGTACATTTATATTAATTTCATTTGATAATATTAAATTGTGCTGTTTTCAAAAAATCAAATCATACACGAATGAAACAATTAAATAATGACCATATTCAAGATTAATTTAAAATTTACATATTAAACTAGTTGATATAAAAATAAAAACCAATTAAAATAATTACATAACCAAAAAATAGTAAAATGATGTAACCTAAAATATGAATAATTGACCTAAGGCAAATAAAAATTGAAAAATGACTAAATAAAATGACAAAAATACACCAAATGAGCTATTTAATAGACCATACTAAACAAAATTACTAAACTAAAATTGAATTTGGCCAAATTCAAAATAGAAGAAAACTATAGCACACCAATTATAAATATTTTAATTTGAATATTTTTTTTCTATGACATGTATTATGTTTTTATATTCTTCTCACTAGATAAATTTTTTTTATATCACTATGTATCCTATATTAGGTTTGAAAAGTCGTATTCTTTAATTAAGTCATGTATCATATTCTTTTTTTTCTGAGTTACACATTATTAATGGATTAATAATAAATTTTATATTTATTTTCACATTACGGAATTGAAAAAATAAGAGGAAATATGAAATAAAAGGATGAGCAAAAATAAATGTGGAATTTCTAAAATGGGAATTATAATTTCCTGCATTTTTTAATATATATTTTTTAAAATATTATATGGATTGATTTTGAGACCAGGTGTCATTATGGATTGCGATTATGAGGCACAATGTACCTATAATAAATGTTTAAAATATATTAAAATATTAAATAGCAAACACACATGGTTTTCCAAAAAAGTAGATTAACATCTAAATAGGTGCCTGAATCAAAAATCATAGTGTTTCGTTGAGTTTAGAATTCTAGCATTACCCTAGGAAGGAAATAATATTATCAATATGGGTCGATTGTAGGATAGTAATAATAGACGTTTAAATGAATTAAATAAATTAAGAAAAATTATTTTATTTCAGTTTTTGTTGCAGCTAGGAGGTTCATCCTAAAATTAGCTTTTTTCGAAAATCAAGGGTTATCCTTATAACCTGGGAATTCTATGGATATTTAATAGAGAGAACCTCTAGATGATCCTTCTTAAGAATGACGTCATGGAATTGAAATATTGATCTATGCACACCAATCATGACAGATCTCATCATCGATGAAGATATGGTGACCATTCTTTAATCAACGAAAGATCTAAATAGATGTGGTGAAATGTATATGATTGTTTTATTCCCCATTCTTGATTCATAAGATGAACTCAGACCAATAAAAAAATATAGATACATGGTTCATTCATATTTTCAGTATAGGATTATTATTAAAATATTTATTGGGAGTATGATATTGGGATTTATATGGATTAATTAATCTCTCTAATAGTAATGAACAATGATCAAAACAATCCTTGATCATATATTGTCCCACTCGATTGGTTTTTTATTTTCTACCTTGTTTCATGCATTCATTTTTATAGCAAATGATTTGAACCCCTTTGTGAACAATTGATTGTTGCGCCTTCAATTCATGGAGAAATGATCTGAAATAGATGATTCACCATTAAGATAACTTAATAGAGGTGTTATGGATTGGGTGGTAGTGGATTGAATATTTACAGGTGATATATTCTCATTATTCATTGGTAATGAATAATAGCTATGATGGAATTTTCCATGTCAATTGATGGCCCAAATCCCACCGATTGGGTGTTAGGGAAGAAAAACATCCATGGATCTGGAGTTTCAAGGAAAATGGAACACCTAAGTGATGTCAGATATATTGATGGAATAAGTGGGAGGAAGAAGATAATCCCTGAAAAAACAGATACACAAGGCATGTAGTCCCCATTGATGGACTCGGTGTGTACCTGAAGGAGTACACAGAATCGGTGAGGAGTTTAGTGGTTGTCTACACAGTGTGTACTCCCCCACATTGCTTGTCCTGATCAAGAAAAAGGGATACCCCATGTACTGGTACACAAATATGGACACACATGATGACGATGGGTACTCGCACATAGCTGGATTATATTGGCAGACCATAGTTCTGATGACACAACATGTATCCATTATCAAAATAGTGTAATTCCCCTTTAAAATACTAAATTTAAAAAATGGTCATTTTTCATGGGAAGTACCCAAGGATAAATGAAATATCATGTCTCCCTTCAATATGTCGTGTATCCCTTTCCCCATTGCTTGATTCTCTTTTCCTCTGTATCTTGAGAATATTTAATCAGGGTTCATTGCCTTTATTGTTTCCCTAAAGGTTGGTTTGGATTCATTCCAACTTCTATTACTATGATCCCAACATTATGGCTCCCTAGATAGATTTATTATAATCCACTAGAGTGTCATAAAGTGGATCCTCTATTCATATTCATCCCCTATGTGGAGTTCTTGAAATCGATGTGACCAATACTATTAACACACTGATCCTCTACAAAGCAAGTTAATCCAGATTAAGTTGTTTTCATCACCCCATGGAACTGGCTCTGAACCTATCTTGTTGTATTTTATTTTATTATAACTATAATACTATCATTCTAATGGTGAGACTCAAGGATTAGTAACTCTTAGAGATATTCCATCTGTGCTATCAAAATCATGAGTGTGTTCTCTTGGATGAGCGATTCAGGGAATCTTTGACCTAGAATTCAAGGGATGGTACACTATGGTTGTGTATTACCTATATATTGTGTATCATGTATTGATTATATCTTGATATTATTTTTATATGTGTTGTAAAGATATAACTGTGTAGAGTTAATTGTAATTTCCTTTTTTGTATTAATTTTTGGTTTTTTGGTGTTCTAGTAAGTATGTTTATAATAAATAATGCATGGGTTTCTCTAGAAGGTGTCATTTATTGTGCGGACAATCGACCTATTGATGTATTCCTAGGTGGACCAAGATGAGATAGTGCTTAGTGAGATATGGATAGGATATAATCATGAGTTGTATAGTGGCTAGTGTACAAGAGTTGGCATAGATTTAGAGGCCACATCTATCATGGATGACTATCCATTAGAATAATATCTGGAAATGATTAATCATCAGACAGGTACTATATTAATGGTATTAATCCAATTTTGAGTTTTAAAATGAATATTAAGAAGATTTTAATAAATGATTTGTTTGTATTATTGAATTATTTTTGGAATCATAATGAAAAAATAAAAAAACAAGGATTCTATGAAATACTACCACACATTGTGTAGGACTAGGATGTTAGACCATGAATGAAAATATGAAATACACATGTTTATAATTTTTAATTAGGATTATTTTGATATAAATGTCATGAAAATTCCAATGATATTACTAGGAATATTCCACTTCAAGGATGGATAGAGCCAAATATTAGTGGTACGGTGAAGGAGAACCTGAGATATATTGGATGAAGTGGTTTGTTTGGAGATTCAAATGAGATAATGATAAATTTTTTCTTAAAATTTTTTGGTAGAGTAGTGGATATTGAATAAGAATTGGTGGATTTTATATTTTTTCAACAAGAGATCAAAGAGGGTTATAATGTAAAATAAATCATAATGTACTTAATTTTTTTGGTCTAAAACATAAAATTATGATCCTAAAACATCCATGATTTTTTTCTTATACTGTTATAGAATGTTTAGATTACATATATATAAATAATATTTTATATCTCATGAAAAAATAGTGGTCAATCTGCTTATAAATCCCATTGCCAAATAATTAGTTAATGTAAGTAATTTGGTCCTAATAAGAAAATTGACTCATAAATTTTTGGTTTTATCTCATTTTGATAGTGCTATAATTCTTATACCTAATATTTTATAGTATAATTTTTTCAAAGGCTATAGGGAGTTATTAAATTATGTATGAATTCCCAAAAAATAAATATAATAAATATGATGATAAATATGGAATTGATGATGACATGAGCAAACCAAAACCATATGCAATCAAATAGAAATAACATAAACCATACTAACCATTAATGACCCAAGTAAAAACAAACAATCTCAACTTAACCTAAACCAAACTAAATTGAATTGATCTAAAATGAAATTAAATAAATACAAATTAATATAATAAAACTGACTTTGTATTAGTTGGCCTATATCAAACAAATCCATCCTGACCAAATCCAAATAGTACCGAAAATACATTATCTACAACAAACATACTCACACCAAACAAACAGATCTACCTCAAATTGAACTAAACTATATATGCCTTATTAAATATGAAGTATGACCAAATAAATGAAATTATAGGATCATTATCAATAAAATAAAGACAAATTTATCAAAATGTAGTCAAATTGAATCAAACTAAATTAAACCAAAGAGAACTGTATGGAATTGATTCATATAAAACACTAAAATTTTAAAACTAAACTAACTAAACTGACCTAACTCATTCCAAACCACACAAAACTAAATTAAAATAAAATAAAAACAATTGAATAAATCTGAACTAAATCAAATAGATTTGAACCACATTTATTTGACATTACCTAGCATATGTATAATATAATAACGCCAAAAGGAATCACACAATGTTAACTAGTCTAGGATAATGTTGAATTGATTCAAACTGAATCAAATAAATTTGAACTAAACTAAACTATAACTTGAATACGTAAATATATGTGGACTAAAAAAACATTTTTTTAACTAATTCAAGTATATGCAAACCAAATGAAATTGACTATTATAGAATATATTGGTATTAAAAAGAGTAAAACCATCCTAAACCCAATAGAATCAAATATTATTGACACAAACCACACTAATCCAAATTTTATATAATTGAATGAAACTATAAAAAAATAAATAAAAAATTTTGATTTTATATAATAAATTTTTGTAACTCAAAAATAACAAAATAAAGATGAATTGAATCGAACAAAATTCATCTAAATTTGCATAAATTCAGTCAACCAAAACTGAACCAAATTGAACAAACGTAAACTATACTAAATTGAACAGAAATAACGTAATCCAATCAGAAGAAAACCAAATTGGATTAGACCGACTAGAAATAACCTAACATGGTTTATACAAATGTAAACTTAGTGGAAGATGGTAGGAATTAAGCATACTGATCTGATGAAAATGAATATGGATCAAAGATAAAAAAATAAATAAACCTAAATAAACATAAATTTAACAGATTCAAACAAATTTGAAATAAAAAATAATTAAATAAATCAAAAAAATGGAATAGATCTCAAAAAAATTTCAAACTAAAAAAAACATAAACAAATCAATAATTAATTTATTTTGAATGAACCACCCGCAACCAAACTAAAACAAACTGAATATAACTGAATTTAATTGAATAAATCTAGGATAAATAAAACATAATAAATATAAATGAATGTGTCTTGAGAAAAAATGATTAGAATGGGATTGTTCTCGAATAAACCTAATTGAATCAAATGTGGATAAACAGATGAATTATTGATTAATGTGATATCATGTTCACATATAAATATAATATTTATTGGAAACTCATTCGTTAAAACTCAGTTATAATTAATCTACCATTTGTTTTTATTTTCATCTTTATTTATAATTAATATCTATTATATTTTAGTTGTTAGATTAATTATAAGTAACATATTTACAGTTATGGATTCCAACATTCAATTTAATTTTAGAGGGGGTTTTTGAATATTTAAGGTTCTGTGCATTGAGGAAAACAATTTTTTCAAGAAAAAAAGATAAAAGATGGAAGAACTGTTACCGAACATACACAACAAAATATTTTATGTTTTAAATTGTTTATTTAAAATTTCAATATCTATTTTCTAACATAATATTCTATTTATATTTGTCACAGTATTATTTGGAGGCCCTTGATTCCTATGAAGCTGACAACTTATAGCCAAGTGATCACTTACATCATGTTCTTGGAGATGATAACCCTTGAAGAGTACATTGTCGAACTAGGAAGAGATTAGTCCCAAAAATTTATTTTCCCACATCAGGTTCAATTTTTGGTATCATAGACTATGAAAAATATAATCAATGGGTATCACAAGCTAAGGATAAGGTAGAAAAGGTTCAAAGAAAGATCCATATTGGGGGAAGAACATAATCCAATTGAAAATACTGAATTAATGTTACTAATGGATGTTTTATATCCTTCACTTCCATAAAATACTATCATGCCTTATGATGCATATATGTCGATGATGCATACATTATATAGTTCGCTGGGTAGTAGTCCAAGTGGTGTTTGGGAAGAAAATAATCCTTCAAATAGAAATGGTGAGGATGACGGCGAGGAAGGTGTTGGGGTTGATCGTGAGGAAGAGGTTGACGAAATGGTTGAGGGAGAGGGTGAGGACAAGGTTGAGGATGTGTATGTGGCCTAGTATAAGGATGTGACTGAGGATGTTGATGACGATCATGATAGTGATGAGGTACAAATTTATCCTTTAAATTTTTATTGATATTTTTGACATTGTATATTCGATAATTTATTATGAATGAATATATGTGATGTTCTGAATGAATATTACACGTTCTATTAGTTTCATTGCATGTTCTATTTGGATATAGGTGTTGTTTTATGTTGTCTATAGGTTTTGTGTTGTAGGATTTATTTTTTGTGGATACGATTGTTCTAATTCTGGCTACTGAAATGGGGGTCAATACAAATGGTTTTTCCATAGTTGGTATAGGGATTTAGCAAAATGTTCATTATGTATTCATGGATAATATTACCATTAGATCCACATATACCAAAGGATGATTAAGAAATATTGGTATATGACTTTCCCAACATCACTATAGCCAATGTTTTGGATAATCACTGGTATAAGATATTCTTACAGTTTTAAAGCATTGGTATAGGCTTGTATTCTAGCAGTAAAAGACATGTGTTTTTTAATTGTCACATTATTTTACAAGCCTTTATATGATTTATATTTTTAAGGTTGTCCCATTTGAATGTTATGCCTGTACGAGTGTCAGTTCGATAAAAAGGCTTATTTAAATATGGGTTTATTCCTTGGTGTAGATTGGGGTTCCCAGCCAACAACTTCTAAAAATGACGAATTGAAATTTAATTAATGCATTGTATTTCAAAATTGGTGTTGATAAATGGATTGATGTTTAAAAAGTAATTTTAGTTTAATCGAATTTCAAACTATGAATTTTGTTTATTTGAAAGTATTTAATATGACTCAAAACACATTTTTTTATTTATAAATAGTTGATTTAACCCTTGTACTCTATATATAAAACTTCTATCTGGGAAGGGTTGATATTAATACCAATTCTTTAGGATTTTTGATATTTATAAATTTCAAAATAAGATGGATTTCTTCAAAATGGTTTGGTATTCCACAAGTCTTGTATTTTAGAACTCATCAGATTTTTGAATGTGCTTAACAAAAATTAACGGGCTTTGTGCATTCTCATTTGACATAAATAGGTGTTTTGATAATATTGGTCTAAATAGTATATTGGTAATGACTTTTTAAATAATAAAATTTTATTCTATTTAAATAATTTTATAAAAATGGTAATCCCATTTGTAATTTTATTAAAAATATGTTTTCATAAAATGTTTGATACACTCTTTGCCCCGTTTATTATTTAATGCCTATTGTGGAAAGTGATCCCATGAGTGGATGTCCATTATTAAAACATTTTTATATGTTTTTATGATATATGTATACAGTCCTACTTATTTTGATGGTATGACGAATTGTTTATGTTATTTTCCAATGTATTATCTAATAGTTAATTAATGTTTGATTGTGATCACGATTATTTTTGACATGGAAGCGGAGTCTGCAGTTGTTAGTTTGGGGTTTATGTGTGGGAACACCCATGTTAGATGGTGGTTTAACAAGGATGTGATTCAATGATAATATTATATGGTTAGATCAAAATTCTTATAAGTTCCCTATGTTATAAATTTCTTATTATATGGTCTTGTGGGTGTAGGAATATGAGTGACTTTACCTTTTTTAATCCCATATACCAACGAAATATCGGGATAAACCCATCATTGATCCCATATATAAAGTAATTCGAGGGTTTTTATCTTTGTGTAGTTTGGTGGGACTTCTAAAGATATAGAATGGTTTATTAAATCTCTATTTGGTTCATTTTCATATGTTTAGGCTCTTTTATTTTATGATCCTTGTGACAATTATCGTGACACTACGATCCATTTTAGGATTATTTAGGGTATTTTTCATTGTACTATGATTGTATCCCATGAATAATATATGTGGTTGCAAACTCTATTCTTTCATCCTTATTTATGAGGTTCTATTTTTAAATAGATCAAAAAATGTATTTTTAATGGGTTTTAATGTAGGTAAAATCATTATTTTTTAAAAATTGTTTTCAAAATATATTAATTATTGGTATGAAAACCCAAATATTCCATGTAATTATTTTTATTTATATGGAATTATTATGAGTCTGTGATAATTGACGTCACGTGGTTCTGAGGCCCAATGTTTCTAGAATGGATTTCTAAATTTTTTAAGGTACTTTCAATAAACGTGTGAGTGGCATTTTCTAAACATTTGAACTGGTGAGAAGATTAAAAATATGAGGGAACCGTTGAGTTCATAAAACTAGTATTATCATAAAAGAAGGATTCACATTGACCACAGTAGGTCTGGAGAAGAAGTTAGGTTTTAGGATTTTCAAAATAAAAAATAATAATTTAGTTAATTTTTATTTTCATTGTTTTCCTCTAACGGACAAATAGAAATTTGGGACTAGAAATGTGACAAGCCAATAAATGGCTTGACCATAAAATATTAAGTAAGGACATCGTTAGGGAATTATGAAGCTTCCTAATTAATAAGCCCCATTAATTCCCTATATCATTACTTACCCTATCCCTCTCATATTTTATGGAGCTTCGCGAGAGGAGTCGGCATGGATTCTCCAAGTAGAGAAGTACCAAAAAATTTCCAACAAACCAATCCCTTTGCAGATAGATCCGGGTCCAATGGATGGTGATGAGAGACACTCAAACCCCAAACCGATGATCGAAAATCGAGTGACGTTGTTGGAGGCTTGTTACGGGGGATTGTGAACACTGACCCACTTCCTCAAACAAAATAATTTCTCTATCATTATGAAGATAGGGATTTATCTTGATTTATATTCCATGAAATTGTTTAATTCTTTATCCCCATCTTGTTTCCATGATAATGTGGAGGGGAAGGATCAAACAAAAAAAACTCTCACCATTTTCCTTTTTGTTGGAAGTGATGTTTTCTTCGCGGGCTTTTTTATTGGGTAAGATGAAATCTGGAATGCTAGATGATAGATAAAAAGGTACAAGGTTATGCACCCATGCCGTAGAAGCAACCATCAGTGGCTCGGCAGCTGCGGTAGTTTGAGGAGGAGGCTGGCACATTGGTCGGCCGCAGAAGGGGAGGCGGTGTGACCTGCTCACCCCCGGAGAGCAAAGGGTTGCGGCAAAGGTGGATACCGCTCTTCTAAAGGGTCCCACGGGAACAATGAGGTGACCATGTGGCGCCTCCATTTTCCGAGATGAATGAACTCTAGGCCATTAAATATTCTGGTGGACTCCTCCCCCACCCCCTTGCCAGATCAGGCGGACATTGGGTCATGCCACCTTGTGGGTCGTGCCTCACACTACTGGGACACTCCCTTGCTGGTTGTGCCTAATGTGGCATGTCCACCCCCTTGTAGGCCACTCCACACTTGGGCGGGCCTCCCACTTGCAGGTGGTTCCTCCCCCACCCCCCCCCCCCCCTTGTGGGACGTGCCTAATGCGGCTAGGCCGCCCCCTTTATAGTCGTGCCCCACTAGGCTAGGCCACCCCCTTACAGGTCTCCCCCTTCCCGGTCGTGCCTCACGTAGCTGGGTCACCCGCATGTGGGTCGCATCTCATGTGACTATGTATCCCACTTGCGGGTCATGCCTCATGCGATCGGGTCGCCTGCCCAGCGGACCACGCTCCCATGTGAACCTCTCCCATACAAGGTATGCTAGACCTTGGCACATCAATATGAGCCTACTGCGGCCCAGTCCAGACCTGGTCATGCTGGGTCTTCTTGAGAAGGTCAGACCAGACCTAGAAACACTTTAAGGGCCATCACATTACATTCAGGTGTCCGTTTTATGAACCGTATATGGCTTATGGACCATTGGAGAAAGACATTCTTTTTAGTATACTCCACTTGAGTTTTTATGACATTTAGAGTTTGGCTAGGTTGGATAAGACCCAAATCCAACCGGGCCCTTGGAACTAAAATTCTAATAACTTCCATACCATGCATCCGATTTATACATTGTCTCTCATGTTGGAAACCTTATGACAAAGTGGCCTTTAGGGTTACTCTTTTTTGGAGCACATTAGTGGTGAAGGTATAACCAATATCTCGAGAGAAAAATTCAACGGAACTCGAGTGCACTAGGGGCGTGGAATCTTGTGGCAGGATGTGACGTGAAGATGGATCATTGATCCTATGTGGGTCAGCATCTATGGATCCTGTGGTGGTCATGTTCTTAACATATACTGTGTGGGTCACTATTTAGTGATCTTGTGTGGGTCAGTGCACACAGATCCTGTGTGAGTCAGATCCTTTGTGGGTCAGTAAGGGTTGTTACCTAATGATCCAGTGTGGGTCAAAAGTAGTTTTTCATAATAGAAGTAAGATGATCTAGCATTTGACTAATCATCTGTACATCTGTACGTACGTTATACCAGGTTGTGGGCTGAGTTGTTTACCTTCGTAGTGTTACATGTGTGGTACTTCTACCTTTTTGTTGTTGTCTTTGTGGTGTTACCTCTATGGTATTATATCTTTGTTGTGTTACATCTGTGGTGCTTCTTCCACTATAGAGTTGTCTTCATTGTCTTACCTATGTGGTAATTTTATCATCATGGTGATACATTTGTTGTATTTTTTCCTTCATTGTATTAAATTTGTGGTAATATATCCTCATGTATGAGTTGAGTATATCTTTATAACGTAGATATTTATATCGGCATATACCTATGTAGATCTGATGTCTTTATTTGTGGTTTATCCATTGTAGAACTCTAGGAGACATATAAGGGTCTCAGGGTCCCTAATGAGTATCGTTATACTCACCCCTGTATGGGTTATTCGAGGAACCTGTTGTGTATTATGAAGATGACGTAAAACATTGATTAAGGCAGAGATAGCCAAGACCAAATGGTTCTTGGAGTTGAACCATTGGGGCTAACATGGAGTTCTGTGGAGATGTTTTGTACCAACCCTTAAGGAAGGATCCTTGGTGGGAGATCCAATATCTATTTTGTAATTCTCAGTTATACCTGTAAATTTTTATGTTGGTCTTGTATTCCATCCAATTTTTCTTTGAGCACACATTTTACATTCAGCAATCCATTTTACTATAGAAGTTTAATTTTTTGTTGCATCTTTTTTCATTATAGTCTATGTGTTTGTACAGGTGTAAAGGTAATGCCTTACCTTTTAGGGATATGCCTTTCCGGTGCTAGTCGCCAACCCCTAGCCTATTGATTGTGGGAATGGGGTAGTCATGGAATGAGCCCCGAGGGATTGGTCATGAAAATGTGGTATTAAAGGAGTTAGTTTTATAGAAGAAACATGTATCTAATCTTTTATATATGGATATATAGTTATATTTTATGAATGTGGTTTTCAGTTTGCAGAATCCAGTGTGGGTGCCGAGGTCAACGTATCCATACACAGGGACCCTAAATTTTGATTTCCGACTCAGTGCAAAAAAGAACTAATTGAATGTTTTTTGAAACTAATTTTTTATAATATAATCGAGTCATCTCACCTGCATAAATTTTGGATCGTAGCTCCATGGTCATCTTTCATGATGCTTCCACACAGACAGCTGGCCATTATTCCTGAGAGAGTATGCGATTAAGGCCAACCGAGCGATGGGGCCTCAGTGCAAGTCCCTATTATAGTGTTAGAACCTTCAGGTGGTTTACCGGAAGCACCACTACCCATTGGGAATAATTTTCCACTAGACACTCTAGTAGAGGATGCATGATGACTGAGATAATTTCACAAGTTTTAGCGGCAGAGGCCTTCGAGGTTCCTATGTGAGACGGACCCACAAGTGGCTGAGGATTGGCTGGAGGCTATGCCCATAGTTGTTCATTTAGTTGGGAGAACAATAGAACTTATGGTGATCCTAGTAGCCAATCTTCTTTAGGGTGCTCCAGGGAGATAGTGGAGCTTCATGCTCTAGATACACGATAAGGTGGGACACATCTAGGCAGACATCGAGAGCCATTTCAGGGTATATTTCCTCTCAACGACCTTATGATATGTGAATATACATGATCTTCTACACTAAAAATAGGGAAACATGACGATGGACTAGAACTCAGCGAGGTTCACTGATAACTCCCGCTACTCAACCAACATGGTTCATAACCCTTTCATCCAGGCCTTGACCTCTGATCAGGGTCTTCGACAGTAGATTAGAGTGTCGATGACATTGCTCTACATTCCGACGTAGGGTGGGGTGCTAGAGAGAGCACATTTGGTGGGGAGATTCCTAGGTAAGCAGGGACCAATAGTGAGAGACACCACCAGACACCAAGTAGAAGAGTCATCTGCAACACGCAATAGACGGATGACGCATGGGCCCAAGATGGCCCGACCTTTTAGTGGACAACATCAAGATAAAGGGTTATTGGTGCAGGGATCACGAGATAGGTGAGGATAGTTGAGGAGCAGGTAGTGTTACTCGCACGGTGGGCAGGGTCACATGGCTTATGACTACCCAACCCATCATAAATATGACAACCAGATAGTCGATGGAATACAGAAGAAGAGGAAGATATTCGATTGCGCAGTTCCATAGGTAGTAGGTGGATGTAGAAGAGGAGCTGGCCATGCAGCCTTCGATGGGTGGTGATTTGAGTTTCCATCGCCACCACATCTAGGTGTTCCACCCCATCCACATGGGAACTAGTGGACATGAATGAGCTCAGATCCAGGATACTAAGGCTTATGACCATGGTGCTCCTGAGATGATTAGAGGTATGATCTGTGTCTACTCCACCTTAGTTGCAGTACTTATAGACATAGGTGTCAGTCACTCTTTTATTTCTGTAGCCCTCATTCGGAGCTCAGTGATTCCGATGGAGCCATTGGTTTTCGATGATAGACCTTAGATCAGGCTATCATCAGCTCAGGGTATGAGATGAGGATGTTCAGAATATGACATTCAAATGTCAGTATGTCCACTGTGAGTTCTTGGTAATGTTGTTTAGAATGACCAATGTACTAGAAATGTTCACAAGACTCATGAACAAGATCTTATAACCAATAACAAGATCACTTTTTGGTGGTCCTCATTGATGAAATCTTTATATACTCAGTGAAATAGGAGGAGCATGCCTATCACCTGCAGATAGTTCTGGATACACTCCAAGAGCACCAGCATTATGGTAAACTCTCGAATTTCCAGATCTGGATATGAGAGGTCCACTTTTGGGCCACATTATCTTCGAGGCTAGAGTTGTAGTGGATCCTGCGATGATAAAGGCTACACTTGTTGGGAGCTACCCAAGATGGTGATTGAGGTATGGAGTTTTCGGGGGTCGGCTGGATACTACCGAATAATCATGCATGTCTTTTCCAGAGTTGTGACACCATTGTCAATGTTCACAAATAAGGGATATCCTTTCTTGTGGATGGAAAGATGCTAGTATATTTTTCAAGAGTTGAGACAGAGACTGATGAGTTCCCCCATATTGAGGCTACCCAAAGATGGAATTGGGTATGTATTCTATTGAAATACATCAGGGACTGTATGTGGAAGTGTCCTAATGTAGGAGCGAGCAATGATCACTTATTCTTCCAGACAGCTGATACAACATGAGCAGAACTATGCTTCCCATTTCCTAGAGTTAGAAGCAGTGGTATTTTCCCTGAAGATGTGGTGACATTACTCGATGGGTGAACATTTTACAGTCTAATCTGATCATAAGAGACTCAGGTATATATTCTCTAATAAGGACCTGAACCTAACACAACGGTGTTTCCTAGAGTTCCTCCAGGAGTATGAAATTGAAATAGTCTATACTGTTGGAAAGGGAAATGTGGTAGCAGATGAACTTAATAGGAGGACCTTTCTTATGTTACATAGTGAGGCGATATATCATCTAGCTGTGACGCACATATCCATCGAGGATAAATATGATGTAAAATACCTCCAGTGTATGATAGTCACTCCCCCACTCCATCAGTGAGTCAGGGAGGCACAACTTGGTGACATTGAATATGAGGCTCGACATGCTCAGATATTATCAAGACAAGCAGCTAATGGATATTTTGATGGTGTGGATCACATCAACCACTTTAGAGGAAGTACCATGGTACCGATGGCACTACGGGAGTAAGTATTGAATGAGTTCCATACTTCCCCTCTGGAAGTAGATCCTAGTTTGGTGAAAATGTAACAGGACCTTAGACATTGGAACTAGGGGACAAGGATGAAGATAGTAGTGGAAGAGTTTGTTTCATTATGACTCACTTTTCAACAAATGAAGCTCAAGCATCAGGTTCCAGAAATCATTTCACAACCACTAGAGGAGATACAGTGGATGTCAGATAGAATATCCATGAACATTGTGACATGGCTTCCTAGCACATTTAGGGGACATGATTCCATCTGGGTGATCATTGACCGACTCACCATGTCAGCCCACTTTGTACCTATTTGAAAGCAGGGATCAGTAGAGGATTTGAGATGCCTCTACATAGAAACGATTGTGCGGCTTAATGGGGTTCCATCGACGATTGTCTCTGACCATGAATCACATTTTACTTCCCAGTGTGGAAGGGATTGGAGGAGGAATTTGGGAGTCAGCTACATTTGAGCACCACCTTTCATCCATAGACATATGGTCATATGGAGAGGACCATTCTGACACTGTAGGTCAAGCTTTGTGAATGCGTCCTAGAATTTGGCTACAGTTGGGATGATCAAATGACCTTGGTGGAGTTTTCATAAAACTACAATTATAACTCCTCCATCGGTATGGATCTAATTATGTGATTGTACGGTCGACCATGCAGGTCACCTCTATGATGGAAAGACCTAGGGGAATCAGTACTTATTGTTCCAGTGTTGGTATTGTATATCATTGAGTAGGGAAAGATCTTCTAGGAGTGGATGAAGACTATAGAGGGAAAACATAAGTCTTATGCTGATTGAAGGTGGAGACCTTTGGAGTTCTAGGAGGGGGACCATGTATTCTTGCGATTATCCCCTCGATGAGGACTACCGAGAATTGTCTGAGGCACCAAGTATTCACCGAGAATTATCAGACCATTTTTTATACATAGAAGGATAGGTGAAATCGAAAACTGCTTCGCACTTCCACCGCAGTTGGAAAGGGTGCATGACATCTTCCATGTATCCCAGATGAGGAGGTACATCCACGACCCATCTCACATCATTGACATCAGTGAGATGGAATTCAATGATGGGGAAACATTTACATAGGATCCAGTAGAGATTGAGGATCTACAGGGGAGAGTCCTTCGTGGGTAGTTGATAACTCAAGTGTGCCTTCATTGGAAGCACCAAAACTTCCAAGAGAGAACCTTGTAGTAGGAGGCTCAAATTCAAGCTTAGTACCACCATTCCTTTTCATAGTCAATGTTGGGGCCTTTGAGGATAAATATACCTAAGGTGGGGAGAATGTAAAGACCCAAATTTCCATGTAATAATTTTTTAATTATATAGAATTATTATGAGTCTATGAAAATTGACAGTTCATGGTTCCGAGGACCGTTGTTCTCGAAATGAATTACTGATATTTTTTATGGTATGTTCAGAAAACTTGTGAGTGACGATTTTTAAGAATTTGAACTGGTGCATGGATTAAACATTTGAGGGCACCATTGAATCCACTGTGATGGGATTTGCATATGGTAGGATTCACTTTGACCTTAGTAAATAATGAGAAAATTTTATGTTTTGTGACTTTAATAAGAATAATAAAAATTAAATAATTAAATTTTATTTTCTATTTTTCCAAAATGGACAAACAGTAATGTGGGACTAGCGATGCGTCAAGCCAATAAATATCGTGAAATTTCAATCTTAATTAATGACGTCATTGGGGAATTATAAATGTTCCTAAATAATGAACCCCCATTAATTCTCACATCGTTACTCACCCTCCCTCTCCATTATTTATATGGAGCTTGGGGAGAGGTTTCAGCATGACCTCACCAAGCAGTGTAGAGCTGAAAATGTGATGAGATGGAAAAACCATATAGGATGGAGGTGATTTTAGTGGGAAGTGATGAGAAACACCGAAACCCTGAACTAAAAATCGATGATCATGCGGCGTCATTAGAGGCTAGTTGTGGGGGACGGCGAACACTGACCCGCATCCACAAACGAGGGAATTTTTTTTCATTATTGATGCAGTGATTTTTCTTAATTTAAATTCCATGAGATTGTCAAATTATTTATCTCCCCCATGTTACCAAACTAACATAGAAGGAACATGCTAAACATACAAGACCAACACCCTCTAAATTTTTATTGAAATTGATGTGTTCTTCGTGGGATTTTATATTGCGTTAGACAGAAGCCTGAACTCCAGATGATGGAGTTGGTCAGAAATGACCACCCACAAAGAAAGTGGTGTGCACCATCACTCTCTATTGGAGAAGGTAGGAGGCGATGCACTCGCGCCGTTGAAGTAGCTGGTCGTGGAACATCATACGCGGTGGTCGGAGGAGGCCGTCGACAATTTGGTTGGCTGTAGAAGAGGGGGAAGCATGACTAGCGCGCCGCTGATGAGTATAGAGTCATTTCCAAATCCACGACAGAGGTGGAACCCACAACTCTGGTGAGTTATGTGTAGACCGAGTGTCTCCCACAAGGCACTGCCATTTCACAATCCAAACGGCCTTCGGGCTATTCAGAATACCGGGGGACCCCCTCCCCCTCCCCCTTCTAGCTCAAGCAAACACATGGCCACACCCCCTTACGTGCCGCACCTCATGCATCTGGGGCACCCCCATTTAGGTTCTGCCTCACACAGCAGGGACTCCTCCTTGAATGACACGCCTCACACTGCCAGGCCACCCCAGCGGGGTGTGCCTCATGCGGTCGGGCCGCCCCCTTGCGGGTCATGCATCACGCAACCGGGCCGCCCAACATACGGGGTGCGCTTCACTCAGCAGAGTTGTTCCTCATGCTACATGCCTGCCCCTTGTAGATTCACCTCACATGCCCATTCCTCCCCCTTGTGGGCCATGGCTCACGCAGCTCGACCAACCCCTTGTGGGTCACGCCTCACTCGGCTGGGCCACCTGCCTAGAGGACCACGTGCCAGCAGGCCGCACTACCTTTCTGGACACTACCTTGTGGGCTGGACTATACTTGTAGGACACCCCCTTGTGGGCTGGTCCTGTCCTTGTCCCATGCTCTGATCCCACTGCGGCCCAGCTCAGACCGGGTCAGACCAGACCCGGGCCGAATCGGACATAGAAACACTTAAATAGACATAACATGAAATCTATTCCTCCGTTTGATGAACCGTCTATGGAGCAGGGAACCTTTGAGTGAGGTGGTCCTTTTGGTATTCCGAACATGTGTTTTATAGAGAGTTGGAGTATGGCTGAGTTGGATCGAACCTGAATCCAATCGGGCTCTCAGAACTAAAACGCTTATAACTCACAGATCGGGCGTCTGATTGTCGCATCATCTATCGCGTTGGAACCCTTACAACATGTATGTCCTTATGAATACTCCTTTTTAGTTATTAGTGGATGTCAAGGTTTCACCAATATCTCGAGAGGCAGAATCTATGGAACTCGAGCACACCAGCTGTGAAGAATCCTGTGGTAGGGTGTAAAAGGAAGAAAGAACATTGATCTTATGTGGTTCAACATCTATAGATCTTATGTGGGACAGTTTCTATCAGATCCTTTGTAGGCCATCGGTCAATGATCATGTGTGGGTTAGTGCACACCGATCATTTATAGGTTAGATACTATATGGTTCAGCCGTGGTTAATACCTATTGATCATGTATGGGTAAGAAGTAGTGCCTTTTAAAATAAGAAAGATGATCTAGCTTATGACTAACCATTTGTACTTATGTAAATATGTTATACCTGGTTGTGAGCTGAGCCTTTCACCTTTATGGTGTTACCTATGTGGTACTTCTACCAATGCATGTTTTTCATCATGGTGTAACCTATGTGGTACATCTATCTTTGTGGTGTTACCTGTGTGGTGCATCTACTATTGTGGTGTTGTCTTCGTGATATTACCTACTTGGTTCTTCTATCTTCATTGTGTTACCTGTGTCATATTTCTACATTCATGGTGTTACCTATGTGGTAATATTTCCTCATGTTTGAGATGATTATATCTTGATAACATAGGTATATGTATGGGCATATACCAATATAGAGGTGATATCTGGCCTTGTGGGTTATCCTTTGTGAAACTCTAGGAGACCTACAGGGGTCTCAGGGTCCTTAATGAGTATCGTAATACTCACCCCAACATAGGATACACCCTCGCCGTATTGTGTCTTGTGTATACAATGTACTGCATTGATCGAGGATGAGGGAGCAAGGATTGTGAGGTGCTCAGAAGTGGACCATTTGGTAGAACGTGGATTGCTGTAGAGAAGATCGATACCTACCTTTCTGGTAGGATCCTTGGTTGGCGATCAAGGAGCAACTTTTTACTTCTCAGTTGTACCTGTACCTTATTTATTTGGGCTTGTATTCCAACCCATTTTAATTTTAGCACTCTTTTTAATTTCAAGACACAATTTTACTACAATGGTTTACTTTGTGGTTGCGTCTTGTTGTGTTATTGCATGTGTGATTGTATAAGGTTAAAAAAATATCTTCATGTTTAGGGATTCACTTTATCGATGCTACTCGCTAGCCCATGGCCTATGGAATGCTGGATTGGGATAGTCACGGTACAGGCCCCGATGGATGGGTTTTGAAAATGAGTATTAAATTATTTATCAAATTCGAAAATACATATTTTTTGTATATGATAATCCAAGTATGTGTGGGTTTTAAAAATGTTGTTTTAGGCCATTGTTTTTAGTTTTATTGAAATTTATGGATTTCAAACATGTTTTAGAAAAACTGTTTTATTTTTTGAAACATCATGGAGTAAGAAATTTCATATTTTAGAATAAAAAATTTATAAAATGGAATTAATGTGGGACATTGGAATGCAATTTTTGACTACGGATGTTGGAAGGGTTTTGAAAGTGATCTCAAGTGATTGTTTTCATTAAATTAAAATCTTAGGGAAGGTGTTTTAACAAAATTTTGATGTGTTTTTGTTTATTTTTTAAGATTTATGGGAAATTTTAGTTTCATTATATATCTCAAAATAGTATTTATAGGATGAATATGAAAAACAAATCATAGAATTATTTTTTTTAGTGCAATTTTGGTATTTTAAATCACACCTATGTTTTCGTTTTTAAGTATTTTATGAATTGTTTCACATCCTTTAGAAATTCATGGAGGGTTGGATGATAGGACAGTGACCATGTGTCAGATAGTGTCTCATTAGATCTCTGCATAAGCTTTAATTTCATTTGAGTTTATTTGGAACATTTAGATCATTGTATTTTACTATCTATGTTATGTGTATATTTTTAAGATGTAATTATACATATTTATCATTTTTATCCTATTTAGTTGTTAAGTTATGTTTATCTTAATTCACATGATTATTGATTTATTTCTAATACTTATTTCTCATATATGTATGAGGGAAAATCAATACCAATTTACTTTGTTTTATTCTATGATACTAGTTACTAGACCATAATGATCAATAATTACCTTCAGATCATGCGGAGGATCGATTCATTTGATTTTTTAGATAGACCCTTGTCATATTTATTAACAATGGATTAAAAGATTATTTTCATAGTATGAAATATGTTTTGGAATTCCCACATGTTTATCTTAGTGTTGGTAATTTTTAGATATGGTTTTTGAGACATTGTAGGATGATGCGTGGAATGTTTCTTGAGCTCTTTCTCTCTATAATACTTGAGTTTCCATGTTATATTTGGAATTTTTCACATGATCTTGGTTTTTCATTTGATGGTGTTATTTTAATATATATTGATTCCAATAGAAGTGTTATTCTTGATCTTCATTAGTATAGCTTGAGTTTCCTTAAGAGTCATAATTAATGTTTTTCATGGTTAACAAGAAGAAATTCAAGAGGTGGGGTTTGTTTGTGTGGAAAAAAAAACATGCAACAACTAAACTCTTCATTCTGGACCTGTTCCAGTGACCATTTTATGATTGGAATTTTTTCACCATCCACGTGGATAATTCAAGAATAATTTTTCATCATTTATGATTTATTTATTTATATAATTGAACCCTTGGATTTCATATTGTCTGTTACAGAACCAAGATAAGAGACATAGTTGACATTTTATATATTGTAAACCTTGGATTTAATTTTGATTAGGGATTATGGTATTCCTAACTTTTTTAGTTTTTCTTGTTCATGTGAAATTATCTTTGGAGTGTGAAAATTGAATTTCATATTCAATTGTTTTTTTTATAATGAAATTCCATAGTCTTGTTTGTAGAATACGTTTTGGTTCAAATAAGGTTTTTTAATAGTTGAATTAATTTTTTTGTATGAAAAAATGTTTTATGTGTGATAGATTTTTCCAATCAAGTGAACATGTTTTTTTAATAATGGATTCATACTTTAATAGAATCCATTTATTACCATATTTATTATTGTTCCAAGATTTGGATTTTACCCATGATGAGTATATTAAAAAATGGTATGTGATTTCAAGATTGTTTCAAATAAGAATCAAGTATTTAATTTTGAGGCCTATAATGATTTTTTTAAATAAGATGGTTTTTAGTGTTTTAAGAAATCATTTTAAAATTTACCAATATGATTAAGGGATTGATATTTGAACTATTAAATGGTTTCTATTGGGAATTTAATGAAATAATACCCAATTTTAAGAACACTATTTTTTCAAATTAGAATTCTCTAAACATGAAAGTTTGAGGATCCATATAACATGTCATTTATGAAAATACTTCTAGATTTCTCTAGAGTCAAATTAGAGTTTTTATAGTGGGGATTCTTACTCAAATGGTTTTTTATTTTATGGAAATTCAATAGAAGGAAATTTCATGTTACCTTTTTAATTATTTTTTATTTTGATTTGTTATAGGTACTTCTTCTTATGTAGATCCTTATGATATATTTGAGTCTTGTAATTTAGACCCCTAATACAAGGATTTATGGTCATACCTATGAGGATTAGTTATTTTCGAGACACTTATATGATCATGGATTGTGAATTTTTCCTTCGCCATGCTTAAAATAATTTGAGGTTTTATAAATCAGTAGAAATTATTCAGTGTATTCCTTGGGTGTTTGGTTGTACCCCGTTTAGATGATAATCCATCTTGGGATCTATGGTCCTTAGGTTTGGATAAATTTTGACATGTGGAGCCATTAGAAATGTATTTTTTGGGTTTTGTGGTTTCCTTTTATTGATGTTTTTCCATTTGGAAATTGTTCACACCTCATTGTATATTGATGTGTAAAGATTACCATGTTTGGTTTAGTCTATGGGATGGTTTTGGATTCTAGGTAGGAAATTGAAAGAATTTGGGTTGAATATAGGAGTAGAAGAGGTTAATGATTTGTTTCTTTTTTGGTTGTATATTTCACTAATATTTTTTTCTATCCAAATTACCATTCGATGGTATTATTTATAATTGTGGTCTAAACACCCTCACCTAGGGAATTTGACCCTAAGGCTAGAGCCCGGTCGACTCTTATCGAGGAATGTTTTCAATTACTAGGCTCTTTATTTGGATTCCATTGATTGGTCATATAGTTTTTATCTTTTTTGTTTATTTAATTGAGTAATATTATCCTTGTTGTATTAAAATTGTTGATTATTGTAGGAATTTATTGGTGTTTTTTATCCCTATAAAGATGTTGAGGTTTAATTTTTTGTTGAATATCTCTTGTTCAATGAAAAATGGGTTTTTCCCACCATTTTAGATTACATAATAATGGTTGGGAAATTGAATTTTCCCCATTTATTTAGATCCCTTCTTTGATCAAGGTTTCCTTGATGATGTTTAGTTTTGTTTGAGGATTTCTCGTTTTCCATAATATTTATTTAGGCATGATTTCTTTTGACCTCTAGATGGACGTGATATTTATTGGTGGAATAAATATACAATAAGGGAATAATTTTTAAACCATATATCTAATATAAATATTATTATTCTGAGTTTATGATTCTAAGGACCATTTTATATTTCAAATGATTTTTAGCCAGAAACATTGAAATTTTATGTTTTTCTTACATTGAACAATTTGGATTTATTGTTTAGAATATACTATACAAATATTTATTCTGTTAATTTTTACAATAAATTTTGATCTTTTCATGGGTGGTACAATATTATGTCTATTCCGTCTGTGTCCTAAGAGAGACCATCAGGACATCTGGAGTGTCTCGCCTAAAGAGAATGACCTACACATAGTCTTGTAAAACATATGATAGGAATGTAAATTGGATATAAAGTGTTCAATTTAAATTATTAATGGTAAAAGAATGTATTTTCCAAAAATATGACACACGGGGTAAACCTTTTATTCCTGGTTTAACTATATTGTTCTCTGCACAATGTTAGAAGACGATTTTGAATGTAATGTGGTCAAATCACCTAGCCTTCCCAGATTCAATAAATAGTTAATTAGAATGTTCACATATTTTAATATATATACAACACCATATTACCACCCTTGTCACTTGAACAGACTAGGTACACTCCCATTGGTTATCTCCACCCTCCTCTTCAATTTTTATTAGTTTCTACCATAGATTCATGTGGTTCACTTTAGGGTAACCATATATATCATTTTTATCCCCATATTCATTTCTCCCTTGATTTCAATTCTTCCCATTAACCCTTTTTTATTGGATTGACTATTTTTTGGTTGTATATATTTAAAATAATGGTCATTTTCTCATATGGGTTCTATATTGGCTATTTCATGAATTGGGTCTTGGTTCAACAACATAAAAAACATCTGGAATGATCTTCATTGAATTGATATTGGAAATTATTTTTAGCCTCTTTATATTATGTGTAATTAAATTATTTTTTGGTAATGTGTTCCCCTATTGAGGTAATGACTATATGAGTGACTATGATAAAAAAATGGTGATTTTAAAAATAGCACATAGTAAGGAATGTCATTCCATTACAAGTGTTTTTTAAAATTCATAAATTTTTTATGAAGAAGTATTTTGGTTTTAAAATAAATAGAGAGCACAAAATTCCTATTTGAAAAATTATTCTTCTATTAATTTTCATTCAAATGACGATTTTTTGGGGATATGATAGCAATATTTTTTTTAAATTGTTGTATTAAAATTGTTATTTAACACTTCTTCTTAATATTTAAAACCACTTCATAAACATGGTATATTTTTATATAACATTTTGTGAGTGTTTAAAGATTTTGAATTAACCAAATGAGCTCGCCTATATCAACATGTGGATTATCACATGTAGGTTTTATTTTGGAACTCCTTCTGGCATGGATTGTTTTCCAAACATTGGGAAACGTGAATTCCCATTTCTTTTTCTTATGTGTTTTGATAAAATTGGTCCCAATAATAGATTCATATAGTCTTTGTAAATTATAGAATGGATTACCAATCCAAGTATGTTATGAAATCAAAGGGATACGATTATCTTACAAAATATGATTATTTTTAAAAAGGAGTGAAACACACTTACTCCCATTTGTTTGTTGTTTGTATGTTTTTTCTTGTTATCCAATACGAGGATTTTCATTATTGATGATTTTTTATTATCGTTTATGTTATATGTATTATGATAATACGATGTTATGTGTGAGTTATTTTCAAATCAGTTATCCTTATATTAATCATTGTATGATTATTTATACCTTTATTTTGACTCATCATAGGATTATTATGTTAATATCATATGTTCTATTTATGGGAAAAACCTTGTGAGATAGTGGTTTTACTGGGGAGAATTTATTAGATGCTTTATGATATTTTGACCAGAATGAGTGTTATGACGGTATGCTATAAATTTATTTTCATTTGATCCTTCGGGTGAAGGAATATTATGGACATTAACATTTTTTCTCATATGGATGAAGTAATTCATGGGAAAACACTATCCTTGATCCCGTGGATAAAGGTATTCTAGGGATTTTTTCCTTAGGTAGTTCAACAAGACTTCCATGTATGTTTATATGTTCATTCATTCTATCCTAGTTTACTTTTCTAAAATTTAGGTCCTATTATTACTAGAGTCGGGTGAAGATTCCTAGAAAACTATGATATTTTTTAGGATTTTTTTGGGGACATATCTTTTTTCATTTATTTTATCCCAAAATGTTTATATTTTTTAGCACATTTGTTTTTTTAATTTTTTTCCCATTATTTAATGACTTAACAGAGTTGTGCCTAGTTGTGATATTTATTCATTCAATTTGTAGTATTCTTCTCCATTTATTTTGGATAAGAGATTTTGAAAGGTTTTTTAAGATTATTAAATGAAATAATTATTTTTCATTTATTTCCAAACTATTTGAATAATTATATTTAAAATTGTTCTCAAATTGAAATAGAGAGATGTTTTTTTAAACTATATATATGTGTGAATTTTGATAACAAGAATTTAGGTTATTTTACTCAGTTTTATATAAATGGTTGGTTTTTAAACATGTTTTAAAAAATCATATGATATTTGGAAACCTATTGTAGTTATAAATGTAATATTTCAAAACAGGTTGTCTATTAAATGGTTTTAACGTGTAGGATTGACAGGTTATTTTTTCCAAGGGATATTGGATGGGGTTTTAAAAGTGTTCCCATGAAATTGATTTAATTTAATTAAAATATTAGAATAAAATATCATTAACACATTTTTGATGCATTTTTTTGTCTTTTTTACGCCTTATAAGAATTTTTTTATTATATTTTATATTAGCATGTTTTTTATGTACATAAAAGTTACTATATATTTTTTTGGGTTGTTCTGACCTACATGGACTTCAGATCACACCTATTTCTGATAGGGTCATGTTCATTTTGATTGTTTCACCTATATTGGATATTATAATAGGGATTTATGGTTCAATGTTGATTGTGGGTCATGTGGTGGCTCATTAGAGATAGTTTTGGGCTTTACATTAAGTTTAGATTCATTAGGAAATTATAACCCTTATATTTTATTTTCTATATTATGTGTATATGTTTTTGTTGTACTTTTAATTATATATTGGTTCTATCCAATTTATATTTTTACTAATGTTTATCTATACTTTCTCATTGATTGATTTATATTGAATATTATTTATTATCTATGAATGGGGAGAAATCATTATCTGCGATCATTCGAGTGTTCCTAATAACTATTTCCCATCCCATGGGGATTGTGAATTCCCTTAAGACCATGTAGTGATCCTGGTAGGAAGCCGAGTAAAGTATACCAATTGTAGGTTTATTACATACCTAAAATAAACAAGACATTATTGAATCTTGAAAACTGGTTGATCTGCAATTATTTGGAAGGAGTATAAAAGTTTACATGACATGAATACATATCAATAAATCATTATATACATTGTATTCTTATGTGAGATGTTCAAAGGTAATCAAGTGGAAAAACATATTAATATATTTATATAGATAATCCATTACCATATGTCTTCATTAGAAAATATACTTTTAAATTCATCCATATCAACATTTAAACATTATAGTTTTTGGATGTTGACTTCTATGGTTATAGAATGAATTAGTAGAGAACTACATAAACTTTTTACTTTTTTATAGATGATTCAGTTTCATGGCACATAAAGAATAGAAAATCACCTTCACTTTACAGTAATAATGTTGAATATATGGTATCCATGTGTTGGTGCACTAAAATTTTGTGAATGTTGCACACACTCAGAATATTGTTGGGTTGATTTTTACAAAATAATCCATATTCATTGGGATAATACATGTGATATTAATTTCTCTATGAAAATATCATATCATTAAAGAGATAAAAACTAAGTCCAAAAGAAATAATTATTTTTTTACTACAACCAAATAAGAATATTTCATTGTCTTGTTTATTAAAATTGATGGAAATCATGATAAAATTTTTACCAAATCATTAAATTTTGATAGATGTGAATATATTAATTAGAATATTCCTATGATAAATGTTAAATTTTCATATGATACTCTTCTTGTTTCATAAACTTTTGATACTGAAAAAGAATCACCATAACGGGGGGGTATTTCTTATTAAAAATAATGCTAATTGTTCATATATAAACATTATATTTTCTAGAAGTGGTATGAACATAAATTTTAAGATATTAAGTAAACATATTTTGGAACTATACCTAATAGATTCCATATTAGTTATTGAATTTAATGTCAATTATAAACTAGAATATACCTTTTAACATAATTAGTTTAATATTTTGAATATATATACTTTTTATTATCTCTTATGCATGTTCACATTATGTTTAATTTACTCTTATGAAGGTTATTTTTTACACAAACATATTCGTAATCATCAAATAATCATGATTTAACATTTTTTATTACATTACTAATTTTTTATATCCCTAGTATTATTAATTCATATGTGATGATCAATATAATAATATCATTCCTATTAATTAAAAGATAATAACAAAGAGGTAATTTCACTATTTGACTTAGTTTCCTTGTTTTTTCCTTACTAGAAATTCCTTGATGTATTATCTTTGATAATACCATAATGGGTAGAGGGTTCCTTCATTTTCTTATATTTATTTAGTAATGTGGAGAAATAGATCCCATAAATATAAAACATAATTTATGGGGAGAATATTTGTAATAGGATAAGTTCATAGGGTAAATATTTTATGAAATATTACCTAATATTAGAACAAATATAGAAACCAATATAGATATGACTTAATTTTACAACATTTTCATAAGGTAAACATTATATCTCACAAATAATCACACGATACCTAGAGATAATTATTTTTTATCATGGTTGAATAGTTATACAAAAAACATAACTTACAACCCTTGTAGACATTTCCCTATAATTTAAATATACTAGTCTCAATAAAATACTTTTTATACATTATAATCATCATAAAAACCTAGGGAAATAGAATATTTTTAAAAGGGAGAGCTAGAATACTTAGTAATGGTAAACTTAGAGACTAAAAACGAATAACATAAATTAATAAAATAAGAGCATATTCTATTAACCAAAATGAATAATATATTTCATATCATACATAACATATAGATCATAAATCAAGGTATATGAAATGGTATAATATAATAAATGAATCAAAATAGTCTAGAAAAATGATTCAATAAACATTATTCATTAGAGATTAAAATTTTCATTGGAATAACAATAAAAAAATAAAATATTATTAAACATTAGAATAAACATTATTATAAGGAACATTACTTTCCTGAGCCATGTAATGTCCCTAAACCTAGAACTACTAAATCGATGCCCCAAGATGAGTCACCACATAGCCTCAAGCATGCCTCCCCATATTCCAGAGGTTGGTGCCTAGTAGGGAGGGAATAATAGATCCCATGAAGAGAATATAACCGCTTTATTAGAGTAAGGCACCTAAAATAACATATTAAATAAAGAAACAATAAAAAATAAACTAAATATATCCATTACTACTAAATTACAAAATAGGAATACAAACGGATACCAATAATATATCTCTCACATCATGCTAACAGCTCCAATGTGGAGAAAACCAAAAAAAGTCCAATGGAATCATCCCCATATTGAGTACTGACTCTAATTTAGGATCCTAATACATGTACATCCCAATCCCAACTCAACACTCTAACATTGATTTGTTTCCCTTGTCCTCACTAGATACTAGGAAAGATACTCAAGTTACAAATGTCTCCCTAGGAAGGGTGTGAGTACACCCCCATAGGCCAAAACCATTAGTATTTAAAAAATATATAGTCTAAACATATAGTTCATACAAGTACTATATAAATGAAAAATGATTCAAAATATAACCCATGTACCTTTAGTTAACAATCTTCACATTAACTATTTACCCCATTATTTCCATTTCCTTCACTTAAATCATTTTAATCTCTTAAGCAATGGGTTAGGAATTTACCTCATTTACACTACTTCATAATCCAGTCCATTATTATGCATAAGTGAATAAATCAGGTTCTATACCTCACTATGGATATCATTTCATAAACAACAATATCATACGTACCATGGATACAATGTCATTGTAGTCTCATAAAATGTTACCATTAGGATAATTGAGACTTAGTCCTCTTCCATATCCCATGTATTATGGGGTGGGGTTTAGAGCCTCAGTCTAACCATCCAATGGGCAGAGATCCTCATATCCAATACCCCACAACTACAAATCCATATGCACATGATTCTTTTTAAATTTACCACATATACCGTATCACAACCATATAGAAAACAATAAACACATCATTAACATATCATAATTATTCAACGTGTTCATTAACATCAAACCTGAACCCATTTTACATTTATACAATACATTTCAAATCTCATTTGACACATATCCCTTTCTCATGTCTTAAACCATAACTATAATAAAAAATCTGCATACTTGGCCCCTTTTTTCCTCTTCATAGATATCTATATGTTAACCCATTTAAAATAATCATCATTTCAAAAGCATTTACCCATTTAACTTGTTCATCATTTCCATATGTATTAACCTCCTTATGCCATTCAAGTACACATCATAAGCCATTTAGCACAATTGGTTTATTTCACCCAACCCATTTTGATATTAAACTAAAAAATAACATATGCTACTTCCATTTTTTTGATATAACTATTAATAATAAATTTTTATCTAAATTTTTGATATCATTATGATCATCATGGGAACTAGTTTATCACAATTCAAATTGATGCTTAATTTTACAATTTCTCATGTTCTGGAATATTAGAGCACCCCATGGGTGGACCTATACTGGGAAATTAATAATCATTGAATCCCAAAAGGATTATAGAATACTTATTTCATCATTAATCTATCCATTTTAAAAAATAATATCAAATAAATCAAATTCAAAATAAGAGGGAACCAAAAATTCATCCACACATACACAAATCTACTAAAAGACTATATGATATAACTTGTATACCACCATACTAAAATACTTATTTGAAAACACCCTTAAAATTACACTTAATAAGGATTATTGTGTTATTTGAAACCCCAAACTAAGATCCTATATAAAAATAGGTTTTTAGGGCTTTATAAGAAGAATAAAAAACCACATTCCTTAATCTAGAAAAGGGAAGAACTAGAAGGATTAGACCAACATGGAGTTTTTATTTTTAAACCAAAAGTACTCCAAAAATCTTAGAATCAAATGAGACTAATCTTAGAAAACTGGTGGGAGTTTGTTTCATCAATAGGACTATAAGATGAAGAACATAGAAGAACATAAGGTGAGGGTTCATAAAATCCCACGGGGGAAAAGGGTTAAATCACACTTTTATTAGGGAACACGGTTTGGTTGTACATTTTTCCAAACCATGCACCAGCCATGTGTCATCACTATCCAAGAGAATCTATGTGGCATGGTTACTTAGGGATCTCACCTAGTTTGAAAAACTCTATTCCAGCTCTGTGAAATTCATCTATCCATGGTGGAACAGTTTGTCTTCCCCCATGAATGGTTTACTCTAACTGTGCACCAACCATGCAACATGAATTGGTGGCCAATTTCCCATTTCATTCATGTCCCAAACCCACAGAACAACCTCAATAATCCTCATAAACTAGGAAAAATTTAATTAAAAAAATAATGGATTAAAACCAAAATTTGAATAATAACTTATCTCCATGATATTCAGGGTCATAGAATATACCCACCATATATCATCTTGTTCATAGGCCGCTCATCTTAAGAATAATTGGGCTGCCAAGGTATTGAGATTGGGATAATAGGCCACCATATCCTTCTCCCTCTATGAAGTTTCTTCATGAAAATTACCATGTTTCCAAAAAACTCAAACCAAGGGAATAATATATCCCCACAAGTCACTCACACTATGATCTATAATATGATGTAGATTCGCATTAAGGGACACATAAAACATAATCCAAACGTCAACCATTAGATCTCCATATGGAATCCTAGGCACATATCCTAAATTGCAATACAAGGAAGCATCATACATATCATCAACCCAGTGAAATAGATCCAATGAATATTCTACCAACACAACCATCTCCACAAATTTTTCCTAATTCACTTGGATCCATTTTACCCCCTTTTCAAAATTCCAACGTGACCCATGATTTTCCATACCCATGTTATTTTTTTTCACCACGGTTTCTAACCTATGTCGATCAATAACTCCATTACCAATGGAATCACTCCTTACATAGATATCTGATGCACAATTTGATCATTACCATCATTATAATGAAGTCATCTAGTCAAAACTCAAGTAAACACTAGTCATCAAAACCAAAACCCCAATATGTTTCTTAACTGAGTTCATCCACATAGAACACTTGTCGCACCATCAACCTACCACTACATGCTATGGTGATCACAAAAATATTTCATTAACTTACAACCACCATATTCTAGGTGTTGGGTCTGCCACTAGGGAATGACCACTAGAACATTAGATCACATTTCAAAACATACCAGTTGAGTTTCCCCACTCATTGTGCAAAAATATCATCCAGAACACCATCCTACATGGGTTTGAAGAAATTATTTCAAAACCACCAGTGTTGGGAATTCATCCCCCACCGATTTTCCAACTAAGAGAAACTTGACATACTTCAGGTTAGCCATCATCTTTAAATAGAATATTCCACCAAAAATATCAAATCAAATGTGGTTCCTGACTTATCACGTTTGTTATTTTTGCAAAATCATGTCAGACCACCCAAGACTGTCTTGTCCCAAAACACACATCTATCACTATTGAGACACTACCCCTTTAACGCTTATGAGAAACTTCTATCATAATACCTATCACTATCATCTGACTGACCTACCAGGTCGTTCTTTGAAATCCAGTAAACCCTACTATCAAGGAATCTAGTAGCTTCCAAAATACCATCGTGCATCAATGAACCCATAAAAAACCCTAACATCAAAACTGCGATTATCATTATATTGGCTAAAGATGATGATTTACTCACTCAAAATTAATTTAGAAACATTGAGATGTTCTTTTTCCTCTAAAAATTATCACTGATGTCATTTTTCAACTCACCACTTTGGTCTCTTGTTCCTAGCCGAATCAAACTATCCCTCAGTTGGCCCCTCTTAAAAACACTGAAATTCTCCATTGGCATGATACTACCAAACATGACAAATATTAGTTCACACCTAATGAGACTCCATGGTCACTGAATCACACATATCAAAGTATATTTTTGATATCCTTTGAGGTTCTTGAACCAAAATTCCTTTCCATGAAATGTTGTAATGTCTTACCATGCTATTTAACAACTTTAACACTGGCATCAAAAATTTACATTAGAACGTCCCTAAGAGCAATAAAATTGTTGTCTTCTTAAACCACCACATACAAGGCTTGCCTAGCCTTTTCAAGGGATATCCATGTGAACCTCATAGGTTTCCCCATATAACCTTTTCCCCCCACATCAACTCCACACTCGACTCCACGCGTCTAGGGATAACTCAACCCTCTATAACCTAGGAGTTTCATTATCTACCCCTTCCACAACACATTAAAACGACAAAATCACACTATTCTATCATAATTTAAGCATCCAAACATGGATTTTGTTGCCTATGATTTCCCAAAAAACAAAACAACATCACCAGATACGCATTACCGGCTCCCAATAATGGAACCAAAGGAATTCCTCGAATTATTTTCTATCCCATAGTCCTCACCCATAGAAGATCAATGGTGTAAATCCAACAATATTTCTCTAGACACACTTCTTAATGAGCGTGACCACCAAAACATCAAACATCAATCCAAAACACATTTAGGTCACCAAATATAAATCCAATGCATTCTCACCATAACCAAATGATGTTATGATGTTGGACATGATCATCTCTATCTATAAGTATGCTATTATTTCATTGATGAAAAAAATGAAAAGTATCCATCATCAATGTCACCATCCAATATGAGGGCACCTTCAACTATCATATGTCTTGGACTTCCTTACCTGTAAAATCTCAACAATACATAACCACTATAACTCATGTTGTGTTACTTGTTATACCCACCACCGCTTCACGAATCTCTACCAAGAAGTCATGAACCAACATTTACTTTATTAATACCCCTTTCACAACACTATGTTTATTTTATAACACCTTTAGAGATATGAAACAAAAACACAAATAACCACCACAAAAATGTAGACAAAAAAGTCTGTCACATAACTAGTACGTTCACTAATTTCATGAGAAATGACATACACATACATAAGAGTCACCTCTGTACACATCCCAAAAGGCATCATGCCTTCATAACATGTGCTCATATATGGACCTACTAAAATCCCTCGAGTTATCTTTCTCTCCTATGACCAGACACTAAAACCGAAATCAGATCACACGAGGAAATGATTTTTGTAGAATGGAGGAAGCACCTACTATCTTACCTAACTCTATCTCATTGGTTTTCAGTCTTATCATCTTCAAGGTATTCTCAACATCTCACCCAATAACTAAACCATTCGTACAACGAGCCCCACCATGTGGCCACCCCATCATTAGGTGTCTCCTTTATAAAAAAATCATCAGTCCATACTTATGTCATATATGTCTCATATACATAAAATCAACATTGATGAATCCAATAATCATCGATAAAATAGATGGTTTAGACACTCAAATGATCAAACCCTTCAATATCATCCATACAACCTCTATAATCACACATGTTCCACACAACAAAAGATATAGTTAATAACCCTGAACTTTTACAAAAAAACAATGACAATCACTGTGATTCAATTCCACATCTGAAGAAACCATTTATGCTTTACATCCTAATACACCATCAACAATGGAGAATCCTCCCTTTGAGGGTACAGTAAATTTATACAAAATTGTCTACACATAACCCTATATTGATTCACATCACCAAAACCTTCAACATTCCCACATAGTCGTATTGGCCAATCATTCATTAGGAGACACTATCTGTGTCTACATTCATAGTAAAAAACATCCATCTATAAGATACACACCCAACGTCACAATCATCTTATTCTGGCATCTCTCATAGGTCACCTTGAAGGTGATATGATACAAACTCCCTAATATGGAGCCACAACAAGAAAAATCTACTTGCACTATATGGAATCCAAACAAATCTAGACTAAACCAAATAATTTGTCACATTTTTCACTCTTATCCTTGTTCTGTTACAAATGGTTCCAAGTGCACCAAGTATCCATTTACTATAGCTTCCTCAACATAACATCACAACAACCACCCAAGAAACCACAATCAGGGACATCCATTTCAAACCCGAAAAAACATGTCTAATTAAAACCCAAAAGGTTTACCTCATCCATGTAAGCAGATGATAACATTTAAACATAATGTTATAGCCTATCTAATGGTGCACCAAGAGACAACCCACTATCCAATACATAAAACTCACTAAGGTCTCCATACTAAGGCACTCTCGCTACACAAACCATATTTAGAAAAATTCTATTGAAAATTCAAGGGATTCCGATATCCTTTGTCTGTTTATGTTTTAATTTACCTCATCATAAAAATTCAAGTCCAACCTCTTTATAAATCATTAAAGTGTAGAGACCCGAAGCCTGACGTACATGGACTTTACATTACATTTGCGGAATACTTAGTACATAACAAAAACACACACACACAAGGATCGTAATAGTTTAGTGTCTTTGGAAACTCGGATCGTAATCTTCTAATCGTGGTGAAAGATCTTCAAAATATCCCATAAAGATCTTCCTTTTTTTACCTAAAACCTTTCTTTATATCCTGGGGAAAAGAAAACATAAAAGGGTGAGCTCAAATGCTCAGTAAGGGTAAACAAAAGAAATATCAATCACATCATATACATAAGCACATAACTTTTGGAAATCTTAACCTGCAAAAGAGATCATAATTTCATAATATGGGGTAAATCATGGCAGTGAAATGTAATCACAATAATCATAACATAAAACATGAAACTTTGTGGCATTCACACATAATCATAGAGAATCATTTCTTATTAGTCAAAACTCATTGCCAAGACTATCTTAGTGGACAAAGTCCCTTTCTGAATCGAGTAACCCTCGTTTCAGTCCTGTTTCACTGAACCGGTATAACCAACCATTCCAGCCATGTCTATCTCATGAGATATAAAATCTTTACCCAATGCATTGGAGGGAGATATAGGTCCCACCCATCTTATAATGAATCCTTTCTTATGTGTGCCACATAATCATAAAACATACATCATCGCATAACACATGTAACAAAAATGGGATTCTTGAAACATCATGACATCATAAATCAATTCATATAAGATAAAGGAATTCATAAACATAATTCCATCACAACATAGTCAAATCAATGTAAAAATATGGATAGAAACATAACCCTTTATTATCTTAGATGTAAAATAATTTTGATAAAACACTTGAATTGAATTCTTGAGGAAAATATCCTTTCTTCTTCAAAATCAATTTCTTTTCACAAAACATCATGCAATTTTAAAAGAAAGAGATTTTATTGAAAATAGTCATGAAATCTTTTAGAGGAAGCTTCATGAAAATAAGGCTTTATAAAACAGTAGAAATACGTTCGTTCCGTATAAGTTAAAAAAAACATTCTTCGTACTTTTGTCGGAAAAGTAAAAAAGTACCTCGTACGAAAAACGACAAAAGATTCATTTCATACGTATTACTAAAAACTCACCGAAGGGTAAAAATGGATTTAAACAATTTTAGGTGGATGGAAATAATATTACATATTGAGTAAACATAGATGTGGATGATAAAATACACCCCAGTAAATACTTACGAATAAACGATCTCGGATAAAAATGAGATTGTGATATTTCCCTTACCTTAGGTCCGACTTGCTTTGTAAGTGTCCGAACCTCCTGTATAATGATTTAAATCATGTTATTGACTTATTACAGAATCATGTTAATTGTTATGATATCATATATGGTTCACTTATGACATTATATTACCCGTTCTTTTGTAAATTCCATGTTAAAGAAGCGTTTTGGGTAAAATCGTTTCATTTATCGTAGGTGTTTTGACTTGTTGTTCTTGACATCATTATTACTTATATCATGATTTACTCACTTCCATAATATAAAATATTATTTATATATCATATATATTCATTATATATATATATATAATAGGTAGATAAATAAAATGAAAAACACCGTTCATGGAGACGGTAGTCCGTACGTACGCATGAACGCTGTTTTCCTTTCCTTATTGTCTTGAAATGGAAGTAAGTAGATGACATACATATGTATATATATACATAGATCCAGTAGCTTTATAATGTCATATATTTCATTATTATTTCTTATATATACATTATAATCATTCTTAAATGGTTAACATGGAGAATGAATCTCATCGCGTCGTGGAGACGGTAGTCCGTACGTACGCACGAGCGATGATATCATTTATATAAATATTGAATTGAATTGGAGTGGATTATAAAATATATCAGAATCAATATGATGTTTTAATAACTATGTATAGTTATTCTTTACACCATTATACCCATCCATGTAAGGTGGTGGTGGAAAATAGATTACACCACGGCGTGGAGACGGTATTCCGTACGTACGCACGCGCGGTGATTTCTTTTTCCATAGGATGGATAGATGGTGAAATAGGGTTGTTTCATACTTATAATAACATATCAGTATATGAGTGATACTGATGTTATTACTTCATAATGAAACAACCTAAGAAGAAGATGTGGGAGAAGAAATAAAGATGAAAGAATTGGTAACGGTAATTACCTCTTCTTTGAAGTGCCTCTTTGAGACCTCCTCTTAGGGCACTAAAATTGGTCTTTGAGGAAGACCAGAACCTCTAGGATGTTTCTAGGGAAGTGGAGAAGAGATTTTGGCAGGGGTTGGCCGAGCTTTAGTGCTCAAATTGGTGTGAGGAGGAGGGGGAGGAGGTGTCCTTTTATAAGGGAGGAGAGGGGCACCTTAGGAATATCTTAAAATATTATTTTATATTAAAGTCAAAATCGGTTTATAATGGTTCCAAAGGGTCTTATTTCGAAGATAAAGTGGGGATGGATCGAAATCCTATCAACCAATAAGATTTAGACAAGTTTAGGTTATTATTTTAACCATATCAATTAGATTTAACTCTAAGTTAAATAATTTAACTTTTACCATGTCTTTTTGTTTTCTTACATTATATGGTTAATAAACTTACTATAACATGCCAAACGAACCCCAAATTGAATATTATTAATACATATATCCTTATCTAAGTCATTTGGCCGAACCTTAGATTTTTAGGAATAAAACAACAATTAATAATATAATATTTGATTTAAAAACTATTTTGCGTCAATTTTGACACTATTTGATACATGATTTTTGTGAAAATCATAAAAGAATTATATGTTCAAACCAAGATGATTAAATCAACACTAATATATCATAGTAACCTAGAAAATTAGTGGAATTCATAAAAAGTCTCAAATTATATTTAGTTTGGTGTTTATAACATCAATTATGTCAATATTTCATTAATAAGATAATTACTGCATCATCTTTGTGTCATAAATAAATTAACTTATTTGATGTCTAAAAATTACAAATAAAATACCATCATGTAGGAAATCGTTTTAGCTTTCTAATGAATATTTACAATCGAATTTATCTTATGTAAAACCCTATATTAAAAATGTTAAATAAACTTTGATTTTGACTCTTTTAACTCTTCTTTGAATTAAATAATAATAAATGTCCTAATCTAATCCAAGTGGACCTAAATGGTCATATTATATTCATAAGGTTGTTTTAGGTCGAATTACACTTATCCAATAGAATTAGGACATGTGTTAGGGTAATAGTAATATCATATTTACCCTTAGTTACCCTATTTACTATTAACAGTGGTAAAAAAAAGTAAAAAGTTACTATTCACCAAAAATTATTTTCATCTCATTGAACCACATTTTACTTACTGACATCAACTGTGTCTCTCGGATTTTTGAAATTCCATTCACAGAAGCGGTAAAATTAAGATTTATGAAGAAATTAATTTTTTTAACTACCACTTAGTAGTTTCACTATTCATCAAAAATTGATGTTTTTCAGAACAATGCCAAAATTTCATCCTAAGATATATTTCATATTCCGAATTCAAAAATTAAGTCTATTTTACCAAATTCATATCATAGAATTTGCATTAATTAATTTTATAATTAAATCCCGCTGTTAAAACAAATAGCGTGTTTTTAAGAAACAATATCTATCAAAAGATTGACACTTGATTATATCTGGTTTAAATGTGAAATTACATCCAATGAACAACATTGTATTAAATTTTAAAAATATATTCTAAATATACTTTAAAACTACTCCAATTAATAATTTATCACTATTAATTATTTCGATTAAAAAAGTTATTTTTTAGTAATTTTCACTATTCATCAGAATATGGAAGTTATCCGAAATGTACCAAAATTTCACCTTAGGCTAAATTCGATACTCCGAATCCAAAAATGAAGTTCATTTTGAAAAATAAGATTTACAGAGTTTTAAAAAGTGGTTATTACTATTCATAACGGCTAGTTTTAATAATATTTTAATAGCATATCGTTGTTTAGTGAAACTCGGTATTGCGTATTACACACGCTATCGGGGAAGGTCGTGATTGTGTGTAATGCAAGGAAAGTCAAGGATGCGTGTTGTGAAAGCTCCTTTTGGGGTAGCGTACAACACAAGACTTTAATAAAATTAAAAAGAATATTTTTTTATAAAATCTTGGGCTGTTACATTCTACCCCCCTTAAAATGAATTTCGCCCTCGAAATTCATCGGGGTTATAAATGGTTTACTATTCGAAAGTTTCTTTAATAGAAACCCACATCGTGAAAAGGAATATCAAAACCAATCTTTAAAAAAAAAAGTATGAAACGTAACGGTTACCCAAATAAACTAATCATTGGGTTTCCACATAGGTGAAAATATGGATATGGAAGAGAAATCTAACCATCATGTTCTGATGGAGAGTGGTAGAGAACATGGCTATGGAAAAGCCAGTAATCACAAATCCATAGATTTGTGATGATATAAGGTACCATCTGATTCATCAGGTATAAGATCACTAGGACAACATTTTTGGTTTTCAAGATCATTTCCCTAAAGTTGAAAATTTGAATTAGAATAAATAATTACTTTATTTTGGTACAATCTCACTGTTGTTCGTGCCTTGAACAATTTCCACTTCATCTCTTAAATAAATGAAGTTGAATTTGTTATTAGCAGATCATGTGATAGAATGAAGGGTCATTCCATCTGTCTCAAACAAAAGGTTAGCAAAAATTATATGCATAAGTCGATCTATAGTGAGATAAAGCATATATGGTTCCTAAAATGGACTTATACTTCATATATCATACTGCTTAATATAATAAAACTAGTTTCTACTAAACAGGGACTTCTTGTAGGCCAGTGGTAGGCGATAAAGGCCAGTCGCACTTCGGTTGTGGGTTTGATTCCCATAGCCTTGTCCGAAGCGATGGGTTGTCGCCCGTCCTGCAGGTTGTCCTTTTTCCAAAACTATATAACATCCCATCAATAATATCGAAAAAACAAACAATACTAACTTATGTCCAACATAATCCATTCCAATCTTTTAGGCTTATCCATAATACTGTAGTCGACTCTCATAATATAGTGAAAATGATTACCAGAGATTTAACACCATCATCGATCCCCATATATCATAAGATATGTTTTGTTGGTCACATTCCAAACATTCAAAGTCCTTAATCGTGTATTCTCTTGAATACCTTAGTGAAAACATGAATGCAGTTAAAAGTTAACACCTTCCACATACTAAAATCCTCAAAATTCTATATACTCAAACCATGATATCACTTAGTCCTTATATCAATCATGAGCTCATGAATACTATCAAACATATTAGATTCTCTTTATCCCTTCATTATGCGCATATCATCCACTTTCCAAAAAAATATCTGAATAACCTTTCATTGTTACTCATACCATTCATCATAAACTTTCAAAACTTAAGGAAAGACAATAGTGTAACAATCCTTAGATGTCTTTTTATTCTATAGTACAACATTACACTTGATAAACATGTAATCATTCCACTACCTTCTTAAACCATTGACCGAGCTTCAATAATTCTTTCATCTCACATATCATTTGTAGTCTCTTCATCAACATCAACATAAATACTTCCCATACGACCATACTAGTTATCTTCATGAGACTTTCCCTTAGGGAATTGGTTTGCATAATGCCCGTACATTCCACATTTAAAACATTTAACCATTGTTGATGTCGTAGCAATACCATTATCCTCATCCATGGTGTTAACTGAACCTTTTCCTTTGCACTTACTTGCTTTGTGTCCTTCTTTTCCACACCCAAAGCATCATCCAGTTCCTTTGAAACATTCTCCTTGATGCCTCTTCCCACATGATTTACATAGGGGAAATTGAACTTTCTTTCCTCTATGATCATCATAAAACTCCATCTTTCTCTTGTTAGCCGAGTCAGGAAACTTACCAAATTTTACTTTATTGATCATATTATGAGATTGCTGATTCGGCATAATAATGATGTTTGGACTTCCAAATCCCATTTCACTATGAAGAATATCATTCCATTGTCCATCATATCCTCCATTATCGTGAATCATCTTGCTTCCAGCCATTTTCTAAAACCCAAAAAAGAATAGTGTGAGAGGCAAAAATCATGCTAGGGAAAACAACATAGTAAAGGGGGAGTACCCTTAATATCTAACATCTTAGGTTAAATTCTATGATCGTTAGCGTAGTTCTAGTACTATAACCTATACGTATACTTAACCTTAGGGACATCCCTAGACATACCGTAGAAATATCTCTAGGGATCTCACTAATGTTTTCGCATCCTAGTTTCCAAAGGTTGACTAAACCTTTCCTCTGATACCAAATGCAGAGACCCGAAGCTTGACGTACATGGAATTTACATTACATTTGCGGAATACTTAGTACATAACAAAAAAACACACACACAAGGATCGTAATAGTTTAGTGTCTTTGGAAACTCGGATCGTAATCTTCTAATCGTGGTGAAAGATCTTCAAAATCTCCCATAAAGATCTTCCTTTTTTTTTACCTAAAACCTTTATTTATATCCTGGGGAAAAGAAAACATAAAAGGGTGAGCTCAAATGCTCAGTAAGGGTAAACAAAAGAAATATCAATCACATCATATACATAAGCACATAACTTTTGGAAATCTTAACCTGCAAAAGAGATCATAATTTCATAACATGGGGTAAATCATGGCAGTGAAATGTAATCACAATAATCATAACATAAAACATGAAACTTTGTGGCATTCACACATAATCATAGAGAATCATTTCTTGTTAGTCAAGACTCATTGCCAAGACTATCTTAGTGGACAAAGTCCCTTTATGAATCGAGTAACCCTCGTTTCAGTCCTGTTTCACTGAACCGGTATAACCTACCATTCCAGCCATGTCTATCTCATGAGATATAAAATCTTTACCCAATGCATTGGAGGGAGATATAGGTCCCACCCATCTTATAATGAATCCTTTCTTATGTGTGCCACATAATCATAAAACATACATCATCGCATAACACATGTAACAAAAATGGGATTCTTGAAACATCATGACATCATAAATCAATTCATATAAGATAAAGGAATTCATAAACATAATTCCATCACAACATAGTCATATCAATGTAAAAATATGGATAGAATCATATCCCTTTATTATCTTAGATGGAAAATAATTTTGATAAAACACTTGAATTGAATTCTTGAGGAAAATATCATTTCTTCTTCAAAATCAATTTCTTTTCACAAAACATCATGCAATTTTAAAAGAAAGAGATTTTATTGAAAATAGTCATGAAATCTTTAAGAGGAAGATTCATGAAAATAAGGCTTTATAAAACAGTAGAAATCCATTCGTGCCGTATAATTTAAAAAAAACATTCTTCGTACTTTTGTCGGAAAAGTAAAAAAGTACCTCGTACGAAAAACGACAAAAGATTCCTTTCATAAGTATTACTAAAAACTCACCGAAGGGTAAAAATGGATTTAAACAATTTTAGGTGGATGGAAATAATATTACATATTGAGTAAACATGGATGTGGATGATAAAATACACCCCAGTAAATACTTACGAATAAACAATCTCGGATAAAAATGAGATTGTGATATTTCCCTTACCTTAGGTCCGACTTGCTTTGTAAGTGTCCGAACCTCCTGTATAATGATTTAAATCATGTTATTGACTTATTACAGAATCATGTTAATTGTTATTATATCATATATGGTTCACTTATGACATTATATTACCCGTTCTTTTGTAAATTCCATGTTAAAGAAGCGTTTTGGGTAAAATCGTTTCATTTATCGTAGGTGTTTTGACTTGTTGTTCTTGACATCATTATTACTTATATCATGATTTAATCACTTCCAGAATATAAAATATGATTTATATATCATATATATTCAGTATATATATATATAATAGGTAGATAAATAAAATGAAAAACACCGTTCATGGAGACGGTAGTCCGTACGTACGCATGAACGCTGTTTTCCTTTCCTTATTGTCTTGAAATGGAAGTAAGTGGATGACATACATATGTATATATATACATAAATCCAGTAGCTTTATAATGTCATATATTTCATTATTATTTCTTATATATACATTATAATCATTCTTAAATGGTTTACATGGAGAATGAATCTCATCGCGTCGTGGAGACGGTAGTCCGTACGTACGCACGAGCGATGATATCATTTCTATAAATATTGAATTGAATTGGAGTGGATTATACAATATATATCAGAATCAATATGATGTTTTAATAACTATGTATAGTTATTCTTTACACCATTATACCCATCCATGTAAGGTGGTGGTGGAAAATAGATTACACCACGGCGTGGAGACGGTATTCCGTACGTACGCACGCGCGGTGATTTCTTTTTCCATAGGATGGATAGATGGTGAAATAGGGTTGTTTCATACTTATAATAACATATCAGTATATGAGTGATACTGATGTTATTACTTCATTATGAAACAACCTAAGAAGAAGATGTGGGAGAAGAAATAAAGATGAAAGAATTGGTAACGGTAATTACCTCTTCTTTGAAGTGCCTCTTTGAGACCTCCTCTTAGGGCACTAAAATTGGTCTTTGAGGAAGACCAGAACCTCTAGGATGTTTCTAGGGAAGTGGAGAAGAGATTTTGGCAGGGGTTTGCCGAGCTTGAGTGCTCAAATTGGTGTGAGGAGGAGGGGGAGGAGGTGTCCTTTTATAAGGGAGGAGAGGGGCACCTTAGGAATATCTTAAAATATTATTTTATATTAAAGTAAAAATCGGTTTATAATGGTTCCAAAGGGTCTTATTTCGAAGCTAAAGTGGGGATGGATCGAAATCCTATCAACCAATAAGATTTACACAAGTTTGGGTTATTATTTTAACCTTATCAATTAGATTTAACTCTAAGTTAAATAATTTAACTTTTACCATGTCTTTTTTGTTTTCTTACATTATATGGTTAATAAACATACTATAAAATTCCAAACGAACCCCAAATTGTATATTATTAATACATATATCCTTATCTAAGTCATTTGGCCGAACCTTATATTTTTAGGAATAAAATAACAATTAATAATATAAAATTTGATTTAAAAACTATTTTGTGTCAATTTTGACACTATTTGATACATGATTTTTGTAAAAATCATAAAAGAATTATATGTTCGAACCAAGTTGATTAAATCAACACTAATATATCATAGTAAACTATAAAATTAGTGGAATTCATAAAAAGTCTCAAATTATATTTAGTTTGGTGTTTATAACATCAATTTTGTCAATATTTCATTAATAAGATAATTATTGCATCATCTTTGTTTCATAAATAAATTAACGTATTTGATGTCTAAAAATTACAAATAAAATACCATCATGTAGGAAATCGTTTTAGATTTCTAATGAATATTTACAATCGAATTTATCTTATGTAAAACCCTATATTAAAAATGTTTTAGTAAATAAACTTTGATTTTGACTCTTTTAACTCTTCTTTGAATTAAATAATAATAAATGTCCTAATCTAATCCAAGTGGACCTAAATGGTCATATTATATTCATAAGGTTGTTTTTGGTCGAATTACACTTATCCAATAGAATTAGGACATGTGTTAGGGTAATAGTAATATCATATTTACCCTTAGTTACCCTATTTACTATTAACCGTTGTAAAAAAAAGTAAAAAGTTACTATTCATCAAAAATTATTTTCATCTCATTGAACCACATTTTACTTACTGACATCAACCGTGTCTCTCGGATTTTTGAAATTCCATTCACAGAAGCGGTAAAATTAAGATTTATGAAGAAATTAATTTTTTTAACTACCACTTAGTAGTTTCACTATTCATCAAAAATTGATGTTTTTCAGAACAATGCCAAAATTTCATCCTAAGATATATTTCATATTCCAAATTCAAAAATGAAGTCTATTTTACCAAATTCATATCATAGAATGTGCATTAATTAATTTTATAATTAAATCCCGCTGTTAAAACAAATAGCGTGTTTTTAAGAAACAATATCTATCAAAAGATTGACACTTGATTATATCTGGTTTAAATGTGAAATTACATCCAATGAACAACATTGTATTAAATTGTAAAAATATATTCTAAATATACTTTAAAACTACTCCAATTAATAATTTATCACTATTAATTATTTCGATTAAAGAAGTTATTTTTTAGTAATTTTCACTATTCATCAGAATATGAAAGTTATCCGAAATGTACCAAAATTTCACCTTAGGCTAAATTCGATACTCCGAATCCAAAAATGAAGTTCATTTTGAAAAATAAGATTTACAGAGTTTTAAAAAGTGGTTATTACTATTCATAACGGCTAGTTTTAATAATATTTTAATAGCATATCGTTGTTTAGTGAAACTCGGTATTGCGTATTACACACGCTATCGAGGAAGGTCGTGATTGCGTGTAATGCAAGGAAAGTCAAGGATGCGTGTTGTGAAAGCTCCTTTTGGTGTAGCGTACAACACAAGACTTTAATAAAATTAAAAAGAATATTTTTTTATAAAATCTTGGGCTGTTACATAAAGGGTCTTATAGCTAAAACTATTTGGCTAGATTAGACATACACTACAATAACTACCCAAGGTCCCATTCCATCATTTTCATAAATGAAAATTTTATCCTAAAAACACTCCCCTCTACTATCCCCCTGAACCACTGGAACCTCTTTACCCATCTCTAGAGGCGTATTATTGGTGAATTCCTATTGTCACCCATTCAACACCCATCACGAAAGTGGAATTTATATACCAATTCCAAACACACTTATAAAAACACTTAGCATGAAACATCCGCAATTAACACATAAATTTATAACTACTAGCCATAAACAACCCAAAATTCATTCATTATATCGATGATCATCGTCACATATAGAACACTATCCTCAAAATCCCCTATTGTGGGGCATGGATAACATGCAGTAAACTCACATGCATGGTCATAATCGTTTCACAAGACACCATTTTAATACAATTTTCACACTAAAAAAGTAAATCATTCATCTTACTCTCATTTCCCATTTCATAACACGTTATAACCAACATTCACAACTCATTTAAAACCATTCATTAAGAATGAATCATTAACAATTACATCACAATCTTTTCGTTTACTAATTTAAATCATGTTTATCATACAATATTTTCATTAAAAAAATAAAGAATGTAAAATATATTCCATGCTTCATATCTCAGACACCATTCTCATGTATGCCTACCATGATGCATTCCACCTTTATATCTAGGTTTTTGTAATGATTCATGAATGAACATCCTAATTTTATTTATGAAAGGAGTAAAATATCATAAACAATCACATCATGCAATAATTTCATCACCCAATGGTGAAATATCATCAAACTCTAATAGAACATTACAAGAACAATAATTCCCACCCCGGGTACAAGGACTTTCATCATACATGGGTTAGTTTCTCCCATACACAATCTCATTTCCATGTCTTGAAACATATTAATCATTCGTATAGAATTTCCAAATAGTATGATATGGAAAATAATTCCTCTAATACCACTTTGTAATTGCCTCAACTTTGGAGTCAGTAAACTAGTGCCCCAAGCTGGGTCGCCACATAAACTCAATTGTGCATCTGCATACAGAAGAGGACTTTGACTAGTAGTGAGGGTATAATATATCATATAAAGAGACTATAACCTTTTTACAAGTGTGAGAAACAACATATATCATATTAAATTAATAACAAAATAGTAAATAAGAAACATTCACTACTAACTATTTTCAAAATAGGAATACAAACCAAAAGCAACCATAAATATCTGAAGTCATGATAACAGTTCCCAAGTGATAAAAACCCATCATAAAGGACAATGAACTTATCCCATAATATGGTCATTAATCCATGTTTTGATTCCCATCTAGGCACATAACAAACCCAAATCAACTCTCTATCATTGGGCGGTTTTCTTTTTCCTGGCCTAAAACGATGACATCTACTCAATTACACAATGACAACCCAGGCAGGGTGTGTGTAAAACACTATATACCACCACCAATTCTGTTTAAAAAATATCCAGTCTAAATAGATGGTTCATAAAAGTAATAAATAAATGAAAATATAAACAAATGATAACTCAGGTACTATTAGATGTAAATATGCACAATAAACGTTTACCTCATTATTTCCATTTCCACCACATAAATCCTTTTCATCGCATAATCCATGGGATAGAAATTTACGCCATTTACACTATGGCTTATGCCATTCAAATACAATTCAAAAGAGAATAACTCAGGTTCCCTATCTCACAAGGGATAAAATATCACAAAAAATAAACATAACACTTACCATGGTGCCACAGTCATGGTAGTCTCATCAAATTCAATAATTAGGGGTATAGATCTTCAATCCCCTTCCATAAACAGAGCATTATGGGGTTGGGTTTATAGCCATAGTCTAACCTGACCTGTGGAAATAAATCCCCAAGTCCAATACCCCACTACTACCATGCACTATTCACATGATTGTACATCCATTTTCCAAATATACCATATCACAACCATACACAAATAAAAACACATATCATTAACATATCATAATTATTCAACATCTAAATTGAAATAAATCCCTAACCCATTATCACATTTACCCAATACATTGAATAGTTCGTTTAACACATTTCCCCATTTCATGTCCTAACCGATTAGAATCATAAAAAATACACACACTTTAGACCCATTAACATATTCACTAATATCTATATGTTAACAAATTAATAAATTTCTAAATTCTCATGAATTTACCTATTTAACATGTTCATCATTTCCATTTTCAGTAGTGAACATTTAACTTTCATGTACACTTCATAATATACATACTAAAATTGATTTATTTCACCCGAGAAATTTAATATTATACCAAAAAAACCATAATGTTATTACCAAGGCCTGGAAATAACAATTAAAAATTAATTTTTATCTCAATCTAGGATATGAAAATTTTTATCATGGGTAATACTTTATCACAAGTCAAATATATGATTAATTTAACAATTTCCAATGTTTGGGATTGTTGGTGCACCCCATTGGTGGCCCTAAACCTATCAATTCTTCCTCAATCCATCCCATGGGGATAATTACATGTTCATTTAACAATTTATCAAAACATTTTACTAAATCATATCAACAGAATCATATTCAAAAAAGAGGTTACCAAAAATACAACCACACATACCCGAATCAACATCTATAATATAGGATATAACTTGTAGACCACATACCCCAAATTAAAATATAAACACACCCTTACCCTTAGCCTCAGATCTGAATTTAAGAACTATTTAAATCACTAACCTATGATCCACTAAAAATTGTTTTTATGGATTAAAATGACGAATAATGAAACTAAAACCTAAAATCATGAAAAGATAAACAAGATAATGATTATAATCATGTGGAGATTTCATTCTCATACAAGGGATCTTAAAATATTATAGAGTCAAAGGATATTTATATTCAGGAACCATGGGGTATTTTTTAAATCACTAGGGCTATAGGACAGATAATTTGGAAGAGGATTTTGTGGGGGATAATTAAATACTGAGGGGGAAATGGTAAAATCCGATTTTTAATGGGGTTTATGGTTTGGCTACATGGTTTACCAAACCATGTGCCTACTGTGTGCTAGTCTCAATACAAGAGGCTCCAAGTCGCATATCTACCTAGAAATCGTTAAAGCATTGATAAAAAGTGTTCTAGGTATTAAAATATAATATGTCCATGGTCGCACTGGTTGACTCCCCCCATGCACGGATTAATCTAACTGTGTGCCAATGATGCAACATGAAATTGTTGGGAATTTTCTTATTTAATTCATTTAATGAACCCCCAGAACTCCCTCAATATTTCTTAAGCACCCGGAAAACATTTAATTATTAAAAATTAAGGTATTTAATAATATCAAAAAAAAAGAACATAACTCCATGATGACCAGGATGTTATAAGACACATCATCAATGAACATATGTAAGATCTAATAAATGGAATAAACAAATACATTATCTCATGATATATAAAATTTAAACCATGGAATATAAGGAAAATATAGGACCCCCCCAATCATCATCCATACATAGTAGTTCAACTTGAAATCAATCTTATATCAAATCATAAAAACCTGAATGAAATAATAGGGTTTCATAAAACAATCCAAATGGGAATCATTCACTTTTATAGATTTATGAACCCATAGAAATAATGTTTGTTTCATTAATAAAATGTTAAGGAAACATGTAATAAAAATGGTTTCATATGGATTCATAAAGGGATGTAATTAAAAATTCTATAAAAAACATAACATGATAATTCCATGGAAAATAGAATGGTATCAAATGATATGACATACCTTCTGTTGTATATACCATTCAATAATGATTTAAAAGTATACGGTAATTATATCATACATATAACAGATATAAGGATAATTCAAAAAGTTCACAAAATAAATAAATGTATCAAATTTTGGTGAACACCCTTCAATAAAATAAATCAATAATAGTGTATTCACAAAGGAAATGAATTCAGGGAATTGTTAGGATTATACATAGTCTGTCACTAACCGAGACAAAGGTTGGGATGGATCATTCCTCTAGAATAGAATGAAATTATATAGTTTATCCCGAGAAATAAGGGCGATGGATAAATTATAAGAATACCCTTAATCATAAATAATATATTTCGAGTATGTGGATTTCTATAGTAACTATTGTTAGTACCAGTTGAAAAATATCATTTGATAATAAAAACCATTAATGAATATTTTTAAATAATTCTATTTAGAAAAATGTTACAAATAAAAGATATTAATATTTTGTTTTAGAAACCCATTATATCATAAAAATGAAGTGTGATATATATTTATTAATATGGAATAATGTGGTAGTCAGGTGGAAAATGATGAAAATTGATTATTTTTACTCTATGATGAAAATGAACCATACAGAAAATGTAAAAAAATTCTCTATCGATAATTTGATGAATATTATTTAGTATAATATTACATTAATAAATTATTTTAAAATTTATAAGGAATTTTTCGAAATAATTCAATAAATTTAGAAATAATAAATGGATTTCATGACCCGAAAGAAGAGACATGTTCAGTTTCACTTATAAGAACCACATTGAAAAAAATATAATTCCATTTGAAATAAAATATTGATGAGACTTTTAAATACTTTATAATATAAGATTTATGTTATGATAGGATTTTTGATGAAAAAAATTCAATATATCGATTATCTTTCAAATAGAATCATTATTTTAAAATAATATTTTCAACGAAACCCTTATGGTTTGAGTAACATTTTGATCATAATAAATTATGAGATATATATATTTTCAATCAATGGATATTTCTAGAAAATATATTATATGGAACTTTAAACACCATGTATATGTTAAAATACATTAATTATTATATAATCACACCATATTAAATGTTCTATGTAGTATATTAAAAAGTATATCATTGTAAACTAAATTTGAGACAATGAATGCAATAGATTTCTCCCCTCTTAGTCGAAGGCACTCTATGAACATATTTAAAAACTATAAATATATTAATCAAATAATTTAGGATCTTTTTAATATTTATATATATAAAAACATATATATTATTGTATTAAAATAATTTATAATTGTTCTCAACAATTTTATTAGTTAGTTCCCACATATTTTAATGTTGGGTGTTGGTAATCTTGATCGTTTTGATATGGTTTTGTAATAGTAGTGTTGTTATTCATTATTCTAAAACAGATATTAATTATAGAATAATTATTATCAATGTAAAAGATAACTTATAATTATTTATTAATATATAATAGCATTTCATGAGTACATTAGTCATTATCTAAAAAGATGAAATTGATAATAATAATTTTCACTACTATTCAACCTACAAAGGATGTTTTCATAAATATTGATGGTTTTTACATCAACACAATAAATTTATTATAAACTTATTTATATCATACCATACTAGAAATTAATTTTTCATAATCATCCATGATATAATTAAATATCAATTTTCTAGTAGGTGGTCAAACTGACTAAATCATGAATACACTATGTTAATTGATAACTATGAGGTGGTTCTTTTAAAATATCATTAAGATATTAACATAATGATATAATTTGATATTTGTTAATATGATATTTTATAATTTCAAATTATTTAGAATGATAAGTAATTTAAGTGAGAATAAGACATTATTTGAACTAAATATATTTTTTTTGCGTGTGATTTAAATGACCGAATTAACAATAATCATTTGTTGATCACATCAATACTGTGTTCTCTAAATTTTCATATTAAAACATTATTGATATCACTATCATCAAATTTATCAATTAATCTCATTCTCATAATATTCAATGTAATGTGGTTATGAATAGAAAAATAGAATTCAGTCATCCCATGGAGACGTTAACACACACATACGCATGGTTGATGATTTCATTTTCCGTATTGTAAGTGAAATGTAAAAAATGTTTACTCATTTAATTATTTAAATATGTTACAAATATCATACTTATTTTTTAAATTTATCATTAGGATACGAATTTTGATGAAGTTATGGAAAATAATACACAACTTTTAATAGAGGTGATAGTCTGCACAGAAACAAATATTATTTTCGCTTTTCAAAGGGGATATGAGATATGAGTATAAATATTGAACAATAATTATAATTAAAAATAATTATATTAAATATACATATTTTTTTATTTTAATCTGTTAAAGTGAAATTTGGAAATAATCAATTCACATAATAAAAAAATAAATATAATATGATATTAGAAACTTAAAACCCCTTTATTGTATTATGTCATATGAAAAAGGATTCAACCATTTTAAGGATGGGATTTGGATAATAAATATACCACATTAGGTTGTATAGGAATGTTTAGTAGGTTTTTGGGTATTGATGGGCCCATACTAATTTTTTTGGTGTGATTGTATGTGAAGATAAGAGACCCCTTTTTTAATTATAAAGGGAGTTACATTTTCATAAATACCCTAAGCTTTTAAATAATGGAATTTTTTTCTCAATTTAAATGTATAAAAAATGATAAATAATGGTAAGGATAATATATAAGGTTTATAAAAATATCAACAACATAATTAAAATTAATTTTTTACATTTATTTCCATCTACCTCTTAGGTTGCTCATTTATTATACCATTTTAGTTTTCACTATGACATGATGTTTTCACCAAGGTAAATTATCATTGATGCCAAATAAATGTATATATAAATAATTTGGACCTAATTATTCCAAATAAAATTTATATTTTATTTGATTCAATTTTTAAACATGAAAAAATTATATTTAAAATACTAAATGTTTAAAGTATTTTTTTAAAAAACATATTACTTAATTTCTAATTTGTCAAAAAAGGGTTTTTAATTAAAAATATAAATTTTTTAAATTACAAATTCACCTATAAAATACTTATTTTTTCTTATAAATATCATTCATTAATTTCAAATTTCTACTAATATATAATTGATGTCATAAAATTCCATTTCTACTAAAAATATTATTTTTGATTAATCACCAAAAAATGATCTTTTTAGAAAAATCCCAAAAAATAAATATAATATAATTTTGAATTTATAAATACACTACTAAATTTGGTTTTATTAAAGTAAATTCATAAAATTTATAAATTTAGTTTCAAAAATAACATAAAAAATATTAATATATAGAATCTTTTATTGGAATATAAATTCATTAAAAATTTAGTCTTCATTATATTATCTATTTAGTTAAAATATACATTACTCGACAAAATTGTGCTATGATGAAATGTAATATGAAATATATTAAAAATAAATTTTAAAAAATAATAAAATTTAATTTTCTTACTCCATTGATCTTAAAAAAATATTATAAATTTATATATACAATATATTATATTTTAATAATAATATAATTTTTAATATTCAGAAGTAACACATTAACGAATATATATATATTATTATTTAATATAATTTGTTTTTCCTCATGAGTTATATTATTTTAAATTTACTTACAAATAATAAATGAATTCGATAAACCTATTGGATATATGAACAATGACCATATTAATAACCACCATGTATTAATTGACTATATTTGAAATGAAAATATTTATAAAAACAATATTTAATTCCTATATAAAGTCTAACTAAATTTTTAATCCATCCACCCTCAACTCAAAAGGTAGTGGTCTCATATCTCATTAAACAGTTTTTATAATAATTTCTCCTTTCATGGTTCACTTCCTCATTATAGATTCGTTTATCTATTAGTAATCATCAAGGTTGAAGACGATCTTGTATATTTCCTAGCCAATAATATTTTTTTCTATATGTTGTCTACTATTTAAATATGAATTTCTATAAGATTTACTTCATCTATAACGATTAATAATCATTTGTGTGTAGTAATTACTGTTATATGATATTTTTAATATAACACTAATGAATGAAAAACATTTCATTAATTTGGTTCTTGTATTATTGGCAACATTTTTTAAATCATGTTTCAATCCTTTTTAAAAAATTGATAAATTTTATTTAAAATTACAGACACATATAATATTTATATTAATATTAATGGATCCAAAAAACAATGATTTTATAGAAGTTTACACATTATTATTCTTTCTTATCTAAAAATGAGTAAGATTTATGGAAAATTTATGTAGTTTCTATTCTCATTTATTCAAACTTCTATATCTCTTTTAATTTTTCACCTCATATGATTGTCCATTATGTTATTCATTTTTAAAATCACTATGAGGGGTTTTGATAGTATATGATAAGCTTTCTTTTAATTGGAATAATTTTTTATAAGAGTAAAGTAGGTTTTTATTAAATGATAAAAAAATTTAATAATGGGGGGTATTTTTTTGTTACCGGTCTTATGTGTTTCATATAACAGATATTTTAGTTCTAATATTTTATATAAAAAATATATATTTCAAAAATTAAGGAAGGTATTCTTATTGTGTTCAAGATAAATTTACAATATATTATGAATTCATGAATATCATGTTATTTTTTAAAATGGGTAGAATGTAGAGTCAAATTCCTATTCTGTATCATTATTCTCAAAATCACAATAAACTACATGTTTTTTTATATAATTATGATGTTGTATGTTATGTCTGTATGTAAACATAAAATTATATTGTTTATGTTTTGGGAACTATTACGATTTATATAAATTTGATTCATTGATAATCTACACTAAAAATATTCATAAAAAATGATATTGTGTAGGTTTTGAGGTATTCAAAATCATATTGATACTTTATAACATTAAAATTGTTTTATTGTTTTATTTTTTATTAGATCTTTATAATATTGTAGTTTTATAATAAAATTTCAAAGAAAAATTAAATTTATAATTTTTTATATTACAATATTTGAGATCAATAATATTTTAAATTCGAAACTTATCTTTTGAATATGTTATTGATTAAATATAAGTGAAAATTTACTATATATTGTTGTTGATTGAAGAGAATATCGGTTATAAATTTTCTTACTACCGATGCTTCTATTTAATAATATTTAGTTATCAAAATTATAAAATTTAAGGAGTAGGGTTTTAGAAGATCCTAGTTAGAACATTGATACATTATTTTATCATATATAACCTTGGTATAATTTATAATAAAAGAGAAGTGTTCCCTTGATTAGAACTATTTGGTAATAAATATCTTTTATAAGAGTAAATATATTTTTATCAAATACTCAGTATATTGTTTTTCATTTTTCATATATTATTATAAATTTTGATTTTATTTATTTCATATATTATTCTATATAAAATTTTATTTCTTATTTTCCACCGTGCCTATTATATTTTTTACCTTAAAACTATGGGTTTTTAGATATTGTGTCTTAAAAAAATTCATTATTAGAGGTATGAAAATTTGTGGTCCCTTCAATGACATTAATTCACACCCTAGAAGGTTCTATATATTAACCTACTAAGAATATATTTTTTATATTTTAGTCAAATTGGTTGATATACATTCTAAATACCTATTTGATAATCCATTAAACTATTAATATAATAAACAGAAAAAAATATAGGTGGAGAATATAAGGGTATTTTATTAACATAGATGGGGATAAATCCCATTATTAGGGGGTGTATATGAAGAATGATTTTATAAAATGGGTATGATTTTTTTTAATTTGTTTTTGTGATTTTTAAACTATTTTAATATATTTTTTGAGCTAATTTTTAAGAACTTTATATAATCTAGTTCAATGTATGTGAGTTCTTCTAATATGATTATTCAAATGGTATGCCAAAACATGATATACACAAGTTCGGAGAATAATTTTTTTATTTGAAATAAACATTAATTTAGTGGTGTAGGTAACAGTTATCGAGAAAAAGAAAATATTATTCAATGATTTTATTTATTACAAAATGTTCACTTATTATGGAAGGGAATTTCGGAATGACGATTCATTGTTATGTTTGGCGTGTTTTAAAAGTGAATTATATCCATTGGTTGATAAAAAATACAATGTGTTAGATTTTAAACAAAAGGTTCTGTTTTATAAGATGTCATAATATGATTCTTTTTTCACCATGGAGAGATCAGTGTGCTATGAGGAGTGTTCTATGAAATTGTGAATTAAATATGAATCACTATCATTGTTTTTTTGTATAATGGTAGAAGATATGTGATTTTATGGAAGTTGATATGATTGTGCTATTAGAATTTGTTTTCAATATATAAATAATGTTTATAATCACATAAAATAATGTTTATTATGTGATATTAAGGATGTCTGTATGTAAGAATGAATTTTCATAATGGGTGGACGTATTTTGATAAAGTCTATAGATTATTTGTGATGATTAGGATATGTCTTGAAAATTAGAAATTTCCTTGATACATAAGGGATATATTTCAAATAAATAAGGGTTAGCATAATTGGTAGTACTTATTATATAAGAGATGATATTCCTGGTATGCAATAGTTCATTTGAAGAATATTCAATATATAATGTTGGATCTTCTTTGTACATAATGTTTTTTTTGAGGAAAAGAAAATATATATTTTTTGATTTATATTGAATAAAAGGATTGATCCATGGAAAAATAAATACATTTGGGTTACCATATAATATTTTATGGTTACCTAATGTGTCATTATGATATATATAAGGGTTACATAATGTTTCCCTAGTATATTAAAGGGTTAATCAACACGATATTTTGTTATATATTGGATATCAATAAGTAATATTTCCAGGCATTTCAAAAAATCATGTATGATAGACTGGAGAGGATGTAGAATATTAACCACTAGGAAACTATCTCAACCATATATTAACAAATAAATGAAGATAAACCTCATAAAAAGATATCTTAGATAAAATAATGGAGAATAATAATTATATGATGATATGAGGGCCCATATTTATGTATGCATAAGTTAATAAATAATTTAAGGTAGTTACAGAATTGATTTTCAAATTGGAAATTTTAATTTTAGGAGGAAATTATTGTCATTGAATAATATATTTATTTTCTCCTATGAATATAATTGGTGGTTTTACAGTAAAAAAATAATGTATACAATAAAAAAGGAATGGAATGGGAGAGTACATATAAATATTTGTGTAAAAGAGTAATATGAATAAAATTAATGGTGAATGTATATTGATAAAATACATGATTAAATTATACATAGTTGATGGAAAACTTTTTATCATCAAATAGATCTATATCATTGTTTATAAATGAGTTTTATACACATTTTGTGAGAAATTTGTTGTATTTCATGAGTTAATCGAAAAAACATTATTATTCTATACAATGTGATCATTTCAATGGATCGATTGATCATGGGTTTTACAGGTCAAACCATGAATGTGGCCACTCATTTTTAGTGATGAACCTTATAAAAATATTATGTACCACCTATGATTTTGATTTTTTTGTGTGATAGTGATATTTTCATTTAATTTATAATATTTCCAATTTTTTTAAGGAAACATAAAAGGGAAAATTGTTCACTCATTAACTCCCCTAACCACAAGTGAATTTTTGCTTATCTTGTTGATTCTTATAAACTAATAATAGATAGATACATACAAATAACAACATCGATGTCATAAACAATTCTATAATTATATATTAATTCTATTATAGAGATATTATCATTCCATGCTTTTTAATCCTACTGGAAAATGTATTATTACAGTCTCCATTATTCTTATATTTCACCTTACAGATTTATTTCATGATTTCATCAATTTTCATCAAGAAATTATTGAAAATATAGATCAAATCAAGATCAATATAAAAATAACTATCATTAAACTCACACAGAAGGTGTAAGATTTCAATACCATCGATATCCTTTTCCCTTAAAACATTTCCCCACAAATATCTTGGAAACAATTCCCACATTAGGGTTTAATATTTGGTGTTATATTATTCTGATTAAAACTATTGAAAAAAGTTGATTTCCCAAGATATTGGAGTTCAATGTTTTCTTCGGAATCTCTCCAAACAAAGGAAAACAATATTGTTCATTACATGATAAAATTCATAGTGGAATAATGTCAAATCCATTATAAAAATTATTAAATAATTGATAATGACAATAGATTTCCCTATTATGATTAGAACAAGATATAATATCACATTATTCTAGAGTTTCATTATCAACAAAAAATTATACCCATCTCAATGTAAATAAACTTATATATGTTACTTTTATAAAAAGTATACATTAGAGAAAAAATATAACTTCCTTAAGTCCAATCATTTTATTTTGTTATTTAAATTCCTATCTACTAGATGAACAGCAAAAGTATCCCAAATTTTCAAACATATCCATGAAAATATTAAAATCACCAGTAATCAATATGTTATCATTATTTCTCTGATTGATTTATTTAACATCATTCCTTAGAGTTATCCTATCTCGATTCGTTTATAAGATATATCAATGAGAGAAAAACATAAGAATATTATTAATCATGTATTATAATGTAAACAATTAATATTATATACAATATATAGAGATATAATTGTTCTCTTAAAAGGAAAAAATAAAGGGGGATTTTGTCTCTTTAATGCAAGAGTAAGAATTAATTAATCTATATCCATTCATTATAAAACTAAATAATGATAATGTGAAAAATTGAGTCATAAGTTCTATAATATGTATATTTAAAGGGTTTCATTTTTAAAAATATGTTTTGACATGATAATTTAACTATTATAAAATCAATAATAATTCCCAAAAAATCATCTTTATATAATGTTTTTACTCCTAACACCAACTAAGTGTAATTTCCTTTTATTTGTAAAACCATTAAATCTTCCCACCTTATTATTTTGAATATAATCCATAGATATTGTGAACAAAAATACATTCTTATAATTATTAGGATTCATTGGAATCTTATCATTTTCATTTATAGTATGATAATCCCCCTGTAACTTTTGAAACTCCATAAAGGGAGTTTTAACACAGTCTACATTGGAAGGAGACCACTTAATATCTCCAATTTCTGACATATGAACCCTTATTTACCTCTTAATCCACTCTATATTCCCCAATGATTGGATACTTTAAACTATTTTCATTTCCCATGGTATGATACCATCCAATTTATACTTTTTTTTCCAGATAATCTAATGTACCTTGTTGAATCCTACATATTTTATTTTAATACTTTTTAGTTTCATCATCTTTCAATTCAGATGTATCATTTTGATTGTTAAATATAATTATTTTCTATATTCATTATGGTTCCCTAGTATTCTAGTGTTCAACTGCTTTACTATCATCTACTATAATATCCTATATATAGAAATAACCATTGATTAATTATTATTATTATTTAGTGCATATACAAGATGATCATATTTAACATTATATTTATCTTCAACCATTTCACTCTATTGATTCTTCAGAAAGTTATCCTTTTAACTTATTGGAATTTCCATACATAATACCCAATCAATGATATACAATTTTAGTTTTCTTATTAGTCTATTCCTCTTTTTTTCTATTAAAAAATAGTTTATTATACATATCCCAATGGTATTTCATGGTAATTTTAAACTACATAAATTACCACCTTGGAAAACTAAAAATTGGATGATTAGAATCATATTATATTTGAAATCAAATCATAGATTTTTTGTCAATAAGTGTAATTTTATATATGAGTTGATTTAAAATATTTTCATTTAAAATGATCAATGAATAAACCTATGTGTTTCAATCCAATGTGCTCTCATCCATTTTCTATAGATTTCTAATATAATCATCAATATCATTTAGCATTTTTGGGTTCCAAAAACCAAATAATGAAAAATCAAACTTTATGCATGTCAAAGTATTCAAATGCCTTTGCATTAATGTGTTGTAATTTATGTCCCGTTTTTAGAGGATAACGACTTCCAACTTAAAATTTATATTACCAAAGCTCTATGACCATGATATGTCAAAAATATAATCAAATATTTAATAATAATTATTCCATCTATAATAGATAAGATTCAATATATTGAACCAATAGATATAATATATTTTTCCCATTATCAAATCTACGGAATAGTGTTTATCACCTTTGACCAAGATTTTCTTATCATTTAATGAAAAATGTTATTCCATAATCCATTTCTCAAGTTCTTCCTTGTATATATGAATAACTAATTTCTTATTATAATATTAGGAAAAGATATTAATTGTCCCCACCAATATCAAAATCCCTCTATATTCATCTGTACAGTTTTTAGAGATTTTGAGAATGTAGAACCTCTCATAACAAGATTTTTTTTTATTATAGATCATTATCCATGGTACATGCATACTGAAACCCCTATATTATTCTTAAAATAGCATAAATATTCATGTGTTTTTCAAGGATACCATATTCTCTTGATGATCTCCACAAACAAACAGTATTTGAAACTCAACATACAATTTTATATAGATTTTAACATAGATAGATATTGAGTAATACTACATACAAACTTAATATATTTTCCATATTTTCCAGATTTGAATAACAAAATGTTATATGATGTTCATATATCATCATTATATGTTCAACCTCGATGCACAAAATCGAATAAATATATTTGAAAATATTTAGAGTGGAAAAAATTTGGGATTTTAAAATCATAAAAAATAATTGTTGGTATGATAGTAATATAAAACTAAATATTTGAAATTTAAGAGAATGATGAAACAATCACCAAAATCCATATATAAATTAAAGAACTGCACCATATATATTTATATAGGCCTTCTAAATACCTTAATAATAAATAATTTAATTTTTTTGTTTTGGGTGAACAGCTTATATAGTATTCTCACTGAATTACTATTTGATAAGATATTTTATAAGATCAACTCAATATGAACTATATGATGGAATTTTTAATGTTTAAAAGAGTATAATAATAAATTAAATATAATTAATATTTTAGTTTCACCTTTATTTTCATGATATTTATTATGATGTATTGAATATAAAATGAACCTTCACAACATTTTCTCATCTCTAATTTTCTATTGCATCTAAATTATCAACAAATATTTTTGAAGATATTATAATATTTTTCTTAGTCAATTATAAATGTGTTTAAGACAAATATAATCTCTTGGTTTAGTTCCCATATAATGAAAATTTCAATGTGAGCATACAAATGGCCCCTTTTGAGGTCTTTATAGAAATGTATACACAACCATGACATGATTGGATAAATTTGGAAAGAAAAATAAATAAAATAATCAATTTAATAGGAAATAAAATAGATTATATTTACAACTCAATAGTATTTAAAAAAAAATATGTTCAGAAGAAGATCTATGTTGGTAACCATTTATGATATTATGTGTCTAATGTAGGAGAAAATTTATTTATTTGAATATCACCATGGTAGAGGTTCATGAGATTCTAAATGAATGGAATGTTAATCCCAATATACATAATCCCCTTCAAGATTATTGAACACATGGGAACTATCGATTATCAATTAGTACATCCACCCATCCTCTAATAAGATTACAACAAATTCAATATATTAATTTTGAGGATGTAAATGATGGTCCTGAGTCATAATGAATATAGAGAGAGGTTTCCTTCTTCTTTTTCATCATTTAAAACATTGTCTAATGTCATTCCTCTTTCCCGCTGTTTCTATAAATGTTAATGTGAAATAAAATTTTAATTTTTTGTAAGTCATTGGTTACTACATATAAATTTGAACAACTTTATAATCACGACCAATATATCTTATAGAGGTAAGATTTCAAATTTATTTTATAATTAATATAATCATATATTTTCCTCCAAATAGATAAATAAATTCCTAAAAAATTTAAATTGTTCTCTCTTTTCATTATTTAATTATTTATAATCCAATAGATATCTCTTCTAGTTTTATATACACATTCCCTATGAATCTATAATCAATTTTCATGGTATTCTGAGTGCTAGTGAAGATGAAACAATATAATCACATTGTTTTTTAATCCTAAGATTGGGTTTTCTTGTTCTGATTTTGTTCTTGAGAGAGAGGGTAGAGAATTTTCTCTCAATGGATTGAGAAAATTATCAGAAGTTAAAATATTGTGTACACATACCCTCCCAAGATTAAAATTATATAAGTTTGAATTATTACATAGGGATAATATTCAATAATTGAACAATATCCATAATTAAAGATTCATTATAATTAAATACCCATGTCTATTGTTATTATTATTATTATAATTATATAACATTACATGAACATTTTAAATATCATTCAAAAAAATATAAATATTTATTTATTCAAATGATATAAAATAAATTTTATCATTTATATATGGACATTAAATCATCTTATCAATACTGAATGGATTTTATGGAATATTTTTTAATAGGATTGGGACCAAGAAATTTTATTAGAAATGAAAAAAATTAACAATGAGAGTATCATGTAAAACTACAACGTCACCACCTCAATAAAGAAGAAATATTCCATATTAAATTGGCACGAGCTAATGGTGGTCAAAACCATAGAATAAAAAAATTCACTAAATTCCATAATATAAAACTATCATGTATACATCATGATATCAAGTTCTCATATTATGATATAAAACATATCCACCATTACCAGGAGGATGATTCCCTATTATCCATTACATAGCCTATTTTCATCCCTCCCATCATTAAATGAATAATCTTTTAGGGAAGCATTCGTTTCTTCTTATTTAAAAACATTTTTTAATATTTGACCATCCTGTTTACAAATATATTGGGAAATGAGCTCAAAGGGATTAAAAGTATGAACATTATCTTTAATCTGATTTTTTCACTACCATGGGATGAATTCTACCAATAAACAACATTGGTACTTGTCTTTTTTCTGAGTCCTAAGAACCCATACTGTACACATTAAATAGTGGTATACAAAGAGGTACCTTTTTGTTTGACCCAAGTAATCACTTATCTTGTCTCAACTTCATGGACAACCTCCACAATCGTACATGCATCAGTAGCAGTAGATTCATTCACTGTCTTCATTCCAAATATATTATCTCTTTCCATTGGATTTCAGCATCGACTAGCACTGAAGACACTGTAGGAAGCTTGAAAGACCTCATCAATCTTTTACAATCCATATATATATGCTTCATGGTCTAAATGCATTCATGTTTGGATTTATTTACTTTATATGGACCTTCCTCTTTAAAATACTTATAAAAATCATATAAATGTGGTATAACATTAACATATAAATAATAATTAAAAGATGAATCATATTCATATAATGGTACAGTCATGGAATCCTTTATAATAGTGTCTGTAAAGAGCACATATGAGGTGACACATGATACACACTCAGATGAACAAACTCTCGTCTAGTTTTTATAAAACTAACACAAACATTATTAGCATTTGGGAAGTACACATCATTATAATTATTAGTCTTGGATCATATATCCATATTCCTCCTCATATAACTACCATTCACCATGATTTTATCATCTCCCAAAGGGAACGATCCACTCATAGATTTAGATCTAGATTCTTTCTCAGCATCTAACTTATTTTTTTCTTGAAATACAAAGAAGTTGCAATGTTTTTATGATGCATTTTTTTGATGATCAACCTTACATTCATGTGAATACTAAAATTCAATGATCATATCAACCTAAATACAATAATTATAAATGAAACCAAACATAGGAATAGATTCCAGTGCATCATCAATTTCATCATCCCATGATATCATAGACATACCCAAAAACATAACAAGTTATGATTTTTAATTCCAGTTTGATTCAATTTATAAGAAATATCTTCAGAAATCTAGTTGTGACCCAGTATTTGAGAAGAAAAATTTATATACTAACCATTCCAAGACCCCCAGTGTAAATATATTTCTACCTAGAATCCTTACCCAAAACATAATCTAGATCATGAGACGGAATAGTCCGAGTCCCATTAAGATCATGATAACCTTATAAGAGGACTGACCCTTCTGTGGGATATCACCATTCATGGAATTTAAATTTAAATACATCTTCATATGAACTTTTATAAATCAATCATGACATTTTATGGAAAAAAGATAATTGTACTTAGAGTTTCTAAACATGTTAAAAAAATTCCCAAATTAGAGGTTTCCATTCATAGTATATCTAAAAATTATTATCATTATTGAATGTTAATAGATTACTTTAACAATCATTGTGCTACATAAATATAATTCATCAAAGATTATAACAATGTTTCCATATCTGGAAAACTTATTTTCATTATCCATATGTATGGGTACTCCTACTGCAGTTGAAATATCATATAATATTTTTGATTCCATAGGATCTAGGACAGGCCAATGATCCTTATCGACAACTGAGAAATGGAATTCTTAACTGCAATGCGATCAAAATCCATCTGCCACTCAATTGTTACAGACATAATATATCCTAATTTACTATAACTATATTCATCATTGGATTCATCTATACATAAATCTATGAAATTCATCAAATAAATTTATAATAATATAAAATATAATGACCAATACACATGTTTGGTGATAGGAATATCCCATGTCACAATAATATTTTGGAATTCATATTGATGGTTCATTCTTATAGCCCCCATTATTAGAGATTACATATTGTGAATTTAAAAATAATATGTATCAATTTATTTTTAGACCCTTACCCATAATAGAAAAATTCAATCCAAATCTTATAATATACATTTTATCTAGACTATACGATATATGATTTGGAATAATATCAAAGAGTTTACAGTACCTCATTATATTGGTGAAATTATATGAAATTTTAATGTAACGAAGAGTCTTAAGTAATTATCACTTTTATGTTACCCAAAAAAATCAATAACTGATATGAAATTTATTAATATTTTAGTAACCTAAAATATTAATTTTGTTGGATTTAGTGAAAAAATCCAATGGAATCCCACTTACACTAGAGCCAACTGATAATAACTTTTATTTTTTAGCTCTTAATTGATAAACATTTTTATTATTAAGTCTAGTTTGAGGTTATATTACCTACATATCCTTCTATGGTTAGCCCTATATCTACATTGTCACTTCTAAATAAAAAACTCATAAGATGTACTACACCATGTATTTAAATTTTTACCTTTTCAATAAATTAAAATCATGGATAGTACCATTGTCCTAGGTTTATCATAACATATTTATCATAATACTTTTATATCATGAAACAATTCTAAAATATTTATCAAATCATTATATAAACATCTTCGTAAGATATTTTAGAATTTAAAATAATTTTTATTTATAATGATAAAGGAATCATGGACTTTATTAAATTATCTTTATTGTTTACATAGATATATTAAAATAATTAATGGAATTAATCTGAAATAAGATTAATTTTTCATCCAATAAAAACTATTATTCCCACTTTTCCTAGTATGATGAACATATCGTTTTCACTTTCATAAGTAATATTGAAATTTCTTAACTGCTACCTTATGATTTCCTCTTGTTTTTCTCTGATGTTTCCTCACTGTAATTTTCAACTAAACAATACCTAATACTTTTACATATCATGGAATATGTATCTTATTCGAACACTTATGTGTATGAATTTATTGTCATCACAATAAACCTTTTTTGTTTGTTAACAGACCATCTTGGAGGCATTTATATCCCATGTGTCGAAGATAACAATTCTCCCTTGAATTGTTTCAAGTTATATTTTTCAAAACATTTTCAATACATGTATTATAAATTGATTAAATAAATCTAATACATCTATTAAAAATTTTTATTCTCATGAGATTTTTTTGATATTTTAATTCTTTATTACATAGTGATAAATCCTGTAACACCCATATATTTGTGAATATATATATATATATATAACGTAATAATATGCTTGATAGCTCTATCCATACACAACACTAAACTAAAATCAGCCACAATTTATTGGATGAATAATTAAAAATCATTTAAAGATTAAAAAAACATCTAGAAATTTAAAAAACATTACATAACTAAAATCACTTATATTTATATAATAAATAATTCATATGATTTAATAAAGAATAATTTTAATGAATAAGTATTTTTAATAATTTTTTAAATTTTACCCTATTAAAATAAATCACCCTTATTAAAAATATTATATTAAAACTCATTAAATTAGATATTAATATGAAATAATATTAAAAAAATTATTATTTAATAACATATTTATTAATAAATGTTTCTATTAGAATATATTGTAATTTCATTTAAAATATAATTTTAAAATTATTGAATTTATATTTTTTAAAATGAACTTAAATTTTAAAATCACAATATCAAAATTAGATACGGGTTATTTTTTTGGAATTTTCTAAAATGATTTATATTTTATTAAATAGTGAAAAATAAAGTCTTAAATAAAATTGAACCATTAATGGAGCTACTAAAAAGTATGTATAACTTAAAAACATATAAAATATTTTCAATATCTGATATATATTTATAGAGAGAAATTATTCATTCATGAGAAGATATATCAAATATTATAAAACCTATGATTAACATTATATTAACATAAGAGGTATCATCAAATAATATGTTGGTTTTTTAATTAAATTAAATATTAATAAGTCGCATTTATAATTTCATTATTTTAGAGTATCCAAACAATAATTAATAGGCCAATTATTTCAATAAAATTGCTAATTTAATCCAATATAAATATTTTAGGCTTTATAACTATATTTTTATAAAATAATTTTTACAGGATTTATCAATTAATTGTAAAATATAATTTTCTCACACAAAAAAATTTAAATTATAAAATGAATTCAGTTTTGGAATATTATTTTTTGAAATTAATTGAAATTTATAATATATTTTATTTAACATTAATTACCATGCAAAAAAATTAGTTAGAATATTAAAACATAATTATGGTACAATTGAAAAACTATGTATAAATCATAGAATCACATAATTTGTATACAAAATATATATTTTAGATTAGGATAGAACATAATTTTTTACACATACAATTTTTCCCACCTTCTAATCATTTTACCCGGGAATATTATTATGTTCTTATTGAATATGAATATGGAATTTAAAAAAATATTTTCCAACATTAATAAATGGTGATAACATCTAACACATTCTTATAACATATATACTCCAATTTCATTCTAAAACTATAATATTTTTTCCACCATGAATAACTTATTTATTTCATTATATTTTGGTCTTAATTAATTTGCTGAAGACCTCTACTTGTAAGGGTATTTCTAAAACAAATATCAATTTATCAATGTATGTATTATGTGTTTCGTAATGTATTTTTTTTATATTTTCCTTTCATATATATTTTTACAAATATTAAATATAAAATTATTTATTTAATGTTTTCACATTTTGGAAATAAATATTTTCCACATATCCTATTTCAATTATGAAAAATGGAAACGATATTCCTATGTATGTGGAGACTGTTGCATCTATTAAAGGATATTTTTTTCATTAAAAACATTTACATGTATAGTCCTAATTGGTATTTTATTTGATAAATATTATATTTATGAAATTATTCTAATTTTTTTAAGAAAAATTGGATGACCAATTATTAAAATGATGAATAAATGAATGTTGTAACAAATACATAATTATTTTATTTTTGGTCTTAAATTGTAACATTAATATAAAAATAATTAATTTAGATACTGACATTAATTCATTAAAGATCACTGAAACGTGCTCATTATATTTTTATTATTTATTTATATTAATAAATAATCATATAAAATGAAATTATAAAATTATAAATTATTATAAATTATAAAGTCCAAAACTTTATTTCATCCCAGGTTAATAGAATATTGGAACAAATTTTAAAAGAATTCTATAATTAAAAACAATTTTAAAATAATCAAGACTACTACCACCTGATATTATAAATAAATACTAACTATCTTATATAAATATATAATATTATTGTAAATTATGTTTACAATAGGCTTTATATATGAAATTGGTTTTTAAATTTTGTGATTAAAATGTTAATTTATTTATAGAGGAGATTAAAGTTCTTTAGAGGAAATCAGGAATGAATTTTGATGTTTGTTTGTCCCAAATATAATTTACTATGAAACATTTCATACTATAAAACATAATATATTTGATGTGGTGTGATTAATATCAAGTGGATGTATTTTACCATATTCAAGAAAATATTGGGGTTTGAATATACATATGATGTATATTCTTTACATTTTTTCTTGATTCCAGTGATGTCAATGTTGACATGGATTTTTCATCGCAATTTTTTTTCATTGATATATTTTTTGTATTCTATACTTTTTCCCATCTTTTTATACATAATATATATGGAATTTTTTTACAAAAAATTTCAATTAAATCTTGGAGATTTTTATATCGATATTTTGGTCCATTTTCAATGGTTTTTTATTCTATGGTTTCTGAAGTAGTAAGGGATTCTGATAAAACAAATACACTTTTTTTAGAAAAAAATCATATTATCAAACTTATTTCTACTATGATTTGATTGATAACACCAAAGGAAAAGTGATACATAAATTGACAAATGTTACTTGCCATGTCAATAAGGTGCAACGTAATTTTTGAGATCATTTTGGATTAAAACTCAATACTTATATGTGCAATTAACAGTGGAGTGGTTAGGTTAGTTGACCTCATTATATGTTTAACAGGGAATGATTGAGTGTTGAAAAATCACAGTTAAGGAATATAGGTTTGTATGTAAGGGTATTCATTAATTTGATAAGAGACCCCAGTGAGTAATAGAACGTGGTGTTCGTGAATGGAATATATAGTATTATAAGTAAATTGTGGGTTTAGATGACTAGGATAATCTCCATCGGATGGTCGGGTCATGAAAAATGTTTTCAGTGCCAATACCAAATTGTAAGTGTAGAGGAATTGCATAGGTTTGAGTCTTGTGGTCCCCAACTAGGGTTTTCCTTAACTAAATGGATTGACTGAGTAGCACCCCAATATAAGTTAGATATAAAATGAAAAAAGTTAATACGAATGATATCAAGGTGTGTTATTCTCCTTAAGATCATTCCTCACTGTAAGTACATAGTTATGCGTACTTGGCTAGTGGTAGTGATTAAGATTGGGGGCCTCTTGAGATGTTTTATAGTGTGTGTGAGTGTGGGAAATAAACTAAAATAAATAGTGTTGGCCTGAGAAGAATATAATTATTCTGATAAGAGACCCTAGTGAGTAATATCTTATAGTGTGGTGGGAAGGAAATAATGGTATTACCGGAGACCCATGAGATTATATCTCTAGGTATGTGGCTCATGGAATGTTGGGAAATGATAGGTTTTTTCACCTTATGATAGAATATTGTGGACTATCCTTATATTTTTAGGATATTCAACTATTTATTCAAATCTACTGCCATGATAAATTTATTCTACATAAAAGTTTGACGTTTTTATTAAAAATTCTTTTCACAATAAATACATGTGTCTTCCTTTTCATGTTTTTGAATGTGTTTCTGTAAGATTTTAAATCCTATGGATTTTAAATAGAAAAGGAAATATTATTATGTTTTTTGAAAGTAAATGATATATTTCTAAAATGTAATATTTAATTATACAGTAATATTAAATGGATATGTTTATGGGTAAAATTATTAAATTATTTTAATAACATCTTAAAGAATTTTTTTGAAAGCACCATTCACTTAAATATTTGTTAAATACCAATTTTTTTTTAAATGATGCTTTTATTGTTTTTAAGAAACCTAAATAGTTATTTTAAATTGGTAAGTATTTGAATGAGTTTCTAAGACTTTAAGAACATCATTATTCACTCTTATTATTTAGGTGACATGTCCAATGATATAATATTTTCATTTCTCAACAACAACAAAAATATTTAATTCTATTTATGTTACACTAAATATATTTTAGGCCACTATCCAACTATTTATTTGGACATATCATTGAAATTTTTAACAAATAATTTCAAGAACCCAATCTATTGTCCATGGGTTAATTATGTTTGGTCTAATGTATGAAACTTTTTTACTCTAATGGAACACATATAAATATGGGTGATTATTATTATGATGGTTGCGATCCTATATTTCACTATAATTAATAATTTAATGGTTTATATCTCATGAGATTACTATGGAGAATTTAAATGTTTTCTAGGTCAACTTTATTATGAGGATATGGTAGTGGTGCCTTCTCCATTATATTTTTTTGACACAGGTAGTGATTTTTATCCATTTTAGGAATCAAGAAGTGATGCTGGCTACATTATGTTATGGTAATGAGGTAGTGATTCTTACTCAAATATGTTATTGGTAATCAAGTATTTATAATTTCATCACTATGGGAATAATGTAGTGATTCATTATCTATCATGTTATGGAATACAATTAGGGATTATATCCCTTCTATTTTATGATGTTTACACCTATGTTAGTTCCAATGATTACTATTATACTTAATTTTGATGACACCCAATATTTTTACTCTTATTATTATGATCCACGGATCATATATATTTTCAAATGCATTTACATTATTATACAAAGTAATATGTTTTCTATTTTGATATTACATGTCTGGGTATCATGGTTTATGGACAACTGTTATTGTTCCATGTTATTTTCAGTAATATAGGTCTCTAAAACTCCTGTTTTCTATCATTGTTAGTCTATAAACATTGATTAAATATTTATATTTTTTACATAACTATTTATTTTATCTCACCCCTTTCTTATGATTACATTTCCTAGGTTTTATGATGATTATTACTATTGGGAAGTCTATAATTGAGTCCAATATGACTCAATTATAGAGACACTTTCAATTGTAATAAAAAATTAACTTCTTATGTATATAGATGTCAAAGGCTATAAACTTTTTATTCCTATTATTGTGTGACTAATTTTCATATGTAATGATTAACTTTTTTGAAATAATTTAACACAATGATATGTTTATCTTAGTACACCTCACTTTGTCTCAAATATAGTGTGTAAAGTATGTGTTTTTAGCACTAGACTCATGATTGTTGTTTTGGGGTGCCTCACTTCCTATAAGAGTAGGGTTTATTTATTTTTAGATATTATTTTAGTAATTTTGGTTTTAGTATGAAATAATATTATTGAAACCCTAGGGATAATTCTATAAGATAAGTCTAAGTGAATGATAATGTCATGATATTTTGGTATTATTTTGAGTATGTGGTTTTTATAAAATATTTCTTACCTATAATGATAATAACAAGTAGTTAAGGTTATAAAATAGATTCACCACGGTTAAAACGCACAAAAAATGAAATTTGAGTGTTAAATTAAGCTCAACTTGTTGCAGGAAAAAATGGAAATAAATCAAACACCTAACTAAACACTCTCAGACTATTTTTTTGGTTAATAAATTTTTCTATAAAACCCAATACGAATGGATTCAATATATTATAATTAAATGTTTAGTTTGGTTAGTGACCCTAAGAGAAAAATTTCTATAGAAAACATAGTTTAAATTGATGTACTGATTGTTGGATCCCACTATGTCAAAGTTGAACAAAATTTATCTTTACGTGAAATGAGGGTGTCATTGGAGAAGACATATTAGGATTTGTTTTTAATATTAATATCATCATTAAATCTATTTTTTAAAACATTATCATAAAAAATCAGATCAGGTTTAGAAATAGGATCATGAAAATCAATATGTGAAGGATACATCAATAATAACAACAAATGAATCATATTTTGGATAAATTGTTCCTTAGACATTCCATGGATAGTGAGGTGTACATATCAGTATAATATATATCTTCATATTAGTATGGTTATATTAAAATATTCATTTAATGAGAAATAAATAAGACATTTTGAAAACAATTTAGTTAACGGGTGCAATATAATGCCCCCACATTTAGAATATATATATATATGTATTATAAATTAATATTATGTTTATTATCTTTCTCCTTACACAACACCAAGATAAAGATGTCATTACATATCATATGAATTATATTATGAAAATTATAATAATAACAATAAACCTAAATTATATAAAAACCCATTACTAATAAAAAATTACTTACATTTAGTGGATAAAAAATTAAAATTATTTAATATTAAAATATATTTTTCATTAAAAAATAAGTTTTTTTTAAAATGTATTGTATATTTTAACATAATCAATTATATTTTCCACATAAAATAGTAAGTTAACATTTGTTAAATTAGAAATTTATAATACATAATATAAGCTCACCTAAGGTTTAATAATTTTATTTTTTTTAATCAATGAACTTTTTATTTATATATTATATTTTTACATAAAAGAAAATTTATAAATTACAGATTTTTTAAAAAAAAATTAAATTAAATTATAATAATTTACATAAAAACTTGATTACGGATATTTATAATGATTTTTTAAAAGAAATTATTTTTAGTTAAATAGTAAAAAAAATATTGTTTTTACAAAAATCCTAACATTTATGACTAATCCCAGAAATTAGTATAACATAATAACGTATCAAACTTTTCTTATAAAATTTTTTAATGAAATAAAATTATTCATTTAAAATGGTTGTGTTTAGTTTTTAAAACCTACGAATAACATTTTAAGGACCTGTGAAATAATTTCTAATAATACCCATTTTTTGTTCTCTTTAAATACAATAATATTTTCTTAAATTGGGGTTTTTATTTATTTGGAAGAAACATATAATATATTTTATTTATAAAAACCCAATTAATTTTATATAATCAAATAACAATGTAAAATCTATATAATACAGAAATATTAATCATAAAAATGTAGTTTTATTGAAAAAATGTTTTTACACTCTTTGTGTGTTAATTAGAAAATTAACTTTTCCCAGAAAAAAATTTATTTCATATAATTATTCCCATTTATGGAATTAGAATGATTAAATTGGGAAATAAGGCTATATTTAAATTGTTTCCCCTTATAATTATTTACTATGATCAAAAGTCAGTTACCATTTTATAAGTTATTTTTGTTATAATTTAAAATAAACAAAAGGAAAAGCCTAAAATCACTCAATTTATCTCAAATTTTTGTGTTTAAAATTATTATAGACCTTATATTTTCACATTTTCCATTATTTACATTTAACACTTTCACATTGGAATAGGGTTATCCCAATATTTAAAATTAATATATATTTATAAAAAAAATCCATTCTCCATCAATTTTAATATTGTACTAGTATCATAGGTTCATGATACACATATACCATCCACATTAATATTAAAAATCATTCATTTTACACCTTCTATAATCATTTAAAATGTTTATAAGCCATTGGTCTTAATATTTTAGTATAATTCTGCCATTTACAACCTGATTTATAAAAGAAATATAAGGGTTTCATTGTAAGTATTACCTTTTCCCTAACGGTGTTTATTTTTTATATTCACTATTCATTTATATTTCAAAAATTATATTGGATGTTTTGAATATTTTTAGAATACTGTTTTTTTATTTTTTTTGATTATATATTATAAACATTGCCTCTTTCCTATTTGAAAATAAAAAAGGATATTCATGTGTATGTGGAAACTACCGCCTCCACAAAGTATCATGTTTTTTTAATCACTACATTACATGTTTTATGTTGGAGATAGAAAAATTGAATGGATGAGGGTAAATTTAGGTTTTAAAAAAATTAAATAAAATCAATGAATCTTTAAAAACATTATTAAAACTATATGAAAAAAACAATATAAATAAAGTTTAAAGTGAAATAATAAACTAAATGTAGAAGAATAAAACCAATAATGATTTAATATAATTAATTAAATTGACTATAATAATTATTAAGAGATTAATGTTTATTTTATAGGTCAAATAAATATTGAACATTCAAAATAATTAAATAATCACAATAGCATAGACTATATGAGAAATCATAGTAGGTATGTATATTAGGAAATAGATCTAAAAGAGAGTCATTGTCAACAACCAAAATCTCCTAAGGATTTAATATATTTTTCTCCTTTAATTATTTTTATAAAAGATACAAAATTTATCAATTTATTTTTAGTTTGTAGTATAAAGACAAAATTACAATAGACACTAGTTGTTTCAGAGAAAATCAAGAAACCTAGAGACGAATAATCCCATATATTTTTAATGGATATTGATAAAAAAATGTCTCCTTAATCAATGGTAGTATGAAATAAATATACATTAAAGAGGAATATAATAGATATCTTGGAATAAAACATATTGTAACAGAGTATGTATTCTTTAAAAGAATACTATGAATTACATAATAGACTAAAAATATTAACAGAGAGAGAATGGATATTAAAATTTTAACACCCTCAATAAAAGAGATGAATATTTTTAACGGAAGTCAATTTTTAGTGAAATTATGTATTTGATCATGTTGTTGTTGAGAAAGTGGTAGTACAACATATTTACAAGGCCTCTCAAGATGTCTATTTAGAAGTCTCAAAATGATTTGGTAATGTCCTAGAACCCTTTGATGGTTTTTAAAATGAAGTGGAACACATTTGATGAAAATTTACTACATTGAATTTTAATCTCATATTTCATGTATTCACACCATCATGTACCTAGTAACCTTCATCAGTTAGGAAATGGGTACCCTAGAACTTAGTGTGTAGGATCGAAATAGTGATGTAGATGCTGAATATACAAGAGGGGGGGGGGGGTGAATCGTGTACTTAAAAAATTCCATTGGAACCATTAAAGTTAGTTACGAATAACTATGTTTTCCTTAAGCAAAGGAAAGATGTAAGTTTAACAATGTTAAACTTAGAAAATTCACAACACCTATAACACCAAATGCAAACTTGGAAAGAGATTCCTAAAGTAGGTTCTGGAAATATGGTTTCGGAGATTTAATCTTAACAAAAGAATACAATATGATATTCTACCCTAAAGTGTATAGAATCTAAATGAAACAGAGTACAAGTAAGGAAGTATAAGAAAGTTATATGTTCCTTACAATACAAAATGCAGTGGAAATAAAAAAAAGTAGTTAAATTAAAAGTAACAAGATATAAGTCTTTTAATCCAAAGAGAAGGGTATCCAACAAACTTGGATATAGGTCCCTTGATTAATACTTTCAAGCAAGTCTGTCTTACCCACACCAGGGTAAGCCCTCGATACGAAGATCGAAGTCTCTGTCTTGCTATCCCCACAAGCCCTCAACATCAAGGTAGTTGGCAACCTCTGTCTTCCTCACCAAGGAAGACCTCGAACTTCAAGGTAGTCGGCACCTCTGTCTTCCTATCTCCGGAAGCCCTCGAATGTAATCACCAACATTCGGAGTCGCAAGAAGCTTTGAGAGTTAATAAGAGCCTCTCTCTCTCTAGAAATCACTTTAACATCATGTATGCACAAAATCAGGTTATTCATCTGTCATCTGTATCGAGCTCTTTCAAATAAGCTCCTATTTATAGGTAAGGTCGACTCCTTCTCTAATGGACATATTTTCCTTAAAGATCGGAGGGACCTGTACACGTGTCACTTAGACAACGGTTAGTTTAAAAAAAATAGACGACATCGTTTTATAACAAAACAAGTGTAAGAGAATGTACGACATCATTTTAATTCTAACTCAAATGTTTGGAATGAAAGATTCGGAGTGAATGTTCAGAGTGAAATGAAAATAATAAAGAGTAGACAAATTATTGAAATGTAAGCAGAATAAAAGTTCGGAGTCTAACCAAAATATTTTTCAGAGTCTGAATTAATTCAGAGTGTACAAAACAAAGATAATCAGATTCTGATTAATAGGTGAATTCGGAATGAGAATTCGGAATGAGAATTTGTCATCAGAATTCGAAATGAGAATTCTTCATCATAATTCGTATCCTGAATCTGGAATAGAACTTAGGTAGAGTTAATATCCGGAATTCAGAATGATACTTTATTACAGTTCTCATCTGGAATTCGGAGTGAAACGTCCTTATAGTTCTTATCTAGAATTCGGATCCTCAAATAGAATACTTTATATCAAAGTTTTAAACAAATAGGAGAAAGCAGAAATGAATCTGAATTTTATATTTAGGAAAAATATACATGAAAATATGATAAGGATAAATTTCCTTAAAAAAGAAATTCTCCTTAAGAAAGCATTTTTCCTTAAGAAATCATTTTTCCTTAAGAAAACATCTTTCCTTAAGAAGGCATTTTTCCTTAAGAAATAATTTTTCCTTAAGAAAGGTATTTTTCCTTAAGAAAGGTGTTTGTGATTTTCAAAACAATAAGGAATGAAAAAGTCATAAGGAAAACCTTATTGACTCAACAATCTCCCCATTTTTGGAAAGCACAAACATCCTTACGAAAAATAAATTCTAAGAAGAAAGAAAAACATTAAGGCTTATCTCTCTTTTATTTGAGGATATTGATGAATACGACAAACTCCCCCTTAGGCTTTGAAACTCTATGGATCATATTCTAGATTTCTGGAGTGGCATTTCATTATGAATATGAAAGTCCTCTTAAATGAAAAACCCCGCCTTAAACAAACTCTTATTAGAGTTCTTGTTCCTTAGGGATCTTTTCCTTCTCCCCCTTTTGATAAACACTTATTAGAGTTCTTCTTTTTCATAAGGATCTTTTCCTTCTCCCCCTTTGTGATTTTCAAAAGGAAATTGAGGGAATGGAAAAAAATAACAAACTACCTGAAAAATTAGAAATAACAACAAAGGAACCGAGAAGCACAATTTTCATTAGATTTGAAATGTCGACAACAAAGAAAAAATAGGTACAACAAAAATATCAGATTTAGTTATTTCGGATCTTTTTCCTTCGACATGAGCCCCTTAAGAATAGTCTTGATCTTCTTCAGGTCTTTATGATCTTCTTCAGCTTGCTTCTCTAAGACCACTATCCTTGCAGATTGAGCTTCAATCTTTTCTTCCTCGTCTTTCAGCTTTTCTTCCTGAGCCTTGATCTTTTCTTCTCGAGACTTCATATTCTGTTCAAACTCAATCCAATGATCCCTTTAAAACTTCCAGTTATGAGAAACAGAATTCAACTTCCCATCTTGATCTCTGACTTCTTGAATCCGGAATTTCTTTTAATCAGTCAACTTCTCTTCAAAGGAGGAAGTCAACTCATTTATCTTCATGTCCTCAGTCTCGAAGGCGTCTTTAGCATTGTCTTGAAACTCATCAAATAACCTCATCTCTTCAACAGTCTTCTTCGACCAATTTTTCATCCTCTTGCAAGATTTTCTATGAGCTTCATAGCCAACAAAGAAGGTTTGGAACTGAGCCTCAATCTCAACGCACTTGTCCATAACCATAGATACGGAGTCAGTTTTCTGATTTAAAGCATGTTGGAGCATCTGACATCTTGAATCAATACTAGAGAATGTCGGAATGGATCCCACCAACTTCTTTAAAGACTGGAAAACAATGTCATGCCCCACCGAGGATGACTCCGAATCTGAAACTTTTCTTGGAAAATTTTCTTCCTCAATAAGCTCTAACTTCCTTTTAGAAGAATCGCCAATTTATCTTTTCTTTCTAGCCACTGATTTCGGAGTCTCAACAAGGAGTTTCTTTCCCTTGTCCTTTTTCGGAATAGATTCTTGATCAGGGGTTTTCTTCTCGCCAGTAGACACTTGAACAATATCATCAACAACTTTTTGAACAACACATTCCTCATTCTTATCCTTCTATGGAGTTGCTAATTTAGAGGATTCATCCTCTGAAGTTCGTTTTGACAGGTGTTCTGAAGGCGACCCCTTATACTCATCTAATTCTTTCAATATGTCTCTTGTTTCACCACTTGCTTCAGTAATATCTTCTTCCTCTTCCACTTGTTGATTCCGCTCTAGTTTCTCAACATGTTCAGTTGTAATCTCTTCCGGAAAATCAAGGTTTCTTCCTGGAGTCTCAGGTAGAGATTCCAAGGAGAAAGATCTCCGAACTGAAATTCTTCTGGATACCATCTCATTAAACTTTAACAACGCTTGGACTGCCTTAGCTTCTAATATCTTCTTCTTGAGCTTCTTCTCATTTACTTTTTTTTCAAGCTCATCAGCAGATTTCTCATTTAAATCCTTAGCCTCTGCAGGGTCCAATCCGAACTGCGGATCCCCTTCTTTCCTTTTCTCTTTATCTTATCTCCACTTCGCACCAACTTCAGCAGGATAAACTTTATTCTTATTTGGTTTGGGAGGTGCGGTTTGAGCTTCCTTAGATTTTGGAACCTCAACTTCAGCTGCAACTTCCTTCAACTTTATTTTCTTTACTGGCTTAGATGATTCTGGTTCAGCAGCTTTCGGAGCTGCTTCTTCTTGACTAGGCAGATCGAAGAACTCACCAGTCTCCTTGTTGAAGGCCACATCCATCCTCTTATGGGTATCATCACTAACCAAAAAAAATTTTTTCAAACCCTTGGCATAGATCTGCAGGCTTTCTTGAAGGACTCAAGGCACTGAACTATCAACCTTGATAAAATTGCTGGGTACATTACGATCTGGGCTCTGAGATTTCCTTTCTTAATATTCTCAATGGTTATAAGAATGTGCCTCATGAAGTTAAACTTTCTTAGATTTACCAGGAAATCTAAGATATAGATCTCACTTTTCTTCAAACTGTCTTTATCACCTTTACTCGGTACGATAAGCCCTTGTACCCACAACTCTAGAATCCGGAAATTTGTAGGAAAACTAGAAATCTTCGGTGCTTTGTCATCTGAATGTCCGAGAGTTTTCAGGGCTTTTTCTTTGTCGAATCTACCCTTAGAATCCGGCAAAACGTGAGATATAAACTCGGCTTCTCCTTCATAGGACAGCCCTACCAAGCTTGCTGACTTGGTATAAGAAAGTTTGTAAGTCTTACCACGAGACTTAAAAGAAAATTTCTCCCTATTATCTTCCTGAAAGAAGGAAACTGATTCATAGAACTCAACAAGTAACTCCGAAAAGACATTGTCTTGGTTCCCTGGTTTGGATACAACAATATCTTCCCAGCCATTCAACATAATGTTCTTCGAAATGAGAGAATCATAGTTGTTGAAGAAATACGGATGGACTAACATTTCTCTGCAAACTAACCATTGCGAAATAAGCTTGGTGGATGATATTTCTTGAGAAGCTAACTCCACAGAAATTCGCTTCTGAAGTCCTCTGAGAAGTTCGGGACGGAGAAATCTGAAGTTCGGAATGGCCTTAAATCAGAGAGGTAGAGATTCGGGATGCGAGAGCTTGAAATCGATGTGGGATGAGTATTTGGGTCCCCTTTATATAGGCAATGGAGGGACGGTTCAACTTCCTCGGTTGATCAAACGGTTGTGATAAGCTGAGATCAGATCTAACGGTTTACAACTTGAATCCGTTCTTTTTGAGGTTTTTTTTAAAACAAAGAATTAAGAAAAAATAAAATCCGAAAAAAATTAAAAGAAAATTCCAGCAAGTAAAATATGACTATGAAAACTTGAGTAAGATAAATATACCTTTCAGATTAGCTTAGGGAGACTAATCGTAATGGGTAATATAATGATGACTAGGAAAAAAAATTATTACGAAATGACAAAGTTCGCAAAAACATTACTACGGAAAACAAACACAATATGAAAAACTCATTACGGAAAACTCATTACGGAAAACAAATTTAGTAAGGAAAAAAAACATAGTACGAAAAGATCATTACAAAATTAAAAAAAAACTAAAAACTTATTATGGAAGATTCAGTACGAAAGTCCCGTTATGAAAATACCATTACGAAAATTTCCATTCCGGATGTTTTCAATACGAACACTTCCATTTTAGAGGTATCCTGTATGAAAATGTCCATTCTGGAAAAATTGTAGTTCCGGAATTTCCATTCCGGAAATCTTCGTTCCGAAAAGATTGAAAACAAACTTTGAAAAACTTTGTTAAACTAACAATCAAATGTACTCCCCCTATGAAAAGGAGTTTATTGTTGTAAGGAGAATTTTTCAACAGAAAGTTAATTAAGACAGATTACCTTACGGTTATCATTCTTAACTTTTGTTTAATATATTCAAATATATCAGAAGGCAAAGATTTAGTGAAAATATCAGCATGTTTATCATGCGTTTCGATAAACTGACGAATAATATCTCCTTTGATTGTGTGATCCCTAAGAAATTGAAGCCTAATATCTATGTGTTTTCCACTGGAGTGATGTGAAGGGTTCTTACTAAGAGCAATGGCACATGTGTTATCACATAAAATTTGTGTTTTAGTAAAACTCAAGCCATAGTCTATGAGTGTGTGTTGCATCCACAACAATTGATCAAAACAACTTCCAGCTGCTACATATTCAGCTTCAGCAGTGGAGAGTACTACAGTATGTTGCTTCTTGCAGGACCAAGAAACTAGTGAATCTCCTAATAAATGACATGTTCTGTATGTACTTTTTTTATCCATTATACATCAACCAAATTCAGTATCAGAAAAGCTTTTTAGAATAAAATAATTTCCAGAAGTATAAAATAATCCTAGATCCATGGTTCACTTAAGGTAGCGAAAAATTATTTTTACTGCCTTTAAGTGAGATTCCTTAGTATTGGATTGATATCTTGAACATAAGCATACTGAAAACATTATGTCCGGTCGACTAGCTGTTAAGTAAAGTAGACTTCCTATCATACCTCTAAATGATTTTTGATCTACTGGTTTCCCAGTATCATCAAGATCTAAAGAGTTTGAGGTACCAATGGGAGTACTTATACTCTTAGTGTTGTCATAACCATAATTTTTATGAAGATCATTAATATAGTTATGTTGAGATATGTAGGTTCCTTTTGGTTTTTGAGAAATTTGAAAACCACACAAAAAGGATAACTCACCCATCATACTCATTTCAAACTCAGATTTCATTAGACTTGCAAAAGAGTTGGTCAATGATTGCTGAGTTGAACCAAAAATGATGTCATCAACATAAATTTGAACAATCAAAACATTTTTCTTATCTTTATTTATAAAAAGGGTTGGATCTACATTTCCCTTAACATGGTTATTTTGAAGCAAAAATCTAGTGAGTCTATCATACCATGCTCGTGGGGCTTGTTTAAGGCCATACAAAGCTTTGGTAAGTCTAAAAACATGATCAGGATGTTTTGTATCTTCAAAGCCAGGAGGTTGTTCAACAAAAACTTCCTCTTGAACATAATCGTTAAGAAAAGCACATTTCACATCTATTTGGAAAAGTTTGAAATTAAAGAATGCTACAAAAGAAAGTAGAATACGGATAAATTCAAGTCTAGCTACTGGAGAATAGGTTTCTTCATAGTCTATTCCTTCTTGATGATTATAGCCTTTAGCAACAAGTCTAGCTTTATTTCATACTATGACTCCATTTTCATCACATTTATTTCTGAAGACCCATATTACTCCAATAACAGAAGTTTCCTTAGGACTTTCAACCAAGGTCCAGACTTTATTCCTTTCGAATTCATTTAGTTCATCTTGCATGACTTTAATCCAATCATTATCACCTAAAGCTTCATCAGTGCTTTTAGGTTCTAATTGGGAAAGAAATGATAGATGTTCTACTTTATTTCTTAAGGAACTTCTAGTCCTTACAGGTTGATTTACATCACCAATGATACTATCAATGGGATGATTCTTAAGAAACACCTGATTTGGATTTTGTAAAACCTGTTCATCAACATCGGGTAGAAAGTCTTTTGGGGTAAATGATTCAGAAGTTTCTTCAAGAACATTATCCTTATCATAAGTTTCTTCTATCAAAGGTTGATAATCAGTTTTTGAAAACACATCCGAAGATGTAGGTTTAGGAGGTTTAAAAACAAAATGATCTGACTCATCAAATTTTACATGTACTGTTTCTTCAACAGTACAAGTGTTTTTATTAAAAACTCTATAAGCCTTAGATGTTGTGGAATAACCTAAGAAAATTCCTTCATCAGATTTTGGTGTGAATTTATGTAGGTTATCTTTAGTATTCAAAATGAATACCTTTCAACCAAAAACCTTGAAGTAGGATAGTCTTGGTTTTCTACCATTCCATAACTCATAAGGAGTTTTATTAAGAAAAGTTCTAATCAAAACTCGATTTATAGTATAACAAGCAGTACTTACAGCTTCAGCCCAGAAATGTCTAGCAATAGAATATTTACTCAACATGGTTCTAGTTATCTCTTGAAAAATTCTATTTCTTCTTTCAAATACACCATCCTGTTGAGGAGTTCTAGGTGCTGATGAATTGTGAGTAATACCTTTTTTACTACAAAAAGATTCAAAATCAGAATTTTGAAATTATCCTCCATAATCACTATGAATTGTTTTCAATGGAAGATTTTTCTCATTTTTAACTTGAGCTCTAAAACATATTAAATGGGAAAAAGCATCATACTTCTTTGCTAGAAAATAGTCCCAATTAAATCTAGTGTAATCATCAACTAGAACAAACACATAGTATTTACCTCCAATACTTCCAGTTTGTGTTGGACCAAAAAGATCCATATGCACTAACTATAATGCATCAGTAGTTGACACTTCACCGATTGATTTAAAACTAGATTTATGTTTCTTGCCATATTGACAAGGATCACAAACTTTAGAGGAATCAAATCTATGCTCTGGTAGATCCTTAACTAGTTTTTTCTTAGAGAGTTTACATAGGTTCCTAAGGTAACAGTGACCTAGTCTTCTATTCCATAACCAGGAGAGGTCTTCCATTGCACTTAGGAAAGGTAAATCTTGGCTTCTGAGGTCTTCTAAGTTCAGGGTGTAACCATTCTCTTCCCTATTTGCTGAGAGAATAAATTCTTCCTTGGAATTGTTCACTAAGCACTTATCATTTCTAAAATTCACAAGGTAACCTTCATCACATAACTGCCTTATGCTAATGAGTTTGTGCTTAAGACCATTAACAAAAAGAACATTTGAAATCAAGGTTTTACCAAGAAGAACAATATTACCAATACCAACAATCTCTCCCTTATCATTATCTCCGAAAGTTACCTTTCCTCCTTTCGTTTTTATAATCTTTTCAAAAAAGAATTTGTTACCAGTCATGTGTCGGGAACATCCACTATCTATGTACCATGTATTATTGCTGGTACTCTCTTTATTTTCCTGAAATTAGGAAGAAAATTAGACTTTCGGAATCCAAAGTTGTTTGAATCTGAGATTTCCAGATAATAAAATTTTAGGAACCCACATCTTCTTAGAGAAGTAAGCTTTGTGAAATCCTAAAGATTGGGTTTTGTTTAAGGAACAATTCTTTGCCCAGTGACCACCACATTGACACTTGGTACAAAATGGGGAACTTTGAGGAACAAAATAATTATTACTGAAAATTGGTTTTGCATGGGTATAACCAAATCCAGATTTATTTCTTAATGGTCGTATTTGGGAATACATTTTATCAAAATTTTCTTTACCATGGGTAAAGTTTGATAAACACTTCTTTAAGGAAAAAATTTCGGACTTCAGTTTTACAACCAAGTTTTTATCCTCAAAATAATTAGTTTTAGAACTAGAGCTTGGCTCAAAAACGTTTTTATTAGAAATTACTTTTTCTAATTCTTTAGAAAGTTTGTTCTTCTCAGAACTTACTTCCTCAATATTTTTTGAAATACTTTCAAAATCAGCATTTTTCTTATCAAGCTCTTTAGAAAGATCTGATATCTCTTTTGTAAGAATAGAATTCCTAGAGTTTTCTTTATCATGTTTCTTATTGAGTTTGAAATTCTCAATTTCAAGAAGTTCAAAAAACCTAGAGACTTCTTCATAAGTAGGTAAAGTATTTTCTTCATCAGAAGATGATTCTTTATCAGAAGAATTATAATACTTATTATCATTAGAATTTAAAGAAACATTTGTCAATGATTCAGCATTTCGTACCTTAGCCATAAAACAATGATTATCAATAGGTAATCTGGCTATAAGACAAATATTCTTCTGTCCTGAAGATTCATAATCAGAAGATTCATCTGAAGAGTCACCACCACTAGCACTCCAGGTGTCATTTGCTTTCAAAACTTTCTTAGCTTTAGCTTTATAATATTTCTTTCTATTCCTGTCTGAATGCCTTTCTTTTCTTTCTTTCTTTTTGAGCATAGGGCAATCTGGTCTAATATGTCCAGCTGTTTTGCATTCATAACAAGTAACTTCTCCATCTTTCTTATCTTTCCTTTCCTTTTTCTTATACTTAGATTGAAAATTTCTCTGGCCAGCAATCTTGGTCATCCTTCGAGCAAGATTTGCTAGTTCATTTTCCGAGACTTCACTCTCACTATATTCGGATTAAAAAATAACTTTCTTAGACTTGGATCTAGTTACACTCTCAGGAGTCTTAGCTTTCATCTTATTTGAAGTTATAGTAAAAGCAACAGAACCATTTCCATTCTTCTTCTTGATGGTTTCTGCATCTCTCTTCATTCTGGTTTCATATTGTAGAAGAGTTCCAAAAATCTCACCAAGAGAGATCTGGGTGACCTTCCTGTTCTCATCTATAGCTATTCTTTTGAATTCCCACTCATTGGGCATAATATCAATTATTTTATCCACAAGAGCTTCATCATCTAAACCTTTCTCTCCCATAGATTGTAGACTATTGAGTATAGTCATAAATCTCTATTGAACTTTACAGATAGGTTCTCCATAAGGAAAATTGAAGCCATGATATTCAGCTCTAAGCATAGCTCTTCTAGTCTCAATCACTTTAGAAGTCCCAAAGTGTGTAACCTCTAACTTCTTCCGGATACAGTTAGCTGCTTCACAAGAAGAAATTTGGCTATATATATTTCTATTCATTGAACATAGTAGAGTATTTCGTACCTTATAGTTGAGTTGATATTCTTTCTTTTCCTGGTTAGTGAATGTTCTAACTTCCTTGTCAGGAATTTTATAATCACCAGTAAGCATAAAAAATTATCTACTCCAGTATTGATAACAAAAGTCTTCATACAATCTCTCCAGTACTCATAGTCATTACCATCAATGATAGGTGGTCTTGTATGGTTTAGATTATCAATCGAACCAACATTAATTCCTGCCATACTAGAACAACATTTTGCACACAAATTTGTTAGTAGAAAAAGTTTGTAATAACAACGTTCGGAATGAGAAAGTTCAGAATGGGGAAATTCGGAATGTCAAAGTTCGGAATGACAATGTGAGAAAGAAAAAACTTATTCTTAAGTATAAGTATTTCAGAGACCAACTCTGATACCAATTGTAGGATCGAAATATTGATGTAGATGCTCAATATACAAGAGGGGGGTGAATTGTATACTTAAAAAATTCCTTTGGAACCTTTAAATTTAGTTACGAATAACTATGTTTTCCTTAAGAAAATGAAATATCTAAGTTTAACAAAGATAAAATTAGCAAATTCACAACACCTATAACACCAAATGCAAAATTGGAAAGAGATTCCGAATGTAGGTTCCGGAAATATGGTTCCGGAGATTTAATCTTAACAAAAGATTACAATATGAGATTCTACCTTAAAGCGTATATAATCTAAATGAAACAGAGTACAAGTAAGGAAGTATAAGAAAGTTTTACTTTCCTTACAATACAAAATGCAGAGGAAATAAAACAAGTAGTTAAACTACAAATAACAAGATATAAGTCTTTTAACCCAAAGAGAAGGGTATCCAACAACCTTGGATAAAGGTCCCTTGATTTATACTTTCAAGAAAGTCTGTCTTACCCACACCAGGGTAAGCCCTCGATACGAAGATCGGAGTCTCTATCTTGCTATCCCTGCAATACCTCAACTTCAAGGTAGTTGGCAAGCTCTATCTTCCTCAGCACAGAAGACCTCGAACTTGAAGGTAGTCGACACCTCTGTCTTCCTATCTTCGGAATCCCTCGAATGTAATCACCAACATTCGGAGTCGCACGAAGCTTTGAGAGTTAATAAGAGCCTCTCTCTCTAGAAATCACTTTAACAGCATGTATGCACAAAATAAGTTTGTTCATCTGTCATCTGTATCGAGCTCTTTCAAATGAGCTCCTATTTTTAGGTAAGGTCGGCTACATCTCCGACGGTCATATTTTCCTTAAAGATCGGAGAGACCTGTACACGTGTCACTTAGACAAAGGTTAGTTTAAAACAAAATAGATGACATCATTTTATAACAAAACAAGTGTAACAGAATGTACGACATCGTTTTAATTCTAACTCAAATGTTTGGAATGAAAGCTTCAGAGTGAATATTTGGAGTTAAATGAAAATAATAAATAGTAGACAAATTATAAAAATGTAATCAAAATAAATGTTCAGTGTCTAACCAAAATATTTTTCGGAGTCTGAATTAATTCAGAGTGTATAATACAATGATAATCAGATTTTTTTTAATAGGTGAATTCGGAATGAGAATTTGGAATGAGAATTTGTCATCAGAATTCATAATGAGAATTCTTCATCAGAATTCCTATCCTGAATCTGGAATAGAACTTAGTCAGAGTTCATATCCGGAATTCAGAATGATATTTTATTACGGCTCTCATCTGGAATTCGGAGTGAAACTTCCTTATTGTCTTATCTAGAATTCGGATCCTCAAATAGAATACTTTATATCATAGTTTTAAACAAATCCGAGAAAGAAGAAATGAATCTGAATTTTATAGTTAGGAAAAATATAGATGAAAATATGATAAGGATAAATTTCCTTATAAAAGCAATTCTCCTTAAGAAAGAATTTTTCTTTAAAGAGGAATTTTTCCTTAAGAAAGCATTTTTCCGTAAGAAAGGTATTTTTCCTTAAGAAAGGTTTTTGTGATTTTCAAAACACGAAGGAATGAAAAAGTCATAAGGAAAACTTTATTGACTCAACATAGTGATTACGACCTTTTAACATTGACAGGTCAGTACACCTCCACCAGTGGGTTTGTGGACTATTAGTGATCAAATTGAATTTTACCATCATATTTGGTTACCTGTTCCTCTTCCATAATAAACATAATGGGTTAATACTTCTAGAGGAACCTCATTAAACGGTTGATTTGTGTCACTACACTAGTTTGTTTGTTTTTCTAGTCTATATGTGCTTCAAAAAGGGGCTTCCCCACTCCCATTAAATATCCTTCCTTATTCATCTATCAATGTTCTAAGGATTCTAAACATACATTAACATTTGTTCAAGGTTTCTTCAAGGATTTATATCATGGATACATCATATTTTCTAAAAAATATTAAATAAAGATATAAAAAATTAAGATAGCTTGTGATCATTAAATTCAAATAATCATGAGAATCATAGTAATATAACTATTTTTTAAAATAAACAACACTTATATAATTAATATATTAATTCCATAATATAAAAAATAAAATGGAATTGTTTAATAACATGCTGATATTTTTATATCCTTTAAAAATATAGAATCTTTCCCCACAAAACTACAAAACATTTTTACAAAAAAACTTCTCCCCCTACCAATAAACCTCTCTCCCTTAAGAGAAATGAAAAACATATCCCAGTTCCTAGAAAAATATATTAACATGAAACTTGTGCTCCATTTATGTTATCAATAATAAGTTAAGAAAAATTATAGATATGAACAAAATATATTCAAAAACGATAATTTTCATCATTAATGTTATTTTTAGAGAATCATAATAACTGTCTTCTTGAATCATTTCATTATTAACAAGATTAGTCCCCCCTTAAATAACACATCAGGAGTAAAGGGATCATTTCCATTAAATAGGAATGAAATAAATAAATATAATACATACAAAATTCAATCAAAAAATCTTTCCGTTATTATTTTTAACAAAATATTATATCAAATAAATAATTGAAAATTCCATTCGAGTGAAAAATTAGGTTTGTTGTAAAAACAATCTCATAGTAACCCTGATTGAGAAAGTAATAAAAACAAAATGAAATATTGTTTTGATAAATACCTATGATCATATAATACAGTAACTTATCCTCTTTTTTGTCTATACATGAATTATATTTATTCTGTATTGAACTCAAATTAATTATTCAAAATTATAAAAAAAATTGAAAAGCATTTTAATATTTGAAACCAATTTTGGAAAAATATTTTGAAAATGAAAATACAAATTAAAAAATATTCATAATTTCTATGTGATTAATATATACTAATCAAAAGATAATCAGACAGAACTACCCTTTCATTTAGTCAAAAAAATCAATATGAAGGTATTTAGTGAATATATAGTTATATTGAATGTATTTGAGAAGATAATAAAGAAATATATAACCTTTTTGAAAGATATCTTATAGAAAAATTTGTCTAAAGTAAATGTTCTTAGTAAGAGGGTATTGGATTGAACTTTTTTAGATATTGATAACACAAGTGTTTCCACATTTTATAGGATTGATATATTAGGTATGCCCAGATTTGAAGATAGTATGATTCACTCATATAATATTGGTTCAAAAACTTTGAGTTGTTATGTATTTTGATTTGGATGTAAAAAAGATAAATATTATTTTTCTTATTACTACTACAAGAGATGTTGGATTTTCTTATTATTTGACATGTTACATTATAACATTTCCCATCTAGTTGGAATCCTCTAAAGTTGTCATTAGATAAGAACAGAAGATCAGAAGTGGTTTTAATAATATAAATTAATATGAGGATTTTAGTTTATTTTAAACAATGAAAAATGATTTTAAGATAATTTAAATTGTATTCCATTAGATTGGATTCAAAATGATCAATATGTAATACTATAAACATGATGTTTTAATGGGTCATTGAAATATAATGTAGAATTATAATCATAATATGATGAATAACTTAGTCAAATGATTGACCTTCATTATCAGTCATTAACTTACAATTTTTTCTCATGGGAATTAACATGACCAATTCGAGTCTTCTTTGGAATTTCATTAGTTTATTTACATTGGTTTATAAAAATTTCATTTTGGAATGTGAAAAATATGAAAATCAATTAATAATTTCTGATCTCTCATAAAACTAATTATAAACACATTATTAATTATATTAGTAAATCCACTGTAATATATTTTCATGGTTGAACTAAAAATAACACCATCAATATAAATTTTAATAATCAATTATTTCACTGAAAATCATTTAAGAAAAATAATTAAATCCTATTATGATGTTTTGAAATAATTTAATAAAAAAATAGTTAACCTTTGATACAAATCATGGTGGGATGGTTTAAACTATTTAGAAAATTGGCTATTATGGAAATGGAATTTAGAAATTTAAGATTTTTAAAATTACAAGGTTTTCCCAAAAATAATATTGATATAAATGAAAACATATTTAATGACACAATTGAAAAGCAGATGAAAAAACTGAAATTAAATAAAGAAGTGAATAAAAAAAAGATTATAGTGGATTATTTTATTTAAATGGTTGAAAATGATTCAACATAATGATTTCCCACAACTTTATTATAGTTTTTTCAACAAATGTAAATATTTATTATAGAAAATATTTCTTTTTTAATCATGTTTGTTTTGAAAAAACCCACTTTTTTCGAATAATAATATTATTATTGAGATATTCGATGAGAATAAAAATATTATTTTTTTTATATTTATTCAACTCCTAATGCATGGAAAGAATATAATTCTCATATTTAATGGATTCATCAATGGAATTATGATCATAGTGTGAAAGAAAATAATTTTTTTCATCATTATTTAATATTTTCATTTTAGAGGAAGTTTTAGATTAAAATTTTATGACACCATTCTCAAGACAAAGATATTTAGATTGTATCCAAGGAATTTGTAATTTATAGGATATGGATTCCATATAATCAACAATAAATTTGATGATTGAGGTTTAAGAAGTTTCAAACCAGGTCAGTAATGGTCATCACCACATTATGAATAATTTTAGGTATATTCTTAATGAATTTTATATTAATTGATACTTCTTGCGTTATGCCACTTTTATTGAATACCCAAATGTATTGACATTATTTTATGTACCAAAAGAAGTTTCCTTCATAATATTTAAGGTCAAACATTCCTAAATTATCATTTTTATAATGGATATATCCTTTATAACAAAAGACACTAAATAATACAATAATTGTATTTCGTTACTCTCAAAATTTCATAGGGAGTTCTTTATTAACAATGTTATATAGGGAAATCGAAAATGAAAAATATGACTTATTGAATACCATGTCCAAAAAATATTGAGGAAGGGGGAGAGAATTTAGAAGATCCCAAGAAATTTCTTGGAATGTCTTATTTTAAATTGTGACATACAAATTTTTTTGAGGTATTCAATGGGAGGAAAATGAGTTATGATAATTATAAGAAAAACGAAACTAATCATATTAATTATTATAAAATCCTCTACCATGGTTTAGTTTAAGGGAAAATAATTTTATTCCTTTTTAATTATAAAAATTTAATGATATTATATCCAATACATTATAAACCTAATTATTATGAGGGAAGAAGAAAACCCATGTAAATATTTTAAATTCATCAAAAATTATAATGGTATATGTTGTAACACTAATAATATAAAAATTAGTTTCTCTAAAAAGTATATGGTTGACTATTTCAAGATCATTAATGTATTCAACATAGTTTTTAGATTTAAATTTGATTTTTTCCTTTACATTTTGTACAGTTTAAAAAATATTTTATCTTTAATAGACATTTTTGATAAAACATATACTAGTTGGTTATGGTTGATCATGACATGATAATTAATATTAGAAGGTCTTAGATGTCAATTAAATTTCCAAGAATAATTATATTTTTTACTTTTTGTCAAAACATTTCTACATGAAATATATGCTAAATCAATAATATTGAAATTTCAAATATGTGATGTGGAAAATAAGTGGGTTTTTAGAATTAAAAAAATTACAAATGTAATTTCTGAAAGTAATTTTGAATCTAATATCACATAATTTACTAATAATTAAAACGTTATTCATCATTACTTTTAAAAATAAAATATCAATAATTATATTTGATTTATAGAAACCAATATTAATAATAGTATTAATTTTTTGCTAGATTATTCTCTTAAATGGTCTTTTACATAAATCTTCAAGATTATTGAATTAATAGGGATCAAAATAAATATGTATTAAGAACCTTCTATTAATATAACAAATACAATCTACATTTAATATATTTTCTCAAAAATGATTAAGAAAATATATCTTTTTTACCAATATATTTGTTCTAGAAAAGGCTTCTAATTTAATTTTTTAATACACTTTTGTAAACAATTTTTTTTAATATTAATAAATGAGAATGCTGGTTAATTATTTTTTGTCTAAAATATAATAATATTTTAAAATTTAATAATAAAATTTATGACCAAAATTCTACCAATTATTAGAAAATTTATCTAGAGAAATTACCAATAGAAATGCTTTAATTTCTATAATTTATGGGAAACATTAATTTTTTTGGAAAAACAAAATTCATATTGATTTTTAATTGGTTTTTTCAAAACTAGAAGACATATTAAAATTTTATTCCATTTTTGAAAAATTTTAAATATAGTTTTTAAGAAAATTAATTTCAATTCCAAATTCTTATCACACTTATGTTATTTAAATTTAAATACCAAATAAATTTTTATTATAAAATTTGATTTATTTTGGAAATAATAATTTTTTCTTTTTAGGATATTTAAATTTTTGATTAAGATTTAAAAATATAATTTTAAGGTTACTATTATAACTTTTAGATATTTATATTTTAATAATTTCTATATGAAATTGAATAACAAGATGTGGGATGAGAAGGATGTAGGAAAATTTTATAACTAACCAAAATTCAAACCATATTATATTTCATGAGAATATTGGTAATTTTATCACATGATTAATAATTTTAAACTGATTCTTCTCTAGCACATCATGTTTAAACTTTATTATCTTTTTTAAATTCATTTTTTCATTCTCATTTACATTGTGGTTAGATATGGCATAATTTATTTAAATAAAAACTAGTTATTTCAAATTATTTCTTTTAAAAGATGATGTTTAAAGAGGATATATTGTATTTCATATAATTTCTTATAAATTTGTAATGTTATAATATTTATAATCTCTCATGGATGAGTTATAATTGTTTTATTTTAATTCAATTGTTATTTTAGTATATTTTTCCTAAATAACTTATTTTTCTTCTTATGTACTCCTTGTCATATCATATTTCATGAGATAAACAATGAGTTCTCAAAATGTAATATTTTTAACATCTTTATCTTCTTATATTATAGTGAATTTTTTTTCCCAAGTACTTGGTAAATCCAAAAAAATTCATCAATATTTATTCTAAAAAGAGAGTGTCACCAAGATCATTCATTCCCAAACAAATATAACTAAATCTAGCAACCACGGTAGTGATAGACATATTTAGATGAATATAGAAACTCTAAATGTTTTAAATATAGATGTCTATCCTTGTTTGATTAATTTTATATGTTTATCAATGATTAAATATTAATAATTTCTATATTTCATTTGTGGTTTTACATGAAAAATATATATTGAGTTCATTAATATCTAAACCAAAATTTATTGTATTCTTAGATTTACCAAAAAGATAAAAATATGAAATATAAAAATGGGATAATTTTTCTTATTTATTAAATTAATGTGTATAGACATGTATAAAAATATTATAAATAATATTTCAAGTATATATAAGAAAATTTTACTTTCATGATTTCCAAAAAGAATAACTAGTACCATCAAAAAATAGAGTAAAACCGATGAATGGTTTTTTGGGACCACCATGGGTGTTTATAAAAGAACATAAAAAATAGAACTGTCCTAGAAATACCGATTATAGATTTTGAAAATTAAAAATGGAACTAATTTAAAATAATCATATGAAATAATTCAAAACACCTTCGATAACAAATGTAGGTTGGATATAAAAAATACTAATATCGAGGGGGTGAATTACCAATTTTAAATATTATGGGGAATAAATCCTTGTTGAAAAACATCTATAAAAACATTCCAGTATATTTAAAAAATAAAATAATATTAAAAGATTTATTGAAAATTATATGTTGATACAAATAGTGATCTAAAGTGATATAGATAGTTGATTATGATGATGAATAAGTTATTAAGTTTTACGTGCTAGTATAAACAAATGAATATCAATTGAATTTAAATAAGTACATAAAATATTATAAAGTAAATGTCATATGATATTCAGTAAGGATGTTTAGAAATAGTAGTAAAAGTGACCCTATGTCTACAAACTAAATAACTTGAGGATTTACTATATTATTGCCTTGGATTTAAGGTTATTAAATGTACCAAAATATTCCTTTTGATTTATTTTATTGCATGAATCAAAAAATATAATATACACTATAACTTTGATGGTGATGTTAAAAAAATCAACATTATTTAACCCTTTCCATTATAATGTAAATGGATAAGAAAAAAATGTTCTTTTATATTAATCGATGTAAGAAACAAATATAGAAGAATGATGAAGAGATGAGATATCTTATAATTAATATTTTTGTAATATTTCCTCTATTATCTCATGTAATATGACAAACATAGGTATAGAATAATATTATTACAATAAAGTGATTGGATATTAAAATATTATAACACTATATAAAGGGTATAGAATTTTTAGAAAGGGGATCTCTTTTGATACAATGTTAGAAATTGATCTTGATAGAATTTATTAAATACATTTCATATAGAATAACAATTCCCACCATAGAGTCAATTTATTGGATCCCAATGCTTTGGTAATATTCTATAATCCATTATATGACTTTATGAAACAGACATACGGATCTGATGAAATTTCAGCACATTTTATTCTAATCTTTGATTTTCTGGATCGACGCTACTTGTACATATTTTACTAAACATTTTAACTAGTGGGATCTCCAAAAATCGGTGTCTATTTTCTTCTTCTAAATGATAATTTTTTCACAATTATCTATTTTATAATACATCCCAATATATCACATTGATTCATTTTATTAGAATTCGATTTCTCTGTGCTCGTCCACCGAGTATCAACTGGGGGAATGATTCTTGGGGAAACTCTTAGGTATGGTACTCATAGGCTGATGGAGCTGCAAAGGCTATCACGTGATACCAATATCCATGTGTTTGAAAAAATTTATACATAAATACCACTAATGAGCCTTTATTGTTATTTATACTTATTATAATTCTTTAACGCATCCATTAACACATGTTTATTGTTCGTTAAGGTATTTCTATGTAGATAAAATCTGTATTGATGCATTCCACTTTAATGAAAGTATTAAACACTTTAATAGTTTTTATATGCATTATAAACAAATATAGGTGAGAAGTACAACATATAGAAGATCCATATAATATATAAAACTGATAAATATAATTTGTGTAAAATTATTATGATTTTGGTAACACAAATTGGACAATTTATTAATAATATGGAAAATATACAATCATTATAAATTAAAAACAGCTAAAATGAACAAACTAGGGGGAAAATTTATTAATATTATATAATATCTTAATATATATTACATATTCATATAAATCTCATTTATTATTATACATAAATTACTAAAATTAAATTAAGAATCATTATTCCTCTAGAATAATGATATTATTACTAAGTCCCCCCATAATCATCCATTACGTATGGAATATTCATGTTTGGGTTAGTCTATGAAACATATAGAAAAATGATATAAAATAATCTATTTTTTGACTGTGATAAATTAGTTACAGAAAATATATGATTCAAATTATTAAATAGTTAATTCCCTCTGTATCATTAATGGAAACAATAATATCAAATTAATTAATAAATACACTAACATACATTCGTTTACAATCACCAAAAAATATTTATTTTTAATTTAATATTTAATTATCATAAATAAAAAATCCATGAAATTATATTATAAAGTTACAAAAAAAAGATAAAAATACATCCTAGTATTATTTTATATTAGTACTGATGAAAATATTTGGGACCTTGTAGAATAGCACATATATTATGAAATTAGTTAAAAATTATCAAGATTACTCACACATAATACTAATGATCTAAAATAAAATTAAAATGTTCATGTAGATAATAATTATAAATTATGATTATAAGGGTTTATAGACTAGAAAAATCATTCTAAACAGGTGATTAAGACAATTATTTTTATATATAGGGCATTTAAACACTTTTGTGGATGTTTAAAATTAATGAAATTTTTTCTTTGTCCCTAACGTAATTTCTTAGGGAATATTTAATATAGTGTACCACTAAATCATTATTATGGAGATTTAAATACATAATGGTTATATTTAATTATATTAATCTAATTAATTGGATCTAAAGAGAGATTCTGTGTTCATAAATTATTTGGACTTCGATTCAAATGATATCATTTATTATGGTTTTCAGATCATATTTTATATTCATTAATATATGATGTTTCTTCACCAATTTTTTCCTACATTTAGTGAATATATATGAAATGTAAATATTAATTATAATTTATCATTCAATGTTTTAGATTTATAAATCCATCTTGAAATTCTATTTCACGTGTTTCTAATTTCTATGTACCTAATGTTATTTTGTATTTTGATAACTCAATCATCCATTATTTGATTTATTGTACCAATTTTTGAACTTTTTTCTTCAATGATTTTATTATTCCATCCTAATTTTTATATTTAAGATCGTATTTTCATTGGAGAAAATGACACTTTGGATTAATTTTTTCCTCCGAGAATAATCTCATCTTCATAATAGTATGTAATTTCTTATAAAAAATCCCATATATCCCATGATATCAATTTATCTTCAATTTCATGTATTTAAATAATTATTCAAATGATTTTAAATCCTAAATTTTTTTAAAAGAAAATGAAATTTTATTATATTTTTTAAAAAATAGTCTTTTATTAAAATAATTTCATTAATTTAAAATAGTTATTAAAGTCTTTTGTTTAATTAGATTATTTTTATAATATTTTTATATAATATAAAATAATCCTTTAAAAATCAAATTTCTGTTATAATATTTTTCTACAAACCCTCGTTTTTTGTTTTATATGATGATTTTTATTTTTTTTATCTATATCCATTTCTAAATGAATGATTTTTTAGGAGATTTTAAGGAATTAAAACATATGTTTTCTGTCTTATTTTTAATGTAATTTATCCAAAAATCATAATATGTAATTTTTCATTAATAATAATGTAACTAAATCTCCTAAAACTTTTACATGTTTAATTTTCATATATATTTCAAATTATTTCTCTATATGTGTTGAGGAATGTTCTAGGTTTGTTTTTCATTAAACCTGTCACTTTTCCATTGGTTAATTAAGTAATGTATAAAATATAAATGTTTCCTTGTTATAATGAAATGCATATGTAAGGATGACTATTATTATGAATGTTGGGGTCCTTTATTTCACTCTAATACACTATTTAATTATTTAAATCTCATTATATATCTGAGGGAATAAGAAAGTGATACTTTCTCTACTGTGTTATAGGAATTATGTAGTTATTCACGCTCTTCTATTTTTTTCGAACAATGTAGTGATTCCTAATCTATAATTGGAATTGGGAAGTTATTCCTACTATATTTTGGGAATTATCTAGTGATACCTACTCCTATATGGTATAAGAAATAGTTTTAAATTATCTCTCCACTATTTTTTTGTTTCTGCAGAAATATTAGTTGTGTAGTGTATTATGATTATTCATTTCCATATCCTTCCATATAATTTATTCCTATTATTAGTCACTATGACTCGTGTTTATTTTCTCATGTTTCCACATTATTGTTAAATGGTACATGTTAACTCATTCAACATTAGATGTCTTGTTATTATGGATTATGAAAATCCTTTTTTGGTCCATGTTCTCTTTAAAAAGATATCCCCCATCTAATATTTTATCTCAAAATAATGATCTAACCATTGATGTCATGGAGAGGAGTTTTCCCTCATTGAACATCAGAGGTCCCCATTTGTTCTATTTCTATTCTATAAGTTATTATGATTAGTATAACTTATGGGAGGTCTAAAACAATGGTTGGTATGTATCAATTATAGATTAATATTCACATGTGGTGGAAAATTAGTTTCTTTTGTTTTTAGTCCATAATTCCATTTCACCTTCCATTAACACAATTATCAGATTATTTTTTAGTTGATATGTTCAAATAATAGAAATTCTGAAATAAAATGATATGTTTATTTATGTATATATAAATTTATATGAAATCCAATGTGCGAAGAATTTTTTTCATCATTATAGACTTTAGTTTCTGTCTAGGGAACCTCCGAGATAATATTTTCATTTATTTTAATTTAAATTTCAATGTATAAATCCAAAATAGTTTTTCTTTTTGATTAAAATTTGAAAAAAATTTAATTTTTAAGGATTATTTTATATCAATAGTGAAAATTTATGAATTATTTACGTGTTATAATTCATTTTATAAATTATCTAATCCTATCATGTCTTTTTTTGAAGGGGTAATATATTTAACGTGTCATGTAGAAATAATGTAAATGTGAAGATCATAAGACATCTAGTGTCGTATGTATTTCTATTTAAGTTTTATGAATTTTTTTTCTATGAATTTTTTTGCATATAATAAAGATCATTTTCATAAAATTGGAAAAATGATTCCCTATTAATTTATTTAATATGACCTCCAAATTCTTATTAAATGTATGTTATAAGATATATATGAATACATACAATTGTGATTCTAATGTATTATTTTTTTTAATTTTTGAGGTTTTAGGGCTTCACACTGTAACATGTAGGTTATCATGAAATCACCTTGTATGAAGAATGAAATTATATATAAGATTATGATAAATAGTTGAAGGATATTTTCTGATTAAAATGAGATAAAAAGATTGGTGTTCATAGGAAATAAATAATTATACAATAATTGTAGATAGTAAATGTCAGATGTTTTCCACGATTTCCCATGCATTCATAAAATAATGATCCTTTAGTCGGAATTATCTCCACTTTACCATAGGGTAGTTTTTATTGTCACATACAGATCTATTATACATAATGATCCATTGTATATTATGGTGAATACAATAGCATGATATTATAAAAATGACCACATAGTTACACTATAGGAATTTTTTAAAATAGTTTCATAAAAAATTACCTCATGTGAAACATGGGGATGATTAAATAGATGTAGATGAAATTTTTGTGGCATTTTTACTACTATTGAAAAATTATTTAATAAATATTTTTAAGTAGTGGAGGTGTATTAATATAGTTAATCATTCAAAACAAAATTATAAATTGTGTGTACATTAGTGTGGTTATATTTGTGGTGTACCATGTACATAAAGAATAACTTTTCTAAAGAAATACTGGTAGTGAAATGACTATAGTGAAGAATGAAATTCATTCAGAGAAGCTGGGTTATGGAGAAGAATAAAACGGTGAGTGAAATTTTTATGGTATAAATCCGTTATCATGATATTAATAGTTATGAAATGTGAGGAAATTAGTGATCGAAAATTACCACATTAAATAGGATTTAGGTGTGAAAATTATCTTCAATGTTGGAAGATTATGAAAATTCTCAATTATTAGATTGTATAGAGTGCAAGGAAAGTTGTGGTTGATTTTTTTCATGTTCAGTGATGTAGTGGAAAAAATTATGATTTTAAAAAGATATAAAATACATATTAAGTGACATAAATACTATAAAATCTCTCCACCACATTAACTAAATTCAAATACCCACTAGAAGAATATCTTATTATGAAGAATATTAAGAAATCTAAGTGACTTATTCACTATTATCAAACATCTGATTAGGTTTATCCATGAAAAAACTAAATCCACTCCTATAAGGGGTTTGATTATATAGAATTGTTGCACATATGATCATTCCCCAATTGTAATTTATATCCATATCTGATTATAAATTATATTCTCTCATATTTAAAGGAAATACATATATACACAAAAGGGATCATATACATTAGTAGAGATATAGGCGTTGTGTTCTGAAAGTGGATATATAAATAGTGTTTTTAAAGTAATATTATGTTTATAGAGAGATAAATAGATAAAGAGAGGTGGAGATATAGATATATGACGATTCAGTTAATTATTCATGTAAAACTCCCAATTTAGATGCGAATGGGATGATTTATATACACCTTCCTTATGTGTTTTTTTCATTAAATATTTTTGTTTATCTTTAGAAATATTAATTATTTAATGAATAAGATATTTTTAATCCTTAAATGAATATTTATTCTATTCTTTGATTACCACGCTTCAATTTATTATTGTAAAGTTCAATGTTAACACTATTTAGATTTCAATGGTGAGGTATCACCTCTATGTAAATTGAATTCATATTAGTTCAATTGAATAAAGGTCTCTAATATTTTGAGTCAATTTATAAAGAGAAAAAACACTGATAAATTGTTATTGGTAAAGTGTTTATGTATGATTTTGAGGTCTTTGGGTGAAAATTGAGATATAAAAATATATAAATCCTATAAATGATGAAGAATGGACTATGTGATGGATCATAACATGTACATAGATAATATAATTCACATATGGTTTTTACACTACACATTAAACAAATTTTTAATCCTTTTATAACATATATCATTAAATATGTTTTTTCTTATTTTAGTCTGTAATGGTCTTGAATGAAAATCAATGAATACCCAATTTTTTCTTTATATTCAAAAAATATAAATAAAATGAGGTAAATTTTAAGCATTACATATAATATTGTTGAGAGAAAACCATGTGGTTGGTGTATTATATTATAAACGGGATAGAAATTATTGATAAGGTATTTCAAAAAAAATCCATGTTTAAATTTATTTCATTTTCAAGGAAGATGCATAGGTTGAATTTATTTTGTATGTCCAGAAATGTTAACAACAATTTATATCCTTTTAATCCTATGATTTATTAATCATATAAATTTAGGGATTGAGTTTCATGAAATTAAACTATTTATATTTATGTATCCACTACTAATGTACTATAAATAAACCCTTTTTAATTTAAATCACCCTTGTACAAAAATATAACACATATGGAATTCACATCATCTTATGATGAAAGTCAAAAAAATTATCTTTAATAACCAGATTCACATATTAGAATAGAAAATTAATCATGTATTTTCATTATTATAAAAAAATAAATAGAATTACTATAGAAGAACCACACAAACATATCCATCATTTTTGTTACCTTAGTGTATATATGAAACCAAAAGTAATTGATTGAGATTATATAAAGCATGTGGATTTAAAAAAATTAGAGTTAGTTTCGTAAGAACTATTATTTATTTAAGCATGACATTAATTATAAATCAGAATGAGTTGACGAATATATTTATTGAAAAATATTATAGGTTCTTGAACTAATTTCATTAGGATAAAAACATATAGAATTGGTAATACTCAATGTGAAAATTTTCATGAATATTATAAAATATTAGAAATATTTATTTAGTTTCCTCCGAATCAAAAGTCGAAAAAATTTAGTATTATTTTTTTAATGTACTATTACGTTACTGATAAGAGTGTGATAAATGTAGTTTTATGATGATCTTTAGTTGAATAATCCTCCATTTCAATTAGGAATATGATTTTAAACAAGGTTTGAAATGATGAATAATTTAGAATAAGATGCCTAATTCATGTCAAGTCATCACAAGAAGTTTGGAATTACATTTCTATAAATTGCACGATTATTATCCAACATTGTGATATTACCACAATGGTTTAGACAATAATAATTTTAAATACTCTAGAAACAAATTTTAGTCATGAAAAAATATTTATAATCATAGTTCACTATGGAATTTCAACTTACAATGGACATTTTAGTTATCAATGTACAAAATTGTAAGAGAATTGTGAGAATTTCAATGTTGTTTTCCATGATAGTCCTTTAAATGAAACCAATAATGATCATTTTAACCCAAAAAAAATGTCATTCAAAAAAGATTTATCTATCTAATTACAGATTTAGGCACCATATATAACTAAATAGAAACTTCTAAAATAATATTTGTAATTCTTAATCTAGATACTTCAACAAGAAATGTAATTCTAATTGTAGAAAATGTTTTTATTGGGAAAACCCCATTCCAAAAAGACAAAAATAAATACTTTAAATAAATTCTAATGATAAAATAATAAACATCAGGTAAATAAAATATCATGATGAATACATTAATGGCTATAATGGTACAATTAGATACTGATTTTGGAGGTATGGGGAATATGTTTATTACAGGTTTATCTAAAAACCCCATGTTAATCCCATGGAAAAAAGAAAAGAAAATGTTTGTGATATATATAATAATAGTGGATCCAAGAAAGATACCCCAAATAAAAATATTCCAAACTAGATTATCAACTCAAACATTTATATTATAATTTAATACCTTGTTCAGTAGATTTAGACCCTATTAATGACCATCTACTTATAGTAAAAACAATAGTAAATTTAGAAAATATTTTGATATAAAAATTAAAGAAACAATATGTTTCATTTCATGAATAACTAAAAATATATGAGAAAATGATTCTAAGTCCATATGTTTTCTTAAATAGTTTTCATTGTTTTTAATATGTTTAAAAACAACCACTATATTACCATAGGAGAAACAATCTAATGAAGAAAAGTGCTAACAATTGATTAGATAAAAATTTATTTTTTTATGAAATATACAGTCAAAATTCATTTTCATAATAATATGATAAAAAGTCCAAGGTATGCAATTTATTTTGTATAAATGTGTTCTTATTAATGAAAATTAAATAGAGGATAGAAATTTAATTTAGGGAGCAATGTTTCCACCATAATTCAATATTATTTAAATGTAAATTTTAAAGACCCATGGGATTTTACCATTGACTGAACAATATGAGAGAATGAATTCAAGGGATTCATGATTGATATAAGATATTTTATAGATGGTATTGCCCATTATATTTATTTATTTTTACAATTCATAGAGTTAAAACCTACTTGAATTTTCATTCAACATCCCAAATGATGTATAACTATGATTTCACATGTCATAGATGATGTTTTTTATTACAAAACAGACTTGATTATTATTGTAATTTTTAATATTCATAATATTTATAATAATATATTTAGAACACATGAACAATTCATTGATGGTAAATCAAATAAAAAACGGGTAAATCCATCTATAATGTTCAAAAAGTCAAACTTTCAATAGAATTTAGAAGATATTTATTTCAATCAAATTTTTTAATCTATAAAACACCCAATTGAGGATCATTTATCTTCTAAGGTTAACAAGAATTATTGGTATCTAATTATTCACATCATAATTTCAAGTTTCATAAATCATTAATTTATTTTGTTTCAATAAAAAATCTTTCTATACTTCTAAAATTGATTTAAATTAAAATGGTAAAAATATTTTTGAAGGGAGTTTGAATATTTAAATGAATGTCAATTAACATTCTAATTATTTAAATGTTACACATAAATCATTCAATTTTTTGAAAAAATATATAAAATAATAAATATATTTACTGATTTAAGGAATTATTATATTTTTTATGCCAATTGGAGATTGAATATATTAAACTCATTAAAACATATGCGTGTGAAATTATAAGAACTTATAATTCTTTCCCTATTTTCAGTGAAAATATTATATCTGGTTAATTATTTATGGTAAATAATGAAAATTATTTATATCAATACCTTTTCTAATGCTTGTTAGTTTATAATATTGATGAGAAAAATTTTGGTCTTTTAAAATCATTTTAATTTGGAATCTTTACAAAAAAATTCAACCTTCAAACAGACATATGGGAAACACATTATCCACAATATGAATTTAAAATACACTAATTTTGGTATTGAATTAAAAGATAAAATTGATGTTAAAAATTCACATAACCTTTCCTATACCAATGAAAATATCCACTCTATGTTATAGTTGAAAACACAACTTGAAAATCTCAAATATGCATTCTACGGGGAGAAAAATATATTTCCTAAAATAAATTTTAAATACCCATACAAATAGCAAGATAAAATAAATTAGGAGTCATTATATCAAAAAAGGCATCCCTAGGATAGTCTTTAGATGATTTAACTATAATTAATATCTCACTTTGTATGAATAAAATATTTTTGGAAGAGAATTCCAAATCTATAGTGAAATTTCAAATGAGACAAAACCCAACACTTTTAGAAGTTACTAAATGGGAATAATATTTTTTATTGGAATTGTTTTTCCCCTCTATGATATTCAATTTATTAGTATAGTTCATGTTCTTTCTAAAAAGTGTGTCTTTAAAATTTCAAATAATTATTTTTTTGTGAATGTTTTTGTTACTCTTCAAAATAAATGGTTAATGAGAAATGATTATATAGAACTCAATTTGGGGACTAGTAAAGGAAATTTTACCTTCAATTTATTGACAATAAAAATGAATGAATATCTAGATGGACCCAATAATATTTTCTAGATTATTTTTTTTTAATTTTCAAATTAAAATTCTACCTATACACAATGAGAATGCTACCATCACATTTCATTTTGGTAATTTTTCCTATAGAAAAATGTATCTTTTTTTTATAATGATACAAAAACAACTCAAAATATTTTGTTGATAATTAACTATTAATTAATATAAATATATGTATAACTTCTTATGGATGACTATATTGTTTATAGATAATCATTTTATATATGATTAAATAATTTTTATATTTTTTTTCTAATTTTATTAATAGAAAGCTTGTTATAAATTATAAAAAAATCCCTTTCATGGTAGATAGAATTTTTTACTATATCTTGTTATGTCTCAAGGTTGAATTCATGTAAAAAATTATATATCTATTTATTTCATCCTTTCCCTAACAAAAAATATTGGGAGACGATATTTATTTCATTAGACACTATATATTTTATTCGAGATTCATAAAGTACATTATTATGATATATTTATCATTATCAAAATTATTTCAAAAAGAAATTAAGTTTGTCTTTGATGAATGTTTAAAATATGAATTTAGAGTGATGCAACTAAATCTGATACCCCCACTCATTTTCCATCAACAAAACAATATTTTCCATTTAAATTAGTGAGTAATGATTCCAATTTTTCCAAATGGATAGTTTTTATTCATAACTATAAAAGATGTAGCATGTTATTTCTTATAAATATAAGAATTTTTATTAATCCCAATAAATTACCATAATAACTAAAAAAATATTTTGGATATTTATTTAATTTCATCAATTTTTAGATATTGATTTTTAGGATCAAATGTTTTTATTTTTAGAGAACATTTGTTAATCATATTTTCAATGATGAAGCATGATTTAAATCCTAGTATTATATTGTTTATATTGTTTTTAGACAAATTTGATTTAGAAAAAAAGGATAGTAAAAGATGTAAAAAGATCTTGAATAACTATTTAATCTAATTACCTATTACTTGTAATGAAAAACATCATATCTTTCAAAACCACAATCAAATTCATAATGAAGTTTTAGATGTTGTTAAGGGTGAGATACCTTCATTATGATGTTTATGTTTCCTTCTATCCAAATGGAAACATGAAGAATAACATTGTCTAAAACAAGGATTCGGGTATACCATTTTAGGCAACATAAGTCTCCCAAAGGGACTACTATTGTCTAGTTAGGGAGCCCAATTTACACCTTAGTTGAAACACATGTTGTGGTCCCATAACTAGAGATAATGTAATCACTAACCTATTGTCTCCAACATCAATCAAAAAAAATTGTAATTAATGAAAACCATACAATGGATACAGCCTAACAATGGAGGTATCTTTTGAAATTATCCAAGTGGAAATGCCCCACCAAAACTAATGCCAATGATAGGTTGTAGAGGAGAATATGGGCCATAATTCCATGGATATTTTCTTAGTGAAACTATAAACAATGAATGAAAATAATCTACTCTATTTACATTAGGAGGGGGAGGAGTATGATATCCTTGACTTACCCTCTAATATACAATATCCATGTAGTGAGGATCTATCCATTCATCAATGAAACCAATATCATATGACCACAACACCAAAGGAATATTTTGGGTGGGCCTCTTACCTCTCCATTGAACCAGGTATTCATGGTTGAGGTCTTTTTGAGGGTGAAATATGATGAAAATAAGGGAACCAATTTTTTTTTTGTTCCAACCAATGAAATGATTTAGTATATCTTGGTGTAAAGTAGTGATAAATCCCAAATTCATAAACCATCATACGATTATGATAAACATATATTGGTGTAGAATGAATAATAAGAGTGTGAATACATCCACATTCTCATTGATGATGTCTATCAGAATATCATTGAGTTAGCTGAGGAAAAAGATCATATCACTTCTCACAACTTCCCGGAATGCCTTTATTTCTTGGTAGTAGAAAAATTAACTCACTGAATTCATTGGATTATTCTAAAATTTAGTGAGGGTTATATTCATATTCCCAATCCCACAATAGGTGTTTTAAAAACTATTATCGATTTAACTTATGGATTGGATCATATTATTTCCCATGCTATTTGATATCTATAACATTGGGTCAGAATTATATCTATGTACACACCTACAAACCCTATTACTATATCCTAATCGAACCCATTTAGGTACATATCCATATTCATACCCTCAACGAGGAATTATGTTAGCTTATTATGATTGTGATCAATGACTTTAAATGGGATCATATAATTATTCCCCCAAATAATTTTGATGATTTGTAGTATATTACATCAGTTATTCTTTGAATCAAAAATAATATTTATCCAAAAGGTTGGGAGTCTCCCAGAATGTGTCCAACTCATGATGGTTGATTCCTGCATTGTGTGAATATAATCATGATTTTGGTTTTAACCATGGTATCCATATCTTGAATATCATAAAAGTCTAATAATGGAAAAAATAAATGAGGAGTGTGATCATATTTTATCCTCAACTAGCCTTTATTTTCATTAGTCCCACTGAAATATCTCTATATAATCCCATGAATTTTTTAAATCCTTATCATCAGGATAAGGTACCTATGTCCCTGATGGTCCTCACTAAGAATCTATGATCATTAAATTTATAGGTACTCAGAAGAGTACCATCCACAATGGTCGTACATATGGTAGAAGCTATAATGATCATCCCACCAACAAGAAGAATAAATTGAAAGGTGTCCATGCCATATAATGTAGATTGATAGGAAATAAGACCCCCTGATTAATCAGTAAAGAATTTGTGACCATGTAGGTCTACGAAATGAATATTAGTCAGTAACCATTGAAATAATACAAATAGAACTAATATAAAATTGCATCCACATAATGAAATCATGCCTTCTCTTAAAGGTCATCCACAAGATGAAATTTCAAAGAGACTACTGTCATATCTAGAGACACTCGTGATTTTGAGGCCACCCACACTAAATTCTTCATTATGTACCAATTAAATATTCTCTCGACAGAAAGTTATTTTGAGGAATGGTCCATCAGATGATCCTCCCATTGATCAGTTATCCTTACTATGGGTTAATAAAAGTACATGATCATATAAGGAATGAGTTAAAGGGATTTTGAATTCCACTCATTTTTTCTATCATTGAAATCCTCAGATATAATTACATAGAGATACTAAAATAGGAATGAATTACTTATTACTATCACAAATATTTGGTGAATCACTGAAATTCTATGTCCAAAACATTTTCTTATTGAATGTATGCTAAATAAATTAATACATTAAGTGAACTATTTCATTGAGTTGTCTTAGCTTTCTTTTTAAGGCTATAAAAACCTAATCTAAAGAAGAATTATTATTTCCTCTAATGCAATTTTCTCAAAAACATGAATTAAATTTGTAAAATAATAATTTAATCCCAACATGACATCAATATTAGATGATAAGGAAAATTATGAACTGTATACATCAACCATCTCATTGGCCAATAAGGATAATTGTGAACAAATGTTTTATGTAATCACATTACATATGGACATGTCTCTGGTACTAGTTTCATATATTCTAATTGGTTTGTTGAGTTAATTTATATCACTCTAAATTTATAAAAAAATATGTAATCTATAAGTGTGATCCATTAATATAGTCTTGTATCATGAAGTTAGGAATGTAATATTTATATATTACTTGATTAAAACAAAGACTTACATTAAAAATAATCCATAAATAATAAGAATATCTCACTCTATAAAGTCTCTCCAACCATATCATTACAAAATGGAGTCTTGAAAATCATGGAATTCCAAGATATTATTAGCCTCAATATAATTACTGAACAAACACCTAGATATTGGGTTAGGGGAATTTTAACCACCACCAAAATCCCACGGTTCAATGAATTCACAATAGGTATAAAAAGTAAAAATAGATTAACCATGTTCACCCAATTCCAAAGGTTTGGGGATATTATTAGCCGAATACTATTCTAAATAAAAAATTATTATTCCATGTGGAATCAAATTCATATGAATCATAATTAGACAATCTCCTACTACGTGACCCATCTCATTCAATAGGAGTGTACTTGGTGAAATCTATATTATGCTCTACATTTTATTTAATATTATAATAAAATATAGAAAATGTTCATGCGTATGTACAGCCTACCATCTCTATGAATTGTTTCATATATCTGTATTTTATAAATTGAAATAAATATTTATATAATTAATATATATATTATATATGAATCAAGATTTACATTACTGAAATATGTCAATTGATATCAATGTAAGTGAATTAATAATAAAATGTCAAAACATGTCCGACAAACGAATCAGTTATTACTCCAAACGTTGCACTAACATAGAATTGTTAATAATTGGATAATATAAATTTATAACTAAATAATATATATTATGATAAATACTATTAACTTTATATGTTATATTTTGATAAAATTTATTTTATGACACCTGAATTTTGAATGTGTTCAAATAAATTCAACACATAAGTTAAGGATATTGTCATCTCACTTTTAAAATCCTTGAGACACATGTCATATCCACCACTCAATCATTGTGTTAGGGTTTTATAACACCCATTAATGTATTTTATGATAGTTATTCAAAAATTTATGGGTATATAAATACCCATTTTATGATATTTATTTCATGGGGTTAATGTTTCAAAATTCACTAAATCGGTAAAGTAATTTTGTATCAATTTTACATTATTGAGATTCATGCCATGATATGAACCTATATTTTTATATGGGTGTATATACTGACCTTTGACATTTTATATAATTAATATAATTTCTTTAATTATATTTTTAGCTTCATTTAATTTTATAATATAACCAGGATTATGATTTAATGTTAACAATGTTGATATAATTTAGTGCTACAATTTCATCATTTATCAAGATTGTTTATCATTATTGTTCAATTGATGAAATTATATGATCCATATCTCAAAAACACTAATTAAATTTCTTCTCCTATCGTCATCCATGATATCTTCATGTATTAGTAAGAAAAATTTACTCATTTTTACTAAATATAATTATTAAAATGTATTTATAAAAATCTTACATTATTTCGCATATCATTTAAAAATATGTGTTCTTTCAAAAACATGTTTTCGAAAAATGTTTTTAAAAATATTTTTAAATTTTTTTCACAACTATCCAATTAATATGAATGGAAATTTTGAAAAAAAGGTTTAATTTTTTACGAAACTATTTTAAAATTAATCTTCATGTTTTTATCAATTCAAGGAAAATTTCTAAACTTTTAATGTGAAAATGGAATGTTAAAAATGTACAAACATACCCATAATCTTTCTTATTATTTCATGAAAATATACTTTTTATGTTTACAAGGTATTTTCAAATAAATTTTTTTCCTATTATTATTGAATTTTTTTGAATTTAAAGTTTTTTTCCACGGAAAGGGATTTCATAATTTTCTTAAGCCTTCATTTTTAGGATTTAAAAGTATTTTCAAAGAAAATGGTTTTCAAAATGTTATGAAGATTTATTTATTAGTTCTCTAGTTTTTTTCAAATAAAAATTTCTTTATAAAATTTTTAATATTACATTATAATTATCCAAATAGATTTTAGAAGAAAAAAATATTTTGAAATGACTTATGTTTAAAAAATAATTTTTCAATTCTTAATAGATGTTATCCTCAAGAAATTTTTAAAATGAACTTATATATATATTTAATTATATGAAAATAATTGAGAAATGGTTTTATGAAAATTATTTTCAACGAATAGATATATTATTTTTAAAATGATTCATGTGAACATTAAAAATCCTTCTCCATCTAAGATGACATACACTATTTTAGTTTATTATTTACTTGGGATAAGATCCAAGAATACCATTCATATTATTTCATGAATGTTTTAGGTTTAGATGGAATGACGTTTATGAAATTCAATCTACTTCCATGGGTTATATGAATTTGAAGCTAGTTTATTTTAATTAGTTACTATTTTTTATTAAACCTATCAATTTTCAAATGGTAATGATATGAAAAAAGCATAGGATACCCATTTCATTTTATGTGTTATGATATGATCTTTATGAAAACCATCCATTTTTAGTGGTCATGATATGATGAATGTTTTAAAATTTCGTGGTACATGTATGTATGATTTTATTATGTCATGAGTGGGACTAATATATCCCTCCAATGAGTTGTATAAAGATTAATATCCCATGGGAAAATGATTGGAATCATGTTTATGGGCTTGATCTATAATAGAATATGTGGAAACCAGAGCCACATTTGGAAGTTGGGGAATCCAAATCCACTCTGGGAATATGGGGAACCCTAATCCACTATGGGAAGTTGCAGAAACCCAATCCACTATGGGATTATGGGGAAACCCAATCAATTATATTAATATGGGGAAAACCAATCACTTATGAGTAGAAGACTCCAATTAGGGGGGGTGTCCCTCCCAGTAAGTGTAGTCCCTATGAAATGCTGGGATAATTTTTGTACAATGAGCCATGACATATTGGAAATGATGTTACATGTTTATGTATCTAAAAGTTTATATATCATATACCTTTGATAGGTTACGTGGTTCATGTTATTAATTATCTTATAATTTCATATCTTTTGGAAAACCCATAATTATTTTGCATCTCATGCTTATAATCTTTTTATGCAGGGTATGATATTAAAATGTTATTATCGTGTTCTAATACACTTATGTTCATGTTATGGCTATGTACATCCTTTATATACCTTAATTGATCATCTAAGCTCATCCTTTTCTTATATTTCCTTTCCCCTGAATATAAATAATGGTTTTAAGTTGGAGTACTAAATGGGAATATCTTTAATGGATATTTTAAAGATATTTCAAAAAACTATATGAATGTGTTCCATGTTTCCAAAGACACTAAACTATTATGGTTATCAGGCATGTAATTTTGTAATGTGATGAATATTACTCTAAATTTATGTCATATCCATAAATTTTAATCATTCTTCACTATAGTTGGTATCAAAGGAAATGTTTATTAGACCTTTTAAAACTATAATGATAAAACTTTTTCGAGATCTCCATGTTATTTCTTTTAAAGGATTGGACCGAAGCCTCAATTTATTATTTAATGAAATGACCTCTTTAGTGTGGGTAGAGGGAGACCCATTACATATCCTAAAGCCCCAAGGCATAGTGGCTTGAATACAAGGATTGAAATACCATTTTTTGGCCCAAAGGACCCCTCATAGAACATTATTCCTATAGTACCCACGCTGCTACAGTACTCCAACCGCTATAGTGCCTACTATAGTGCCTCTACCGCTATAGTTTCTCCACTGCTAAAGTTACATTGTTTCTCCACTACTGCTATGGTACCCTACCAGAGTAATGCTACAATACCTGAATTTTTATCTATACTCGTATTTGATCCTGGGTCTTTTGGATACCAAGTAAGAGCATGTACCACTCTGGTACAGGCTCGTTGGCACCCATGGTATATTTGTAATGATATGTCTTGGGGTATCTCACATGATAAGTTTAATTATGAGTCAATGTATAAGAAAATATCCTAGATTTTTTCTAAAGGATATAGAAAGTGCATTCAAAAAAATAAATCATTGTCTGGATATTACAAGTGGATGTGGATCATGTATAAATGTAAAAAGGGTTAACAAACCCAATAACACTATATTTACCTATACATGATCGGGAACTAGTGCATGATAATGATCCTTACTGTTGACCAGGTTTGGTACCCATGGGGAATATTATTTGAAAATTTAGAAAGGCATTTTGAAACAAAACAAAGGATTTAAATATATGTTGACAATGAATAAACTAGTATAATCCTAAGGTTTCATAGATAAAATTAGTTAGTGTTGTTATTCATATATCCTATAAGTATTTTTCTATGATATATGGGGGATCAATGTAAATCCGATTATATGGACTTATTTATAATGTTTGGTATTTTTATCTTTCTAAAGTGTTATAAAGTTTACTATTTATGGATTTTTAAAGTTAAAATTATAATGATGATTGTGAGGCTAAATTATTATCTAACATTATAAGGATTGATGAAAATTGTATAAGTTATCTAAAATATATATTTTGATTATAACTAATGATATATGGAATGGCATATCATTCTATTTATGGAAATCATGATCTGTTAGTGCTTGAAGAATGAAAAATTGTCATTCATTTCATTTAATAAGTGATGGATTAAAAGTTGAACGAGGTTCAACAAATCTTAATGCTGTCCAAAAATCATGTAACAATATATTTTCATGAAAATTATATAACATTAGACAATTTTTCTTGAATACAAAAATTTTATACAAGTACCTTCATTCTGATAAATTAAATGCACCCTTAGATCATCACATATTTATGTCTTTGTAATTGTTAACATTCTCTTAACCATGGTTCTATCACTCTCCATCATAAATTGATAGTAAGATATCTCTTATAAATCTAGGTTTTCATTTCCATCTGATGTTCTCCTATGTGTAACCCTTGTTAGGTGTCACATTGGATAGCCATTATCTTTACAACATTCTTTTTTTAATGGGTGTTTTAGTATTCATTTTTATGGTGTGGGATTCTATGAATGAAACCTTATAGTGTAAGAATTTTAATAACACATGAAAAATTCAAGGGAGAAATTAATTTTAAGGGGGTAGAATGTAACACCATGAGAATTTGTGAATTTTATTGATTTTATTTAATCTTTAGATATTCTTATTTCATTCAACATAGAATATATTTTTATTATAAAAAATAATGAAGTGTGGCGTGTGTTATACGCAAAATGAAATTAACATTTCACTTCAGAAAAATCTAGATTATCATATGGTACACACAAAACTATGTTTATCTTGTATAACACAAAATAACGAGTCCCATAAATAAAATTTGTTACACACTATTTCGTGTTTTATAAAACTAAAAGATGATATTAATATTATTATTTAAATATTATTATTGATAAAACGAAGCTGATGGAATAGAAGTTTGGATTATGACTAACTAAATTCTGAAAATATTATTTGCACATGTATATAAAATTAATCTGTTTGTTATCAATTAGTTTATATGAATGTAAGAAATTTTAAAAAAATAAAATACATTTCTAAAAAACTATTTTTCTATGTACATACACAATTTTATCTAAATAAATTAGAAAAACATCTTTTTATTATTATTTTAAATGAAATTTATATATTATATATTTAATCTATATTTTTTTACTCATCCAATATATTTTATAAGTATTAGATAAAACTAATTCCAATTTTATGAATAAATATATGTATTCTTATTAAAGGTAATTCTATTTAGATTAAATGGTGAACCCATTGAAATACTTTTTAACACTTTTAAAATTTATATTTGAAAAAATGATCTTCATTTTTATCTCGGATAATAAAAATTAGATTTGGGATATTTTATGGTTTTTTTCAATGACGTTTAATTTTTTGATGAATAGTGAATAATACTGAATTTCAATTCAAAAATAATTTTTTATAAAATTTATTTATAATGATTAATTATGTTTCTAATAGGTTTTAAAGATAAATTAGACGAATTATATGTCTATTAATTCAATTTAGGTCATTGCAATAAATTTTACAATGAAATTCTAAATCAAAACATACCAAACATTTAAACATTTTTACTTTAAAAACACGCATTGTCATCCCATCTACTAGATTAAATTGGAATTAATTTCTGACACATTTGTGTTTGGAATTTGAAAAAAATGAATTAATATTTTTGAATCATAATAATATATTATTTTAAATATGGTCCCTTAGTTTTTGAAAAAAAACATTAGTGGAATTAATTACACTTAATTTAAATAACTAAAAGAAAAAATAATTTAACAAAATATTTAACCATACAAAAAAAGAATAAAATGACATATAAAATTGTCAAAAAAACGATATGAACATATTTCAACCCTATACAACCTTAAATAAAATATTTTAAACTATTTTAGCCACCATTCAATGGAAAAATGTTTGTCGAAATCCCTTTTCCAAAATTAACAAAAATCCCACTCATCCCCCACTATAAAAAGAGCCTCACCCCTATCATTTATCCACACTAATAATTCATTTTTTTTACTCAGAGTCCACCCAAATATGCTCCAAAAACATCTTCCCTCATCCTAGAACCCATACATGGGCAATAAATCCATACATGTAAGTATTTTTGTATAAACAAAAAGAAGTTACCCGAAAATGAGGTGACATTCTTCAACGGGCCTCTTTTGTTTCCTTTACTTATCCACCCATTAAATTATTTTTATATCATACATATATAATAAATATATTTTTATAAATATATTTATATGAATTTATGTTATTATTTTGACCTACCCTTATACACACATACATCTATGTGGTACAAAACTTATCATTTGTGTATGGAAGACTACATCCCGGCCAAAACGATGATTATTCATTTTTCCTTTAACACCTATCACGGTTTGAAAATGTGATGGGAAAACTATTTTTATATTATATATATGATTTATTTATGCTTAATTAATTATTATATAAAACATAACTTCAGGATTTATATTTTGTGTAAATAAAATAACTACGGTTATGGACGCGTGGACTATGGCCTCCTCAAAGCAATGTGATTCGCTCAAACTCTACTTGGAATGTATTAAATATGGGTTTAGAAAACTTATATGATTAATATAAAATAAAAATCCTACTATAACAATATAATAATATAAATATATAAATATATTACATTTTCTTCTATTTCAATATGAATATAAAATCAAAACAGCATCCCCATGTACGTACGACCAACAATATAAATTAATGGTATTCAATTCCCTATAACTATATTTTATATATTATTATAATTATTTTTATTCTAAATATATATGATATATAAATCGTATTTATACATTCTTTAAATAATTAAATCATGACATATGTAAGAGGGTCAAGAATTACAAGTCAAAACATATATAATAAACAAAGAAGTTATTGCCTTAAATATTCAATCCTCATCCACCTAAACCTTAATATATACTCGTGTTCCACCAATACTATACTAGTCATATCTAGAGAGATGGATACTCAAAGGTTTTTTACTAAATTGTTCAGTGGTCATGGGACTTCTCAGTTTTTTCTTTCATTTTATTTTAGTGTTTCAGTCCCCCGATCTCCTCTTTCTTTTTAATTTTGTGTTTCACCCCTGATTTATTTTTTCCATGTTTTATCTTTGACGGTTGATTCTGTGTTGGTTCAGATATGATGATTGTGTCGATTCATTCGTTGCATGGTGGTCTTCATAGTGTTTGGGTTGTGAGTTCAATTAGTTAGCAACAACATGGTGGTTTTTTCATCATCTTCTCTTCTGTGGATATTCTATTCTAGTGATCCTTTTGGTGGTAATGTGTTGATTCTGATAGATATTTCAGTATAGAATCATGATGAATTAGTTACATTGATGTGGATTAGGGTTGCTGGGGCATCACACATTGTGGGTTGTTCGTGAGACTGTCTCTTCACCCATGGTATTTACAGAAACATTACTATATATAATCGGTGTATTTTCATTAATTATCTCATGGGATTTGGGGGATTTGTGGTGATGTTGTTCTCTTTTTAATTTTGAAACCCAGTGCATGATGATTGACTTGGAAAACTGATATGGTCCTGTTTTTTTATTTTCAAATTTTAATTTCGTAATGTCTATTTTTATTATGGTGTTACTAGTTGATGCAAGGAATGTTTTTGTAGGTTCCCAATTACCGTCAAATTGGATTTTTAAAAATCAAATAAAATAGATTTAGGAGTAGATACATTCCATGTTCACCAATTGTTTCTTTTGTTTGGTTTATGAACTGATCATGTATGTATTCTATGTTACACATACTGAAATTTAACAATATTTACATATCCAATTTATGATCTTTCTTTACATGGTGTTTATGGTTAAAAAATTCCAAATCAGTAATGTAATTTGGTCAGAATTTTTTTCTTTGAGTTTCATGCTATGTTATGTACCTATTTTTTTATCTGGGATGTATATACTTACATTTTAGAAGTTATATCATTAATATACATTCTTTCCTGATATATTTATCTTCTTTTAATTTTATACATTCTAAGGTTTTATGATTCAATGTTTAAAAAGTGGTTACAATTTATTAATATAATCCAATTGTTTATTGAATGAGTTTATGATCATGTGTCCATTGATGAAATCTTCTGATCTATCTCATAGTAAATCTCAATAATTTTATTTTTTCGTTGATTATATATAATATATTAATGTATTAATAACATTTTTCTACTCTTTCAGACTTTGAATAATTAGGAAAATACTTTTTATGAAAATACTACTTTTTTTCACAATTAGGATGGAAATAAGTGTTCTTTGAAAATCCATCTTTCATAAAATGTTTTCAAGAATGTTATAATATTATACTATGATGATTAGGGGGAATATTACCAATGTTTTACTTTTTTTATTAGTGTTTTTAAATTAAATCTTCTTGTTTTTTTCCAATCAAGTGTTTTTTTCTAAACTTTTAAGGTAAAAATGGATTATTCAACATGTGTGGACTTACACACCATCATTACCGTCATTTCCATTAATCTTTCATTTTATGTTTATAATGTCAATTTTTTTAAAACAATTCTTCCAAATATTATGTAAATTTTACGAATTTAAATTGTTTTTCCAAGAAAATATTTTTCAAAATGAATTTGAGCCTTCTTTTTTGGATTTAGAATTATTTTGAAAGAAATTTTTTCATGAATTTATTTCAAGGATTATTTATGAGTTTTCAAGGTGTTTTTGAATTAAAATGCATTCAAAAAAATTAAATATTCTTTTATATGTTTTCGAAGCTATTATAAAAGAAAAAGTTTTCAAAAATATTTATGTTTTAAAAATTATTTTTCATAATAAAAAATATATTCTCTTCAAAAAAATTCAATTAAATTGAAATGTTTTTTTTAAAAGAAAATTATTTTGAAATTATTCTATAAAAAGTTTTTCAATTAAAAGTTAATTTCATTAAATGAAATTTTTGTGACCATTCAAAATCCTTTTGGATATAAGATGACAAATTTTTAATAGATTATTATTTACTTGTGAAATGATCCTTGAATGTCATTTTTATTCTTTCTTTAATGGTTTATGTTTAGATGGAATGATATATATGACACTCATTCCTCTTCCATGGGTTATATACACTCGAATTCCATTTCATTTAAATAGTTTTTATTTGATGAAATGATTATAACAGATATCTCTTTTACTACGGTAATGATATGATAAAAAGTTTGGATACCCATTTAATTTCATGGGTTATGATATTATGCTTATGAAACCCATCCATCTTTATGGGTCTTGATATGATGAATGTTTTATTATCTTTTAGTGCATGTATGTATGATTTTTCATGTGATAGGTGAAACCTATATCTTCTTTCAATTAATTGGGTAAATATTTATATCTCAAGAGATAATGATTGGAATTATGTTAATAGACCTGATCTGCTATGGATTATGGGAAATCCCAATCCACTATGGGAAGATGGGCAAACCCGATTCACTCTGAGAATATGGGGAAAACAATACTCTTTAGGATGTTGGTGAAATCTGGTGCGTTATATGGAAAATACTATTACTACTAATGGTTTTATGTCTCACCTAGTATGTGTATTCCCCATGAATTTCCCTGATATGTTTTTTAAAATGATTCATGACATATAAAGAATGGCGTTACATGTTTATGTGTCTGTGGTAACATATATCTATTATTCCTTTGATATGGTAATGGGGTTAATTTTCCTTATCATCTTATAATTTCATGTCTTATAAACTTCAAATATTAATTTCATGTCTCATGATTATGATTTTTTATGTAGGTAATGATATTCAAATGTTATGCTCATGTTCTCATCCATAGATGTTCATGTTATGCTTACGTATTTCCTTTTTTACCATTACAAAGCATTCAATATCACCCCTCTCATATGTATCCTTTCCTTGAGTCAAGAATAAAGATTCTAAGTTGTAGAACTAAAGGGGAATATATTTATGTGAGATAGTTATGATCTTTCATATTACTAGAATAATTTATTTCTTGTTTCCAAATACACTAAACTACTTCTATCAGCAATCATGTACTTTTTTAATGTTCTCAATATTCAAATAAATTTATGTAATAACCTTCTATATTAATCCTTTTTCACTATATTATATATTTTAATTATATAAGGTAACATCATGAACTATTAAATGTATTAAAGAATCTAAGCGAAGTTACACATTAATGTTACATTGATGAAAAATCACCATGTGAATAGATATTTATTAATGTCCTAATAAAATGTGAAAAATCAGATGGATCTAGGGTAATAAAACTAATATTATATACTATATCTGAAAAATTATAACTTATAGGTTTTATAATTGGACCAGGATCACTCTTTTGAGGAATAATTAGAAAATTTTATGGATCATAGTGATAAAGTACTAAAAAATAAAACAAATCACTCAGTAAAAGTAATATTGTGAAATCATATGTTTGAATAAGTTATGTGAGAACTCAAAGATTTAATGAAGAAAATGTACCTTTAATTATACTAATCAATTAAATTAAATTTTAAGGGTGAATTATTTTATAGAGGGGAAGGTCATTGTGAGACATAAGATTTTACTATGAATTTTACTTATATAATATTCAAAAGTGTTATAATTTTAATTTTTAAAAATTAATTTTGTTCAAATTGTGTAATTATTAATATAATGTAATATAAATATAAAAAATGAAAATAAATAATTTATTTAAGATATAAATTAAATTTTTTTATCCCAATGGACTATGTAAACAGACATGAGTGGTGGTGAATCAAGTGTTATAAAATGTTTTCTATCATAATTTCTTCTTTTAAACATTCAAACAATTTTCACATGGACCTCAATTTTTTGATTGATACAATTGGTTATTTTGATGTTTAACCTAGAATAAATGTATATGTAAAGTAATAAAAGAAAATAAATCACAAAAGTTGTTTTTATAGAGTTTTATCCCCCCTATAATCCAACTCCTTTTCATGATCCAGATTTCTAAGTCATAAATTCTCTACAAATTTTGTTTATCAAAACAGGTGGAGTTCTCGGGTGTTGTACTAAAACCAATGCACACCAGATTACATAGGCATGATATCACTATATTACACAAGAGAAAAATATTCAAACTCATTTAACTATTAAAAATTAGAATCCAACCAATTTTTTTATCTTTTCTTTATCCTCATGATATAGATCGGTAATGCTATACATGGTTGTATATTCACAGTCAAACAAATATACTTTCACAAATAATATAATTATCTTTGGCTACATAAATATATTGATAAAAATTGATGAAACTTAGCCTCTGAATCTGTATAGCTTCCATTTCATCTAAAACTATTAACTGATTTCCCACCTTAAATATTATTCTATTAAAATCATCAATATAATTTTAGGATTAAAAAAACAACATAGATTATACTACCATGGTTTTATGAACTCTGTATTCTTATTTCATATTCATACAAAAAACATGTATGGCTTCAATAGATGATATATCCTTTCTAATGAAGCATAATTCTATTCTTTGTGTAGATTCATGGTCACTTGGAATTTTTTTTCACCATTCTCAAAAGAGTCATTATATGATCTTCGATATATTTTAATATTCATATTACATTTAGAGTCTTAGGTTCCTCCCAACTCACTAAAACATGTTAATCCATCCACCCTAGTGATTCTACCCTTCTTCTCTATTTTTTCTCTTATCTTCTAATATTTTCACATGAATGATCAGATACATTAAATGTTTTCATTCAATTTAAATATAAATAAATGATATTATAATTGAAAAAATCATCCTCCTACACAAAATAAGCATTATAGAATAACAATTTAGGGATTCATACAATTTTCATTGTATTTATTTTTAAAAATAATGTATATTCCACAAATACCCACCATAAATTCACATTTCATGATTGAATTTTTTTTTATTTTTCAATATCCTTGACATTATTTTCCAAAAAATATAACAAAGTTAAAATTTGGAATTTATTATCCAATGATATATTAAAATAAGAAAATATGAATATCTATCAATGTATAACCCTCTTCCACTTTCTTAAAAAAAATTTAGTAAATTACATGACTAATAATTAATTGGTCTATTATAGACTCAATAATGTATAAAATATTCATGAAAAATTAATATGTTCATTTAAGTTATTTTAAATAAGTTGAAATTCTTTCAAATTTGGGTTTTTATCATTATAGCAATAAGGATAATTTTATCAATCCTAAATCTAGTCCTTTCAAATCAATATCAATTTTTAAACATGAATAAAAAAAATCATCAAATATAACATTCTTATGAATCATGTACTTATAGAAACTAGGTATTTAAATTTGATAATTATTATATGATGTATTATATTTTCCACTAGTAATCAAATATTAAAATTAAGGGACAACAAATTGTGTAAAATAAATTTCTATATCATGAAAAATAAATTTCATCCATTTCCCAAGATTATCCAAGAATAGAAAAATGAGACTATATAAAATGATGAAATGAATAAAAATGTAAATGGGATAACATTCACTGAAGAAGATAATGAATCATATGTATAGAAATTATTGAATTTGTGTGGTTAATGTTACCGAAGTTATAGACGAAGTCCTACTATTTATGTAGGTATCCATAGTGCATGATGAATCATCTGTTATCTTGACGGTACTCATCTTTCATCCCCAATATGATATATCCTCTAATGAAAATTATGAATTTGAAGAGATAGAATGTAGTGAAGTGGATATATTTTAAGTATGAATCAATCATATAAACATAGTGCCATCATGTGGTAAAGATTTTTATAGCACTTAAAGACCCTCCATGGTTTTTGTTTCATTTGTTCATCTATTATAACAGATGAAAAAACTATACATCCATCCTCATACAACTAATTAATGAAGGAAAATCAACTCGTATATTTTATCATATTGAATTTTATCTTGAAATATTATCTTAAATGGGTGGATAATAATGACGATTTATGTTTTATGGAATGATACACCTTATCAAAAAATCAAAATATTAATTATATAACTTATATATATTATATACATATAATGATTTAGTGAGTAACTCCTTCAATATATCACATACACAAAATCCCAATAGAATTTGTTTCATTTCATTTTTTATCTCATATAATAATATTTGAAAACACATCAAAAACACATTTTTGATATCATCAAAAACATTTTTGAATGATATAATTTCCTTTTCCTTAAATCAGATAATTTTAAATAACTTGTGAATACCCATCCATAATACTTTTGGATTTACTCTAAAACACATTGAGATAATCTATATGAGTGAAACATAATCACTAATTACTAAACAAAAAAATTTGATCCATAAATAATATATAACATTTTCGAAAATTATGAATCATAAGATTCATAAATTTATCAAAATCGTGGACTTTGGAAAAGAATTAACATTACTCAAGATATAACAGTGTCTAGAATGTTCTCCAAAAACATATAAATCTTAATGAATATTTACCCTAGTATAAATCATCTGAAAGTGTGAATTATAATTTTATCCCTTTTTTCAATACATCATGTAACTATGGGACACACTGTTTGTCAATATTATAAATCAAAATCCTATGTTCTAGATTCTTAGATAATAGAGTGAACTATTTGGTGAATACATCACATGTCTTTCTCATATATGGATAAGTACATCACATTTCACTTATTTTAATAGAGAATAAAATCATATTTACAATCTGGGATTGGCTGAACAAGCTATAAACTATCCAAATTAGGGGACTAGATTTCATTCATTTTATATAATAGGACTAGTCATTCATTTATTGAACTCCTACTGAGGGTGTTATCAAAAATATACCCAACCATCCTCATACTTGTAAGTTTTTTTCACACTTTATTATGTATGATATCAATTTATGATGGTTATCCGGCTTGGTATCTCACCAACCTTTATTAGTGGGGCTCAAATATGGATCTTGGAGAATTTTTATACAAAATACATTTATATGAACTCCATGTGGTATCAATCATGGGTCATCTAGTGCATAAAAACGGGATTTTTACCTCATCAATATATTTTTTACCGCTATATAAGATTCGCAACCAGGTTAACCTTAAGATTTCATCATAACTTATAATATTTTATAGAGGAAATTGGTTAAGGTTAACTCAAGTTCATACATTTAGAGGTCAAGTGTTATTATAACTCACAACATTTATATATATATATATATATACATTTATATATACAACATGTAAGAATTATAAGAATATTTTTCCTCTAATATGATAAATTTTATATTATTTAACTCCTTAAATAATATTTATAAAACCCAACATAAGTTCTTATCTATCATTTTATATATGATAAACTACGAAATTATGATTTTTTATATTAAAATTTCCAGGGTTTTGTTAACTTATTACATCATATGTATTTTTTTTAACATATATCAGTGTCTATCAAATACAACCCACCCATTAACCCATTAGCTAAATATATATACATATATATAAAGTACTCAAATTTTTATAATGGTGTGATTCTGGAATCATATTCTTAATTTTCTAATATTTATTCATATTTAAGCATCATAACATCATAGAATAAAATGTTATAATATCAACTGATGTTGTTTACTAAATTTTTCTTCTAAATTAATAAATATCATCCTTAAAACCATTTATATATAAAATTCCATAATAAATAAAAAAATGTAACCAATTAAAAAACTATATTACTAAAACATCCTAAAACAAATTAATATAATGTTATGTTTAGTCTTTTAAAGAAACTAATTTATCTATTTCTATTCATCTTTACATGAATACCTAAAACAATTTTAGAATGCTAATAGTAATTCATATTGAAAATTTGTTGGGAATAATTCCCCAAGGAATATTTATATTCAATTTTCTAATATAAATAGTTGCAACTCTTTAAATTTTTATATCATCGCATATCCTAATATCGTAATGAATTAAGTAAAAAATAAATTTAATCTTATTCTAATTAATTCTTCAAAAATAGCGATATCCACTTTATATGGTAAATAATTTTTCCCACTTACATTATTTTATTCCACCAAAGCTACTAAAATATTTATTATATTATGTAAAAATCACCATATGTTAGTATGGATTAATCCTTTATTTGTTAACACTGATCATATTTAAGTTCAATCATACTCCCATTAACCTCATAGTCACTTCATTCATTCTATATAAATACAGGTTCCCGATCTGGACAAAGCCTCTTCCTTACAAAAAATGAAAAACATAAAATGTAGTAGAGTAAGGTGGTTTACATTGGTGAGAATAGAGCATTCCGCGATCTTTTTTGTCAACAAGATGTGACCGGAATTATGGGATGAAAAAGTAACACTATGAGGAGACCTCCATAACATCCCTCTTGGATAGAGCATCAGCAACCTGGTTTTCCTTTCTATAGACATGAATATCTTTTAGTTGAAGATGCTCGAGAGGACACAAGCATGAAATACATGATGGAAGAATCCTCCATGGAACATCCATGGATCTTGTCTGCAAGATGTGCAGCACTGTACTTGAATCATATTCCACCCATTTTTTCCTACAACCATAGTTGACATCATAGTTGATTGCTTTTATAATAGGCAATAATTCAGAATCAATCTCGTAATAAAGTCTAATATAGTGATAGAAGAATCCCTTAACGAAGACCCGTTGGTTACGGAGCACCCCCACAACACCTCAATGGTCCTAGTGAACCATATGTCACACCAACAACATTCAATTTCATCCAATATGATATGGGATGAATCCATCGAATTTATTTCAACATCAATGGTTTCATGATACTTCCTCATACCCTAAGCGTTTTCAAAATAATAAGATCAAAAATAGTATTATTCATTTCCCATGTTTGTATCTTGAAAGTATCTTGCACTTCCCTTTAAAAACCTATCAGACCAAACATAAAAGAGGGCTTGTGGTTTTCTAAAACAAATAGTTTTATCTCCTTCAAAATCTGAGCAAAGTTCTTTGTAATTGCAGTGAGAAGATGTTCTATGACCTGATCACTTTGAACAGTAGCAATGACTAATTTCATGATAGCATCTAGATAGTGCATTGATAAGGGAGTCCCAATGACCTCCTGAAGATGTTACCAAAATCTAAAATAGAAGTTTCATTTAAAGAAAAGATAATGAATTGTTTCCTCATCTTGTGTGCACAAATAGAAAAAAGGGGATAGATGTATGCATGTTCTCTGCAGGAGGGGTTGCACAGGTGTCTTGCCTTTTCAAATCTTCCATAACATTAGGTAATTGGAAGGGAGAATTAAAGGTTTTTTATAATTCTACATCCAAAAAGAAGAAGTTACAGTGTTGCCACATATGTTCCTATAATACTACCTTGAAGGAAACCTAGCATAGGTTCGGAGTGTCCATATCATGGTGTCAACATCATCATTAATTCTATAATATCGTTCTATGTTAAAAAAAATATTTTATAATTATGAGATAACATTAATTTCATTTTATAGGTAATTTCACCTATTAAACTATTGATATTATATCATATATTGTATTCTATTTTTTCAAATAATATTTCTTGAAAATATAATATTTCATAAAAATATTCCATTAATGGGTATTTTAATTTCATTCATTGATATTTTATCAAATGGATGGATAAACAATTTATCCTTGATAAACACTTTTATCCTCTACTTCTTCGCAAAACAAGTAATAGAATCACGATGAATCATTAACCATATTCATTAAATTAATTGCCTCATTTTATTCCTAAGAACTCTTAATTATCGAACCATGTCTCTTATCACATAATAGAGTTGAAAAAAATATATAAATTATTTGGATATATATATTGGATCTTAATAAATACATTTATAACCTATATTTTTTATCTAGTCTATTTGATTCAAAAAATGAATGTCACCTATAACCTCAAAAAATTCATATTTTTATTTTGAACAAAGGTGTATTTATAATAGTTGAAAAATATAATTTTAAAATAATATTCTTTCTAAATTTAGGAATTAATTATTATAACATACAAACCTAACATGGAAATTTCAAGGCTTTTATAAACTGCATCATGAATTCAAAATAATTCCACCATATAGAATTATTCGACCACCTTCATGAAAACCCTAGATTGGATTCACAAAGAAACATTATTTAATATTTCAACTATCTTTTCTTCTTTTTGTATTAACTTTTACTTACTAGAACTACCTATAAAACACTAGTTTCATGTAATTATATGAATAGCCCATATATTCTCAATATTAAGAATATATTGAATAAAAATTTATAATTTCATTAAAATTGTCAATAAAATTAAATAAATGATAATGGGATGAATTTCATAATAAGAATAAGTCAATTTTATTCCCCTTTTATAGAGTTAAACAAAAAATAAACTATGAGAATAATAAAAATTCTCATCTAATTTTATTAAACAAAAATTGTTTATATGATCTTTTCAACATAGAAATGTGATAAAATACATGTTATATAATTTACAATAATGATTTAAGCATCCTATTTTTCAATACAAGGTCTTCTTTTCTTGATTTCATAGAACTATATTAATCGATACTTTTCTATTTATGCCATTATTTATATTTAAATCCCTTATAAGTCATATAGTCGATGAGTTGATTTTGTTAGAACAACATAATTGGATTCTATAACCAAAAAAATTTAATGAAACATTTATTCTATTCTATTCACTTTTATAATCAATCATATTGAATATAATTAATCATACACAATCTTATTGATTATAGGATATTAAACTTTCATAAATTAATTATGTACATAATCATATTAAGTACATGTAGAGTGAATAATAATCTTTTGTTCATTATTAATATAATGATTATCAAACATAATGTGTATCGTTATTATTCCATAATAATCTATACTTATCTATTGAAAATTTTCAACTCGGTTATACTCAATAAGGAAATGATCTAACACATATAATTTCCCATCAATTATTTTATTAAATGAGAAGTCTTTTTTAAGAACTTTTTTCAAGTTACTTCTCTTAGGTGTAGCATACATTATGTTCATCCTTAAAAAAATTCTCAAAATTTTATTTAATGATGATGATGTTTTGCATCTACAATAGATAATTTTTTCCAATGATTTTCTTATTATATTACTTCATAATAAATAATTTCATTGAATAGTATCATACTAAAATAATGACCAAATTTTAAAACATGACTTATCCATTATTGTTCTAAGATCCATATTTAAATAATAAAATAAGTCTGTTATGGTGTTCTTATCACAAATAACTTTTTCAGGTATAGAACCATCTAACCCAAATAATATATACATAACACTTGGATTGTTTGGTGGAAAATCATTATCCAATCCACCACATGTCTAAACACAAAATTATTCCTCTATTTTCATAACTGTTAGGTTTTCGGAGTCAGTGTAACACAAAGGGAATTCCAAAAAATAAATATAACAGTCGATAATCTAGGGGAACATGAAATTGTCACATAAAAACCAAGAAGGAAAAACAAGAGTCACATATTAATTTTTTATAATATAATCATGGGGAACTCTGCTATTTCCCAAAACAACATGGTTATATGATCATTGTCTTTAAAAAATCATCTTTTGATGGAATGAAACACATTGAATTTTAGATGTATTTAATATTACCAAATTATAGTAAGTATTATATTTTGAATAAATTATTTTGGTGATTTAGTTTTGAATAATATACTCTATAATTAATATATATTTTTAATCCATAATGATGAATAACCCTTTACATACCCACATCTTTGTTTTAGTCACTAAAAAATAGAATTCAAAAATATTTATATATACTGACACTAATAATATGCATATGATATATATAATCTTCAAATAAATACATAGATTTATATGAGACTGACAATCACTACATGAGTAATCCTAGAGGAGCAGATGACCAACTATCTTCCCCTTTCTAGATAAGTCATACTCCTATAGGCTAGTGTGCAGTGAAACCCCATATCCCTTTAAAAGGATAGACTTTAATCTAGAGAGAATACAAATATTCATAAATCATAAACCAACTATATATAAAACATATTCCAAAACTAAATTTATCATCATAACACAAATACAAAATCAATGTTATGGTCAGTGAAAAACTATATTTACATTCATACATAGCATATAATGTGAAGATTAATTTTCTAGAGTTGGTTAAAAATTAAAATAAAATTATGTATGATTATGTATATAAATAGTTTAGATATTCTAATAAAATATGAAATATCCTTTAAATAAATAGACAACTCAAGTATTTAAACTTGAGATAAATAGTAATGTACCATTCCTAACCTAAATGATTATTATAAATAGTTTATAATTTTAAATTTAAATTATGGATATTTCATAGTTATAAATATTTCTGGTTATATTATATTTAATAAGAACATTTAAGATTCTTTATTATATTACATTCTCAATTACATGATTTTTATGAAATATAAAAATTAATAATAATATTTGTATTATATAAAATTTTTACATAATGTAAATATCAAACAATTAATATAATTTAAATTATGATCATATGAATCATTATAACTATTTTTATGTGTATTAAATAGTACCCCAAATAAGGTTCTTTAATTTAAAAAATTCGAATTTATTAAATATGATCAATTCATAATTTAAATTTAAACAGTTTATATTTTGGCCTTTTTTGAAATGTATAAACATTCTATGAATTTTTCTTATGAAATACAAATAAAAAATTGTATTTCTTGATCATAAGGCATGATATATAATTTAGATAAAATGTATTCCAACTATTAAACTTTAATATTTACAAAATATTTATTTGTAAATGTATCATAAATTTTTATTAGTTAATTATATAATATTAATAATTAATTTCATAATTACCATGTTACAAATTATGTAGTATACCAAGAGATGGATTTTATTATTATTTTTAATAAATGTATATATAATCATCAAACACAACTAAATATAACTATATTTAATTCTATTTGTACCCTTTCACGGAAAGGGTGACCTACATAGACACAATGTTCATTTTCATTATGTGGTCAAGTTGTGTGAAGGAATCACCATAGTTACCCTTATGGAAGATAGTTTCCTAACAGTAATCCATCAGTTTCCTTCATCTATCTTGACAACATAGAGGTAACACCTCACATACCATTATATAGCCTATACATGTTAAGGAAACCATTTCCCTTACCTTTACATATAACAACTAAATAAAGGTATTGTTTCTATTATGTTTATGATTCCATTCTAAAAAAAGTTAACAACCAAGAATTCAAAATGCTACTATTTTTATCAATTTTTAACACATTCCATGCATGGTGTCAAAAATCTGGAGAATGGGCTGACTTTGATACAATAAATGTTATTTGAAATGGTCCAATATTAATCTTGTGTTAATTTAGAAGTGATTTTATCACTTCTAAAGATCATTCATGCATAAATAATGATACTAAATAAAACATGGAAATGAGTAACTCTTTAAATTTTGTAATTTACACTGAATAATATACTATAGAATCCTAAAAACACATAAATATTAGTTTTATTAAGTTAAAATAAGAGAAATATGAAGTCATCCCACCTCTATTTCCATCTGTGGGCCAAGATGAATCAATCTTCGCATGGATGTGATTTATCCATCTACTATGAAATAATAGTGTATCTAATTAAATTTATGAATAATAAGAGATTTATTTGTTTAATGAATAGTTTAGATAAGAATAAATTAATCCAATACATAATTATTTTTTCAAGCCAACAATCCAATACATACACATTCATCACATGGTACTAATTTAAATAACAACTGAGGATGATCCTTGGGAGTTTTTTCATTTATTCATGCATTATAGCACATGAAAAAATGTTATAACCCAAATTATGCATTTGATTCACGATTAAATACCCTCCTTTATATGTTATCTTATGGAAAATTATTCATTAAATTATATCTTACTTGGGGCAATGAAATGAGTTTATAGGCTTCATAAAATAGTTACCTTCATGAAAATCATAATTTTCCTTATATAGAATATACCTATATATATTTAAAATAAAAATAAATATTTATGGTGTAGATCATTTAAATATTTCTCTATGTCAAGAGCTAAAAATGGTCTGAAATAACATCAAATGCTTCAAACTTTTGTGTGATAAATAAAAAGACTTATATATATATATATTAATTCATTTATGAATTTCTCAAAATGTCTTACAATCTAATACATTATCGAAATGTGAAAGAGTAAAATGTTGTACTCCAACCCAAATCACTTATATCAATGTAGATTGTATTATAGCCTTCCTATGTCTCTTACACATTCATATGTCTTATGATTTTCATAAATCATCTCTATGTGACTCAAATCTATTATGCTTATGATAAATCTATTACAGGAACCTCGACAAGATCAATTCTCTTACACATAGATCAAATGTTTTATCCTCTACAAATATATTTTCCATTTTTGTGAAGTCAACTATGCTTGAAAAATAGCTTACTCAAATGATAAATTTATATTCCATGTTCAAATCTGCTACAGGATAATAAATATTCAATATTTACTTTGAATGAACTCTAACAATGTTCTAATAATCTATAGGAATTTTAATCCACCTAAAATCAAATTATAAAAAATCTAGATAATTCCATAATTTATTATAATAATTCCAAAAACTATTAATCCTGTTCCAAATAAATGAAACCTAAAAATAATTAAGGAAAAATATTCTCAAGATCCTTTACTATCTTCTCAACTACTACATTATTTAAACCAGTACATAACATAATCTAAGTGATATACAGTATTTAAAATACCAATTATAAATTATAAACTCCATGAATAGATTTTATACATCAGATAGCTCTCTGAAATACCTTGAACATATTTTATAACATTAAAATAGAAGTTATACAAAATTTCAAATTTAAGTTCAACCTCATGCCCCACCTTCAACACTTATCTTATAATATAATTACTATAGAAAGTTCTTCCTATGATTTTGTAAATGTTTTTAGAATATATATAAACTCTATAATCATATGATGTTTCCTTTTCCATTCTATATAATTTATAAATCTCACTCCATGCATCATATAGTAACCAATGGCATTATCTTCAAAAACACTTGTTTCTTATCTTCTTAAATTTTAGTGATGTGATCATATAATATATTATATACAACATATAAGATATAAATATTGGTCTTCATAGGGTCTATAAACTTTATTTATTTATTTTGATATGGGAAAACTCCAACATACATATACTCTCACAAATTGAAAACAAATACAATTAATGATTTTTTAAATCCAATGACATGTTGACCAGCCGATTTTGAATTACAGTTATTTCAAAACATTTAGTATAGATTCATTGTTAATGTTGTTCAAATAATTGAAAAAAATGGAAATGGAGTAAAATATTCTCCCCCTAAATAAAAATTTTGGTAAGAATTAAAAATATCCTTCATCCCATTTAAGAATTTCAAAAGTTCTACGATAAGGATGTCTCCTCAAACTAACTCTTCAAATTTTAAGAAATTTATGTTATCCCTATATGATTTCTATAATAAATCTATTTTCATAATTAATTACATGGTAGAAGGGTGGTTCCATACCCATATTAGAGAATTATCATGATTTATGAAACTCTATATATACATTGGTAACCTAGTATATAAAACAAGATTTGTTAATTTAGAAAATGGTTTTAACATTTACTCACTTCAATGTGACACCAACTTCTAAATTTTTTCTCATGGGGGAAGTAAAAATATATTTACAAGATACTAAAATATCCTGAAAATAGTTGGAAACACACAAGAAATCATTTTTTGTAAATTTATTATTTACTCCACTTGGTTATATAATCACTCCCCCGTAATTAACATAATGTAGAAGTGTTATAATTGTGTTGGGAGATTTAAAATCCCACTACATCATTCAGATGTTTAAGGGTCTTTCAAGATTTCTGGATTCATTGGAATTTAAAAAAAATCTATAGTAGCCTTACACAATTTGATATCTCCATCTACAGGGATTCACTCCAACCTTCATCACCTTCAGCTATTATAATTTTAGCACAACCAAAATATTATTTGAAACATTATGAAAATTCCATTATAATTTCAATACGATCCTTCAGGATTGGAAAAATTTCTCAACCCAAGGAATTCATTCTATGATGGCCTACTGTTCTTTAACCACTCATTGATTTCTTCACCTTTTAGTTTCTATATGTGTTAACCTTTAGGTATCATGGCTATCCTAATTTTATCTTTCTATACTATTCGAATAAGATTACTTTCATTTTGAAGAAGAGAAATTTCCATTGATTAATCATTCTTTATCATCTTTTTATATTATAATCAATATGTCTGTGTGGAAAGAAAATAAAATTTTATCTTCCTGGAGATGTTTGTGTGTGAAGACACTTTACTATTAAATGTTTTCATGTATCTAGATATTATTGGGATTTTTTTCATTATCTTTTAATATATATTTTTATATAGGGATCTATATCATAAATTTTACCACACAATAAAGACCAATCTATCAACATTAATGCCCACATTTATTAGCACTAGATTCAAACTCTTTAGTAAACCTCACAATCTATTTATAATGAGGTCAACAACAAATCCAATCATAGAATCCCTTTTTGGATTGATTCACTTTTATATTTTTGATTTATCACTTAATTCATAAATATCATTAACATATTTTAATTATATATGATGGAATATATTTCTATATTATATGAACTTTTTAAATATAGGTTTTACACCATAATAATTTTTCCCTATTGACCTCATTGGAGTATCTAGTTCAACTACATTTTGTACTGATTTATCACCCATGGTAGACTTTTTTACTTGCTTCACCTAATTTTCCATCAATGGTGTTTCATTCATTTAAAAATTATATAAATGAATCCTATAAGGGTTATAACAATATATAATATAGTATTGATCACCAATGTTGATAAAATCATTAAAAATATCAATTAATTCAAGTATCATTCTCATAGATAGATTTATAATTTCCTATATTTTATTATTTACTGATGTTATTTTCCTTTTTATTTCAGTTATTCTTACCCTTTTCAAAGCCATATTATTTCCACATATACTAAATTTTTGTGCTAGAATGAAATTCCCCCATTTCCAAACCTATATAAAGACCATCATCTCCCAATTTATATTTTTCTCATAATAGAGAAAGAAATGCGTCCATGTTTTCGTTAAAATTATATATGAACAATTTTAGAACCCTTTTCTGGTGTAATTATTGAGAATTGTTTTGGTACATGATCACATAAATCCATGAATTTGTTGTCGAATTATCATAAATTTTTTAATTCAACATTTTTTAAAAAATTTAACTTTTCCATAGACTTCTAGAAAAATATAGATATATGTTTAACTAAATGAATTGGGTTATAGGATACCATTTTTAAGAGATAAAGGCGGATGTTTCTCTAAATATCACTAGCTATTATTTCCACCATTTAAATTATTATAATATATACTCATATATATGATAGTTTAGCCGTAAATCCTTTCAAAACATGTTTGAATATTTCATATTTCTCCACTTCTAGATTTTTTAACTTCAGCTAAAGAAATTAATGCTAAAAAACTTACCCTCATATTTAGATGATCTCAACATTATTTATAATAAATTTTCAACATAATCACGTGATCATCATGCATATTAATCATTTCATATCATTAAATATCTTTATCCTTCAACCTATTTTCTTCAAATTCCAATTGTGAATTAGTGACATTTTTAGACACCTGATGTAGCTACCCCAATTCATGAATAACTATTCAGAAAAAAATAACACTTACATCTAACAAATAACTATTTTCAAATCATAAAAACTAATGAAACAATTTCAATACAAAATGATTCATACACTTCCATGGATTTTATAGTATTTTTAGGGGATTTATATATTCATACATTTTCAACCAATTCTTTTTCCATGGAATCAATTTCTCTTTGATGATATGATTTTATATAAATCACTCCCTTGATAAATAAAAACACAAATGAATAAAAATTCTTAGGATATTTGTTTCTATAATCCGTAATTTAAAAAGATCTATATGTGACACATCAAAACAATCTTCAATATAGCATAATATTTGAAAACAAAAGTAACAATCATCAACTTATTTACTAAAAAACCTCACAATTATGATTATATTCAATTAATGCTACATAATTTTTATTATTTGAGATATTTATTAGTTTACATACCTTTCTATTTTTTATATTTTTTATGATATCTATTAATACATACATATATTTCTTATAGGGATGGAAGAAAAGTCTTCCACTTAACTCACTATTATCTAAAATATACACATCATGTAAATCATGTAAAAGAATTAGATATATTTTTAGAACCAATCATAGATGTACTATTCTATAATATTAGTTTCGATATAATTATAAATCCAATAAGAGAGAACATAGGTTTTGATGACAATTGGTGTTCCCAGTAGTGCTTGAATACAGACATAGGTGGGGGAGAATCAAGTGTCTTCTGGTTTTTTCAAAATCCAATACCTTTTTTAAACCATAAAATCTTATTTTTTTAGTGAACCATTATTTATTAGATAATACAGTTGGATATATTTATTTTTACCCTTGCATAAACATAATTAAAATGTAGTGAATCAATGTATGATTCATTTATTACTAATTACCAAGTGCATGCCCAATGGGGGACTCCTTACGTGGGATGTTATAATGATCCATCATGTTTCATGATTGCGACGACCAATGATTTGGTCCCTCTCCCATCGATGTGGGAGGTACCTCTTACATCTTTCCAGGGATCAGGCTCTTCTTTCTCCTATTTTCCTAACCTGATATCCTCCCCACTTTTCCTTAAGATTCATTTGTTCCAAATGACCCTGTACTGTTTGGAGGGTTCTTTAACCACCCGATATCAATCACAAAGTTTAATGATGACCCGAAAATTCCGAATCTAACCTTGATTTCAAAGTTTAAGTAATAACATACCTCGATTAATTCGTTTGATAGGTATGTTCTCTGGTAGTTGGACTTATAAGAGAGGATTATTGCAGGTTTTCTAAAAAGAAATAATATTATGATAAAAATTTCATCAAGGGATTATTTAATATGATCCCAGTATACTTCTCCCCATAGCTTCAATGGATATTAGTTCTTCCTCATCAGATATACCTAAAAAATACAAAAAAAGTGTGGCTCTCCTTCTATGCTAATTTGGGATAGTTTACTTAATCTTCATTGTAGTTCCATAATCCCTCAATTATTAGAATACTTGGGAACATAGTGTGTAGAATCCTATGATTGGATAGTCACAATGAAATTATTTTCAATCTTTTTAATCCATGATTTTATGTGGAAAGTTGGTAAGGATCAAGGGTCTAGTGGGTTTGGGAGGATTTTATAGACTAAGGTTGATGTGTGTGGAAACTATGATAAACTACAAAATGGATTTTAATTACTGATCATGGAAATTCATTCCATTTTTGAAAAAAAAATCAGTTGATTGAGGATGGATTTGGGGGAGTCTCAACCTCCTCTACCTTCTTCTTTGGGGTATGAGGATTCTGCTATAGAGGAGGAGCTGCCTAGATGTGGTCTCAACTCTAATGTGGATCTACAAATGCAGGATGTGGAAAGATCAAATAAATCCATGGATACATTATACAATATAGAAGTGTGATCAGAGAGAAAATTGTCTAAAAATCATTCTAAGTCACCAAGGTAGGGTGACTCTTTTGGTCGTTATGTGTTATAGCGTGTTTTATGGAGGGAGTGAGGAAGGAAGAGGATGTTATTATGGTAAGAAAATAGGTTCAATTATTTTCTAATGATAATATGGTCTAAGGGGATGAAATATCATGGGTTAGGCCGTCAATGGATGAGCATGGGGCCCCTGGACTGCGACTAGTGATGAGAATTATATGCATCTTTCAAGCAATATAGAATCTGAGATACTGGGTAATAGTCTTTCAATTCTGTGGTGATGTAAGAGCTGAAGAAGAAATCTGGAAGAGAGAATGTACTATTCCTATTTTCCACTACCTAGGGAGACTAGATCTTCAACGAAATTGAAATCCAAGTTGATTTAAAGTAATCTCAACCCCCCCCCCCTAAGGCTACAACTTTTACACAAGAATACTATAATGTGGTGATTGATCCTTATTTGGAGCTGCTGGTGCAAATTGAAGAATAAACTTTTGGTTTATCGCGAATATTAAATCTAATGACGAAGAGGCTAACTTAATGATTTGAAGGACATTAAGGTTAGTTACCAACAAGGAGTAGAGTTTCTGCATTGGTAAACAGTATTTGATACTAATTAGGGGGTTAAATGATTGGAAATCCGCTAAGATGAGTTCATTTAGTCTTGGGATAAGCTAGTATACCAGTTTGAAGATCATTTAATGTATAATATAGATTCATAGGTTAGCACTAATTCTTGGAAAAAATGTAGAGATATCAAATATGGTCAGCTTTATTTGTACTTTAATAGTTTTGTTATTTCCCTTACCAGTTTAACATATGGTCTCTCACTTTTTCAATAAAATTTCTCTTTAATAAAATGTTAATTTTCCATCATATCATCAAAGAAAATTATAATAGGTGTTTTTACAAGTTTATACCCCTCTATGGAATCTTACTTCTTTTTATTATTGGGTTTTACATGCGATGAATTCATCTCTATAATAATTTTATTTGTATAATTTATTTTGTAAGGGTATTATCCTCAAACCATGACATGCATATTTCCTAGATACTAGATCACAATATTTCACAAGTGATTAATGAATTAGCCCATTTCAATTTTTTATATTAGCATCCCACCTATTACTTTTAATATATTATAAATTATCATGGATTAGATTAACTTAACCATATATTGATTCCTCACTACTCAATCTACTTCATCAACTCATAGAATCTTTCACAACCTTAATGTCGTAAAAAATAGGTTGTGAAACTCAATCTCAACGTTTTTATAGCTTTTTATTATTCAATATTTAATAGAATAACAGTAAATATAAAATTACCTTTTCTTAAACATAACAAATTAATATTGTGAGAGAAATATATCACATCTCAATTAACCTCATCATTAGGAACACATTATTCTCATTTCATTATCCACATTGAAATATAAAAGGTTTTATAGGCTCCACACACTATTCTTCTTCCTATCTTATTCTTATTGGACACCAATATAATTATTCATAGATAATATAATATAGGATTATGCATTGTGTTGAAACATATTCTCTTAGAATACTTTTCCCCACCTTAAGTGGGAGGTTTTTTTCTCTTAACTCGCCTTTATTATATTATTCTTTCTAGAGTATTTTTTTCCACTAGAATCATTCAACAAGGATAAAACACCTCCAATAAGGGGCCGACTCTTCTTATTTTTTTCCCTCTAGGATCTCCTAAATATCTAACATTTATGAGTGGATATATTTAAAGGATTCATTCATTTTCAATAAACAACAATTATGTGCTTATTGGAAGATATAGTTTCCATCCCAAAATCAATATTATAGATTAGGCATTGGTGGATTCTCATGAATTTACTTATATAGTTTTATAAAATTAAAGAATATTCTAATAATATGATTAATGAATTTCCCTCACATGGAATAATATAATTCTTTTTTCTTCTTATACAAGCCCATATTTATCTTCATCAAAATATATAACTCCTAAAATCCACAATTATATCTCCACAGTATGAAAATCATACATCACACAAATCAGATATTGTGGCGCCCTCTTCCTCATTCTCAAAATGTTTTATTCATAAATATATTTATCTCTAATGATCTATTATAGACTTGATTCAATAATGACTACATTATTCATTAAATAATAAAAATATTTTTTTAATTTTAAATATGCATTCATTCCTCCACACTATTATCGTAAACTTCACACCCTTGATGATCATTTTTCAACTTGGAATCTTAGATTTAAAAACCTCCATTATATTTTTATCATCAACAAAAATATCTAATCTCATTAGATCTTACTTTCTAAAAAATCTATTAATCTAGTAAACATGAAATTTCAATAGGTAAATATAATTTTTACGAAAATATTTTTAATTTTCACAACATTCCCATAAATTACCTATTCCCAATGTTATATATATTATAAAATATAATGCATGGGTGAAAATTTTCATTTCTTAGATAAAATGTATTATAAATACATAAATTAATTTACGATTAGTTGTAAATTTATTATGGGATCAAAAAATGATAAAATATGGAAAACTAAAATTTCATACAATATCCCAAATCACTTATGTCTAGATAGAATATATTACATCCTTCTCAATGTGTGTACATGACCAAATTTCCTGTGATAGAAATAAATATCCTACACATGTCACGAATTTCTTAAATTCATGATAAATATATTATGAGAGGATTGTATATCTCAATTCTCCTATATATATATATATATCAAATGTCTAACTCACAACATAAATATCATCTATTTATTAGAATTTTTTTACAAGGGTAACAAATATCCAGTGTATATGAGAAATCAATTTTTCATTTTTCAAATATCCAACTTGAGAATTGATATTCAAAATTTCCTACAAATGAAATCCAAGAACCATTAAATCTTCTTTGAGACATCTCACACATCTAAAATCTCGTTAGAACACTTGAACAAAAAATCCATAAATTATTTGATTAATTTCAAATACTTTTAGATATATTATATAAATGTGGAGTATAAAAATTATTGATGTTAGCATATTATAATGATATTATTTCTGTATTATTAACTTCATCTTCATTTTAACCTATACCCTTCATCATCCAAAAGTTAGCCTACATGTAAAACAATAAATAGTATATTATAAACTCCATTAATGTAATATCCATCATTATCCAGTACTACTAAATTATTTTAAATTGTATAAAATGTTTTAAATTTATCTAATACATGTTGGTAAATTTATGTTCAGTAGTCAACTCCTCTTTCAACACTTCACTTCTAATATAACTATTATAAATAGTGATTACCTTAGAATGTTTGTTTTTAATTATCATGAAAACTAGCTCTACAATTATCTGATGTTTCCTTTCTCATTTTACATAATGGAAAAATCTGAAACCATGTACACTACTACACATATGTCCTTTAACTACAATCAAAATGGTCTTTAACAGCACTAAAAACCCACTTTTAATCATAGCGATGATAAAGGGGGTTCTCTTAATCTATTCTAAAAAGCACTAGTAAAGAGGAAACATTATTCAGGCTAAAAAAATAACTAATAAAGGAAACCCTTTAATAGTTCTTTTTCTAGCACTGAAAAAGGCCTAATTTATCAGCATTTTATTCAGCACGGATAAAGGGCCCATTTATCAGTTCTTTTTCAGAGCGAATAAAGGGCTACCCGCTTGCAGTATATTGTTTATATAACAGCAAACCATATAGACAGACCTATAATTTATACATAGTACACCAAGCACATCACTCCGAGATGAAAACTGCATTTTAAAAACCACACCAAAAAAATGCCTACAATATACATTTAATTTACATCATGAATACAAATCTATCCACCCATGGTATTTATAAAAAGGGATTGTTATTTACATTTCAAAGAAAATGTATTATATAATTAAAATTAAAATTGTCTAAAAATATTTTAAAATTTTAATATTTCTTTTTTTCACCTCTCATCTCCACTCATTAATCTCTTCCCATGGAATCAGTTTTGGAACAACTAATCTCAATAGTAGAAAAATATTACACCTATATAAGAAAAAAAATATTATGTATGTAATTGTATAAATAAATAAATTAAACCTTAATATGAAAGAACACATTAATAAAATGTCAATATTTAATATTAATAACACAATTCGAGTTATACCGGTCACACACTACATTTTATTGAGTTGGGGATTATTAATGCATGGTAAAAATGAGCTATAGATGATTGTCCTAAAAAATCAAAACAATCATGATCCATTTTCTCAGTTTTGATAATGTGACTTGTTAATTTACTAAAATTGTTATCTATTTTAACTAATGACACATTTAGAGTTATATCAGCCACATAATGCATCGTACAGAGGTGCAGCTAACTACTACCTATCACAAATTTCTAATGGGTCATTTTTCTAAAGTTTAAAATCTATCTTAATTCATATTCCTTGTTTTCAGAATGTGAGTGGTATTTTTTAAATTTCATTAGAAACTAAAAGCATGCATTTTGGATCATACTAGTCGCATCGTACATCGATTTGATGTGAGACTTCTTCATACAGATCACACATAACTTATGAATCACTTTCCTAAATTATCAACATAATCGAAGTGTATTTTCTTGGTTTTTAGTGACTCATGGGTTTTGAACAAAAATACCAATTTTAAACTAATAATAGTCAATTTCAGTTATAATACTAACATATTGAATTTAATTGATGTGTGAGTGACTCTTACACATAAAATATATACCTTGGGTCATTTTCATAAAGTATCAAAATAATCAAAATGTGTTTAGTCAGTTTTAAAAATGTCACTTGTTGTTTTTATTTTTATTAATTTCAATTTTAAATAATAAGAGACACTTTCAGTTATACAGGCCACACCATGATTTTTATTGATTTGATGATAATCCCAACATGTCAAAAATCACAAATAGATCATTTTCCTAAAATGTCAAAACAATCCAAATGAATTTTCATAGTTTCTAGTATGTTAATTGTTGTTTCTTCTTAAATTAATGGAAATTTTAATTAAAAATATTTACCGTGAGTTATATTGGCCACACGATGAATCTTAATGAGGTGTAGATTATCACTACACATCACAAACAACTAATAAGTGATTTTTTGAAAATATAAAAATAGTCTAAGTATGTTTTCTTCATTTTATGTATGTACCTTGTTGTTTTTACATAAATTAATGATAATTTTTTAAAAAAAAGACACTTTGAGTTGTATCCTCCACACAGTGCATCAGATTGAGGTTTGGTTGACTTCTATATGTCACAAATGATTCATGGATCATTTTCGTAATGTTTTAAAAAAATATAAATGAATTTATTCAATTTTCAGTTTGTCACTTATTGTTTTTACTTAAATTAATTTCAAATTTAAATAAAAATAATCACATTAAGATATATCAGCCACACAAGGCATCTTATTTTAATTCATATAATTTCTATATGCTGCAAAGTACTAATAGATCATTTTACTAAAATATCCAAATAATCAGAATGTTTTTTCTCTGTTTTTATTATGTCAATTGTTATTTTTTATTATATTAATGAAATTTTTTTAAAAAAATGTACACTTTTAGTTATACCGAACACACTATGTTCTATTGTGGTATTTGGATGATCCATACATGAAAAAAAAGACTAATAGACCATTTTCCTATAATATCGAAACAATTTTAATGTTTATTCTCAGTTATTAATATTTCAATTATTATTTTTACATAAATTAATGGAAATTTTAAATAAAAAGTGACACGTTAAGTGATACCAGCCACATCGTGCATCGTATTGAAATGAAAATTATTCTTACATGCCAAAAATGACTTATATATATTATTCCTAAAATATCAAAACAATAAAAATTCATGTTCTCAGTTTTTAGAATGTTACATGTGGTTTTTAATTGAATTACTGTCAATTTTAAATAAAAAACAGACACTTTGAGTTATATTGTGTGTTGTATTGATGTGTGGATGATTCTTACAGATAACAAACGACTCATGTATCATTTTACTAAAGTATCAAAACAATACAAATGTTTTTTTCTCAATTTTATAGTATGTAAAATGTTCTTTTTTCATAAATTAATGTCAATTTTAAATAAAAAGACACACTTGGAGTCATAACCGGCCATATTTTTGTCATATTAGTCAGTCTGATTTTTTACACTATAACAACCCTTCTCTTTATTTCACAAATAAATATAATTTATTACAAAAAATATTCACATGAAAAAACATTGAATATTGAGAGTTCTAGTGTCTTTGGGGATTATGAACAATACATAACAACTTAAAACAGGAAATACACATCTTAATTTGAAACATCATTTACATGACAAAAAAAATTCATTTGTACTTTTCATTCCCTGGGAAAACCTCAGGACAAACATAAGAAAAGGGTGGGATATAAATCCCATTAATATACTAAACGTGTCATAACATGAAGAATATAGTATATGTTAGGCAATAGACATATCAATGTAGCATAAGAGAAACATGAACTTGAAGGCATGATATAGCATGATGATCATAACATGGAAATGTGGGTCAACATTTAACATGATATTAGCATTAGTTAAGGGTCATTGCACATGAATTTCGAGTAATCACATATTTCACTTGAATTAGCATGATTAAACCCTCATTTAACTTGATGTAACATGATATTAATCTTTACCCAATGCATAGGGGCGTTATCAATGTGCACCCTTCTTAATCATTTCATTTCATGCATAAGTGTGACACATATTTCAAACAACCTAGATTCATTAAACATCGTCATTTGGTCCATGGTTATGGAATGAGGAATTAATACATGAAAATATATAATCACTAAGTAATTGTGCATAAAGATGCTTACCCTTGATATAGAAATGGGAATGTTATTCACTATATAGTGACATTGGCTTGGAATATCGTGATGCATGTTCTGCAGCATAATGGTGTGACATAAGAATTCATAAAAATGGCTGATGAGAAAGAAATTCATATATAATAATATGTTCTTGAAATGGAATGTATGGTTTCATATAGATACATGTCCCACCATTTGTAATAGAATTTAGATTCATAATATAAAATAATTGCATGAATATAAATGAATAACAGGAAGTCCCTTACGTAATTTTAGCACGGTAACTGGTGTACATGAGAAGAATTAATGAGAGATAAAGGGGTATGTCATCATTCAATAATAATGAGTTTAGTATGGCGATGTTTGATATTATACCCCAAAACATGTAATTTGAAAAGACAAGTGTATGTAGACATAAAGGAACAGAAAAAATGACAGAGGAAAAAAATCCCATACTTGGAAGTGTGATCTCAAAGGATTGTGAGCGTCTTGGGAGAGTCTTATTGGGAGTTTGGGGAGCCTTAGAAGGATTTTAGATCAAGAAGGGTAGGGTAGGGATGTTGTATAAGGGTTTTGAGTGAAGAGAAGTGGTCGTTTGTGTTTGTTTATATACCAAAAGAAATGGAATTTTTTATTATATAGGTTTTGGACAACATACAGTAAACTAATCAAAACCATAAACAAACCCAAGGTTTTTTCTCCTGGTTTTTTTTCAATGAGGATTGGAAAGCATTATTTTATTTTTCCAATGGACTAACTTATTAAATGTTTATAATTTCATATGTTGAGGTGATTCACTCACTAAAGGAAATAATTTTATAATGATAAGATGTTTTATATGTCTTGGAGGTTTCACTATGGTTTTCTAAAATATATAAATAAAATATAAAATTATATTTTATTTAAATTTAAAACAAATATTGGCAGAAAATTCCATTTATTGTATTTTATTACATCACTACTGGGTCATTATGATGTCATAAATCACATTATATATTTAAACTGTATTTATTTTTTACCCAAAAATGTTCATTGTCTTAGAAAATTATGAATAATTCACCATTGGATAATTTTTAAATCATGATTCCAAAAATAATATTCATTTTATCAAAATATTTTTATAAATATGTGAAGTTTTTCTTTTAAAATAAAAAATGACCTTTATCGAAAATTCATAGGTTTTGACAAAGGAAACTTTCATACCTTACTAAAAATTACAAATGTATTAAAAAAATTCTACAATTATTTATTTTTAATAAAAATTAAATTATTAATAATATATTATTAAAATAATTTTGAATTATAAAATTCATTACTTCCTCAAAATAGATTTCTTAATTCAATATTATCTAAAATTAATATTTTTGCTTCAAAAACTATTTACAATGTATCAATGATAAAATGAATATATATTCTCATTACAAAAATAAAGAACATAATCATAGTCAAATGGCATTGTTTCAAAACCCCATAAAACACATGCATATGACCTATGGGTAAGGTGTGTGATGGTTATAGACTCTTGGGGGGGGACTCATATAACATCGCCTAGGTGGTAATTTTTATTAACTTCCACATCTCCTATAGGTGGTTCTGTTAAATCTTAATGTGTTGATGCTCAGCTAGGTCATAGTCAAGAAAAAGGCACAATTATGCCATCTCTTTTTCGACCTCTGACAAATAGGCTTCGTATTGTGCTATTTTATAGGATGGGTCCATAACATCCTTTTTCAAGGTAAATTGGATTTGATAAAGCCCAATATTTATACTAATCATGTGGTCATTATTCAAAACCTATATTAGCAATGGTAATAATTCTTAATGGTATTTTAAATCCAAAAACATAAAACCAATGAAGTTAATATGTTATAAAACCATTTTACATTATAATAAATTTAATTAGAGCAAGGGGAATTCTCATAATTAAATGTTTGGGTCATTACAATATTCCCCCCATAAGAAATATTTCCCACAAATTTTATTCCCCACACTAAAATAGATGTGGGTGTCTCTGGTTCATCACTTCCTCCAGTTCCCATGTTGCTTCATGGAACTTGCTATTTCACCACAGCACCTTTATGAGGGGCATTGTTTTATTTAGTAAAAGTTAATCTCTATGGTCTAATATCTTCACCGGCTTCTCTTCATATGAGAGTTCATTCTCTAATGGTACCACCTATGGGTTTAGAACATGTGTTGGGTATGGTATGTACTTCCTCAATAGTGATACATGGAATATATCATGTACTTGAGATATGTTCGGTGGGATTTCTAGTCAATAGGCCACTGCTCCAATGCGATCAAAGATCTCAAAAGGGCCAATGTACAATGGTATAAGATTTCCTTTCTTCCCAAATATCATAACTCTATTCAACAGTGATATGTGGAGGAACATCATATCCCCAAGATCAAACTCTAGGTCTCATCAACTATTATAATCATAGCCCTTATGATGACTCTACGCAACATTAATGAGTTATTGTATGGTTTTACCCTTCTCAACAATTTGATTGACCATTTTTTGACCTAGGAGTTTTCACTCCCCAATATCTTCCTACCATGTCGGTGTTGTCAACCTCTTCCCATAAATGGCTTCATAAGGACCCATTTGGATGCTTGAGTGGAAACATTTATTGCAAGACAACTCAACTAGAGGAAGATATTGATCCCTTCCTCATTTGAAGTCCATCAGTAATTATCTCAACATTTACTCAAGTGTTTGGATAGTCTACTCATATTGGACATCAGTTTGAGGATGATAAGATGTACTTATGTTCAGATCAGTATTCAGATCATTTTGTAGACTCTTAAAGAACATAAAGGTGAATCTTGGATCTCGGTCGTATAGAATAAAGAGTGGTACTCCTTGTATCATTTCCACTTTTCTGATATATATTTGTTCTAGTTGATCTAATGAGAAATCCTCTCGAATTTCAATGAAGTGTAAAGTCCTTATAAGATGATCCAAAACAACCCATATAGCATTGTTTCCATTAGTATCTTCAGATTTCCAGAGCAAAAGTCCTTACTGATGTTCCCCATTTCCATGTTGGTATGTGTAATTGTTACGTCATACCCTAATACTATTCCCTCTTAACCTTCACCTGCAGATATACCACGAACCATTATATATACTCAATGATCTCCTTCTTCATGTTATCCAACTAATAATGCTCTCAGAGATCTCGATACAACATTCAGTTTCCTAGGGGAATGAAGAAATTCTATCTATGTGTATCATCCAAAATCTCTTTCTTTAACTCAATATTTTATGGAACACATATTTTTTACCCAAATCTCACAATTTATTCTAAATTAACATTTAAATATGAGAATTACCCTTTTCTGATGGATTCCACTTTCATTTGAATTTCCACATCATCCTTTTGAACATCCTTTAACCTTTAGAAAAGATACAGTTGAGCTATAATTTATGAATTGATTGATGATGTTCCATTATTTATGATTCCCATGTCCATATACATCAAATATATGAATATTGGATCCATTTCATTACTCATCAATTATATAATTACTGGGTCATTTCTACAAAGAGCGTCTTGTAAATTTTTCACTTTTGTAGGGTGCAAATGGATTGAGCAGTCATAATCTTTGATCGGCATTAAACATCTTCATTGGAACATGATCCCCTCTTTTTGTGTGAATATATAATTGTTTTTTTATGATCTATATATATTTCACGCATCTTCCCAATGAGTCAATGTCACCGAAACTTTAATGTGAAGATTACTACAGCCAACTATAGATCATGCATTGGATAGTTTTTCTCATGAAAATTCAATTTATTATAATTATTGGTAGTGACATTTTCTATTTTGCATCAAAACAAAACCCATGCCCTTATTCTAAGAATCACTTAATGCCACAAAAAGTTATCCACTTTTTGGTAGTATGAGTACAGGGACAGTGATAATCCTCATTTTCAACTCCTTAAGTCTATCTTCACATTCTTTACTCCATGAAAACTATACTCCCTTCCATGTTAGCATGGTAAGACGGTTGTACAATCATGATGAATTTCTCTCAAATCCGGGATAATATACAGCTTACACCAGGATGTTACATATATTTATCACCATTATTGGCCTCAATCATCCCTAAATAGTATCTTTCTTTGAGGGATATATAGATATCCCATTGGTTGTGATGATATTACCCAATGAAGAGAAATTATTTAATAAGAACTCAAACTCATTGTACATTGGCTAGAGATTATCCATTCACAAGGTCTCTAGTACAGTGCTTAAATGCTCCCCATCCTCCTCTTTTTTTGGGAGTATATTAGAATATTGTCTATAAATACTACTGAAAATTCTTCAAGGTAACCATTAAAGACTCTTTATATCATGACCATGAAGATTTATGGATCAATAGTTAGTCTAAAAAGAATTATTATGAATTCATAGTACTTGTATCTTGTACAAAAAGCAGTCTTGGGGATATCCTCCATCATTGTTACTTGATAATTTCCAAAGCACTGATCCACTTTAGAGGAGTATTGAGCACTACATATTTGATCTAATTAGTCATAAATTAAAAGTAGATGATACTTGTTATTTATTGGGATTTGGTTGAGCTTAAGATAATCAATACAGAGGCACATTGACCCATTAGTCTCCATGATGATGAGGACTGGTGCACCTCATGTTGAATCCCTTGGGCGTATAAACCCTTTATCAGATTCTCCTGTATTTGTTTCTTTAGAACCATAAGATCCACTATAGCCATTTTATAGAGAGTTTGGGATATTTTAAATTACCCAGGTATAAGATCAATCTATAATTCAACATTTCTTCTTAGAGGAAGACCAAGAAATTCCTCAGGAAATACATCAATGAATTCCATCATAATAGGAATGTCTTCAATGATTGTTGATCCCTTATACTCAATCATCTAAGAATGATATGCATGGTCACATGGAAGTAATATACACACATGAGATGATGTTTCTAAAGAATATTCATCCTACTCCTTGCACTTATAATGAATCGTGGGTCTATTAACCATATGGAGAGTGATTCCCCTCTCACGATAATTTATTTTGGTTCTATATAGGGAAATCCAATTCATGCCAACAATTTCATCAAATTCTACTAGAGGTAGTATGGTGAGGATTTCTAGTAAGATCAAAAAACAATGTTTGATAGGGTAGGAATTATATTCATGGGTTTTAATGATTTCCCCATTTTTTGTTCTCACTGGAATCTTTACATCAATGATTTTTGGTGGGTTTGGGATTGTTCTACTATAATTTTAAGATATAAATTAATGGTCATAACTCGAATCCAAAATTATTTTCACTATTATTGAATGAATAACTAATTTACCTACCACCACATTATTATATGGGTTCACTTTTTTAGTAGTGATGGAAAAATCTCACCCTTGTTTCCTTGGATGTTGTTGGTTGCCACCGAAATCCCTTGGCGTAGGGACCTATTTTACAAAGTAACATAGTTCATTATATTTCAAGAAATGAACAATGCATTAAGGGTTAAATGGAGTATTCCTCTCCACTATCATAGCTGTGGATTTTTCTTGTCAGTGGTTAGTGGTTGGGTGCTCTTCTCTTCTACACCAGAAGCATCTCCTTGTCACTTTTAGGAAATTTATTGGGTGCTCCATTATGAACCTTTGGAAAGTTGGGTGATGGAATTTCCTAGCACCATTGGATTTATCTATCAGATCACTAGAATTAAATTCCACCTTATGATTCTTACCCCTATGATACCCATGATCTTCTACTACCTTAATTTTGTCATTGAGGGTACATCAAGAAATTTCCTCAATGCTCTTGATGTCGCAGATTGTTAGGGCCTTCTGTAGGTTAGGTTTTAGCCCACCAAAGAAGCGATCAACTTGGAATTCAGGTCTAACAACAATGACATACATGTATCGTTCAATCCTTGTGATGTATTTCTTGTATTATCCGTTGGATTCATGGCTTTTTTTCTTGAGGGAAAGTAATTCCATTTCCATCATATATTGGATGGTGCGTGGAAAATATGTATCATAAGATATTTTCAGGAATTCATTCCTTTCCAATGAAATGATATCATCCTCTGGATTTGTATTTTTTATCAATGTCCACCATTGATCAGCTTCACCCTCCATATGATAGGTATCCAGAAGTACCTTATCTTGTTTAGAACAATGAAGGATGGATAAGATATTTTCAATAGTGTTGATCTATTGTTCGACAATTGAGGGATCGAATGATCCATTAAAAGTGGGAGGCCATTATTTCATGTATCTCTTGATTGTGACTTGTTCTTTATGTGGGGGGGGGGGTTAAAACATCCTCTTGATCCATATTTCTACTTAACACTTGACCTAATTGAATGTGTATCATGAAAAATTTGGAAATTCTCGCTCTCATCAGTTTGGGAATCTCATTAGAACAATCATCACGTTGATCTCCACGTCGGTTGTTAGCCTGAGTCCTCTTATTACTAGCCATTGGCTATAATAAAATAAAAAATAGGGGTAACAAATAAAGTGGAATCCAAAGACAAAAAGGGATAACTTATAAATTACATTTATTTCCATAACATATGAATTTATAGGTTTCAATCTTTGTTATCCATAATCTAAATCCCAATATATATTATTATGGGATTTTTATATTCCATGAAAAATGGTTCATTCAAATATTATGAATTTACTAAAGTATATCACCTAAACGTTTCATAACCAAGAGTGAAACAAGGCCTATTATCGTGCACCATTTACCTTTCATGTCTAGATCAATGCAAGGTTTTTAGGTTTGACACCTATATACAGTTGTGCCAGATCTGCCTCTACGTTCTCGTATCCTCATAGGGATGTATTTTCTTGATAAAACACTAAATAAATACTCAATAAAATTTTGGTATATTTTAATTATTCTTATTCTTATCCCTAATTCATTCAATCAGGTTTTCTAATCCTAATCCCAAAAATATCTAAACCAATCCTCTAATACCTACTATAACAACACTACACTTTATTTCACACATAAACATAATTTATTACAAAAAATATTCACTTGATAAAAAATAGAAAATTGAGATGTATAGTTTCTTTGGGGCTTAGTAACATTACAAAAGAACATAAAACATGAAATGCATATCTTAATTGAAAAAATATTTTACATTACCACAAATATTCATTTGTACATAGCATTTCATGGGATAACCTGAGAAAATGAATAATAAAAAGTTGAGAAATAAAGTCTAGTCAGGGAGTAAACAAGGAATAACATGAATAATATATTTAATGTTAGGAAATAGTCATATAAATGAATAATAAGAGAAACATGTTCATAAAATGAATGATATAGCATGATTATCATATCATGGAAATGTGGCATCAACATTTAAGATGATATTAGCATGAGCCAAGGGTCATTACACATGGAGCATGAGTAAAACCCATTTAAACATGAATTAGAATTAGTAAAACCTCATTACACTTGAGTTATTGTGATACAAATCATTACCCAATACAATTAAGTTCTATTAGGGTGCACCATTCTTAATTATTTCATTTCATGCATAAGCGTGCCACATTGATCATACAACATGGATTACATAAACATAATAATATATTCCATGATTAAGGAAGTAATAATTACTACATAAAAACTATAATTACGAAGAAAATTTTCATATAGTTGAATACCCTTGATAGATAAATGGGCATGGTATTCACTATACAATGACATTGTCTTTGAAAATCGCAGTTCAATTTTAACAGCATAACATCGAGATATAAGAATTCAAAAAAAAGTTTGATGATAGATAAAGGGATACCACATCATATTTACATGAAGTTTAATTTAAGGGAGTCATATTGATACAGGTCCCAACATATTTAATGGAATTTATAATCATAATATAAAAATAATTTCTTAAATTAATATGAGGAGAGAGAAATTCTTTACCGAATTTTGGCATGGTAAAAGGTGTACATGGGAGGCATTAATGAGTGAAAATGGGTATCCCATCATCCAAATATTAGTTGGTATGTATTGGGAAGGTGATAAATCATACCCCAAAATTTTTAATTGAAAATAAAATGGTATAGAAACATAAAAAAACTTGAATAAAAATGAGAGTGGAAGAAATCCCATACTTGGAAGTGTGATCCCAACGGCTTTGGAGGGGATATAGAGAGGAATCATGGGAGGTTGGGGAGCCTTTGTAGGATTTTATATAGAGGATGGACTTTTAAGGATGTTCTACAAGGTTTTTTAGTGAATAGAATTGGGATCTTGGTTGCGTTTATATAGAAAAAGAGAGTTAATTCATTGTTTTTTAGGTTTTGGACACCACAGATTAATATAATAAAAACCAAAAACAAAAACATGATTTTTTCCCATAGTTTTTTCAAAATGTGCGTGGAAATAATATTCTATAAGCATAATGTTCAAAATTATAAAAATATTAGTCTTTTTTGGTGGAGGTGAGTCACACATTCAACGAAATCATTTTAAAATGATAAGATGTTTTGTATGTCTTGAAGGGTCCACTAAGGTTTTGTAAAATAAATCGAACAAATTTAAATTCACATTTTATAAAGGTAAAACATATATATTCCGAGCATCACATTTAAATTATTTTATTTCATAACTATTGGGTCATAATGATGTCAACATAAACATTATATTTTTAAACATTATTTAATTGTTTCCCAAAAATTTGACATTTTATGAAAATTAAGAAACATTCACTCTTGGATGATTTTGACATCTTGATTCCAAAAATAATATTCTTTTTATCAAAATAATTTTCATAACATGTGAATTTTTTACTTTTAAAATAAAAACTGTATTTTATCGAAAATTTGTGAATTTTTACAAAAACAGGTTTCAGACCTTAAAAAATAATATAATAGTATTCCTAAAAATTATATGATCATTTAAATTTTAAAAAATATAATTTAGTAATAATATTTTATTAAAATATTATTTAATTAAAATTTCCCAAAATTCATCAATATTGTTTTCTTAATTGAATATTAACTAATAATACTATTTGGGCATTAAAAAATATTTTCAAATTAACAATGATAAAATGAATGTATATTATCTATACAAAAATAATGCACATAATCATAGTTCTAGTGTCTTGTTACATAACCACTTAAAACCTAGCTTAAGACCTAAGACTATGGTGTGCGATGGTGACAGAATCTTGTGGAGGCTAAAATAACATCGCTTGAGTGGAAATATATAATAACATCCATTTTTCTGTAGGCAGTTTCATTCATGCTTAACATGTTGAATCTTATATTGGGCTTGGTAAATAGCGAATCCATGTGATGTCACCTCATTTTTGAGCTCCAATAAATGGGCTTCGTATGGAGCAATTCTAATAGATGAGATCATCAATTCCTTTTTCTTTGAAAATTGGATTTTTTAAATCTATATATTTATACTAATCTTGTGGTGTCTATTCAATGACTTTATTAGAATCGGTAACAATTATTAATGGTATTTTAAAATCCAAATTTATTAATCCATGGAAGTCCATATATGATATAACCATTTTACATAATAATAAATTTAATTAGATAAATAGTAATTTTGATTAATAAAAGATAGGTTCATTTCATATAGACAAAAAATAACTTATAGTTCATTTTTTTGGAGTATCAAAAAAATCCAAATTTTTAATCTCGGTTCTTAGTATGTAACCTATTGTTTTTACTTTAATTGATGTCAATTTTTAAAAAAAATTGACACATTGGACATAATGTGTATTTTATTGGGGTGTGCCAAATTCTTAGACACCGCAAACTTCATATATACCATCATTATATAGTATCAAAACAATCCTAATATGTTTTCTTGATTTTTAGTTTGTCAGTTCTATTTTTTAAGTAAAATGTAATTTCAAACAGAAAACTACATTTTGAGTCATATAGGTTTCATAGTGAAATTTTTAGACATGAGAATTCTTCATACACATCACAAAATATTTATGAATCGCACTACTAGCTTAGAAAGATAATCTAAGAATGTTTTCTTAGTTTTTAGTGAGTGGAAAAGTTTAAACAAAAATGTTAATTTTAAATTGATAATAGACAATTTCAGACATACCATTCACACAGTGCCACAAATTGACGCGTGGTTGATTCCTACATGTCACAAATGACTCATGGATTGTTTTTCTAATCTATCAAAACAATATAATTGTGTTTTTTTATTTTAAATTATGTCACTTGTGATATTTAATTAAATTAATGTCAATTTTAAATAAAAAGTGACTCATTGAGTTATACCAGCCACAGTGTGTGTCGTATTGAGGTGAGGATGATCCCTACATGTTAGGAATTACTAATAGATGATTGTCCAAAAATATCAAAACATTCCAAATTCAATATATCAATTTTCAAGATGTCACTTGATGTTTTTTCATAAATTATTGTCAATTTTAAATAAAATCTGTCCCTTTGAGTTATACCGATCACTTGTTATTTTCACTCAATTTTGAGTACTTCGGTTGTTATGATACCAACTATAATGACCCAAACATTTCATACATATATATCACATCATAGTAGATTTATATTCAAAACATAACATAATGATCCATGCCTTAATAGTTTAGTTCTACTGCATTTGGAAACATTTAAACATAATGAACTAGTACATAAGAGTCTCTCATTAAATTATTCTTTTCTAGAAACATTCCTATAAGTATTTTGTAAAATAATTTGTAATATCCTAAGGATATGGAACATAATAAATGGTTATCATAGAAGTTCAATAAGTGTAATAAAGGTATATATAAATTATAAAATAAGGATAACATAAGCTCAAAAATTTTAGAAGCTGATATTAACATTATAAATTCATACCTTTCATATGGAAGTCACATATTCTTGACATTTCGGCACATTATTCGTTTAGGTATGTTTCCCATTCATTTCTGAGCACATCTATATCGGCTTGTGAATATGATTTTTGTCAACAATCATAGTAGTCCTAGAGAAATATAAATACACAATGGATGAGTAAATATTCTAAATGAAATGGTAATTATATTTGAAAATTACTCTTCATTGATACTAGTTTGTTCCTAGAATATGATCTCTCCCATAAATTTACAAACATAATAATTAAAATAATTTGCATTGGATTGTTTTGGAAACTATAGAAACATTGATTATAATAAGTAATTTTTTTATATGTTTTTGGGTAGTGAAATATTATTATATAAATTATGATACATATCCAGTCGTAGAACTTATCATGTTCCTTCTGTTTAATCCCTGGCCTCATTCCTTGTTTTAAAGATAATTACTTACAACCCTATCATAACTATATACTCATTAAAAGATAATATAAATTACATAATGTGATGTTTAGTTATAAAATGTTGGATGTAGTGTAATAAAAATTGAAAAACTCCATCATGTGTGAAATTTTTGTTTGATATCCTTTTGTTGGATATGAGAAATATATAGTTAGAGTATCAAAATTTATCGCAATGAGCATCAAATCCTGACTAAAAATAAAAAAAAGTATATGTAATGACCGAAATGAAAATAAATTTGATATGATTAAATTGTATAATCTTATCACAATGAGAATCATCTGAAATTTATCTCTCAAAGGATTTGTGTAGACCTATCACTATTTCATCAATTTTTATGTTCTATTTTATCTCAAACTGTTGTGGTGATGTGGGGACTAACTTGTCCAAACAGTTTCTTATGGTAAATTACATTTAATTGTTTTGCATATGTACATATACCCAAAAATGAAATGTATTTAGTCTTAATTAACATATTATATCAGATTTTGGAAAATGAAATCATTAAAACATTCCTCATGTATACTTTTACAACTGATCCACATAGCTAGTCATAGTCGAGGATTTCAATTTGACTATCAACACCAATGAATTAATTATCTTTCACTCAGTTCATACTTTCATCAAAGAAATTTATGTGATTGAGACCATCTTTTATCATTGTATCCACATTATCCTTGAATGATTGTAAATGTAGATATATAATGGGATGGGTAATTTTAATTTTGGTAGATATTTTTGATCGTTTGGTCGATCCTTTAGATGGATTTCAGACAATTTTCATAAAATATACTAATATTTGTTCGTATCTAATATCATTCACTCGTTTTGACCATTTTCATTAATTATAATATGTTTTTCTTCAAAAGTAAATTGTAAATGAATACCTCTTTTCCTTATTATCATTTAGAAGATGTCACAAAAATGTTTTGAATGTTGCAATACATTTTTCAACTGTATTAATATCATCATAAAGAATTGGCACTAGTATTTCTATGCTCATCTCATTGGCTACGTTAATCGACACTCAGACATGAACTATAGAAAGTGGTCTGGTGTGTAGCATGTCGTTTAGAATCTTGAACACTATAGCCCTTGCCACGAGGGGATGGGTGGGTGATGTTAGATATAAATCACAATCTTGATCTCCCTATATAATATTTTTTAAGAAAAGTTATTAGTGTCTTTATAATTGATATTTCACATAAACATTTATCATAATGTTAATTACCTCTACTAATGCATCTCTTTTATGGGAATGGATAGCCTCACAGCTAGGGAGTGTGTGGTGTGATCTCCATGTGATGGCTATTCATGAGTTTCTTCTTCTCTATGAATATCCCTCATTAATGTTTCCATAATCTCTCTATGCCATTGGAATTTTCCTTCAACATTATATATTCTTTCTCTATTTTGTTTTATTAATTCACTTTAATCTTCCTCGTGAATTTTTCTCAAAACATTTTCTGGGTGTCACCCCAAAACATGCACCTCTCATGTAGCCATAATATTCTAGCTAATTCAAGGTCGTTAATAGTTTTTTTCATCTAGAATTGGGTTTTCTGATTCCTTTTACTCTGTTGTATATAAAATATAGTAAAATATGTGATCACTATTACGTAATATTGATTTAAAGAAAAACATTTACTATATAAACATACACATGATTCCCACACTTTTTATGTGTCCTCGACTATTATTATCCCGTATTTTTTTACTTGTACCTCCTTCTATAGCACATGGCATGGGATGGAAGTGGCATTGGATTTTGAGTCATCAATCTGCATATAAACAGAGAAACATAACTATGGTGTTGTTTCTTATCACATAAAATTATTACGTTAGATTTAAAATTTATACCATTTTTTCAAGTGAAGTGTATGCCATCCTTACATTACGATAGGGGAATTACAATTTTGTAATGTTGTATAATCCAACTTATGTATTTTTTTGATGATACCAAAGTAGGACATATATTCATAAATTTTATTTTTTTCCTTTGTACCAAAAACAATCATCTCTTTATCCACGAGTGCTACTCCACTAATTTTCATGGTACATTCTTCATCATGCTCATTTTTATAGAATGTATATCAATTAATTACATAAATATTTTAAGATAATACATACGCACATGGTCCTCTGACTATCCTTCGAAGTCCTTCAGAAATTGATTCCAAATTTTCATACGAATACTTTAAAATATTGTCCTAAAACTATCCAATAAAATATTTATCGTGTGTATTTGATATTCATATTTCATCCTTTGATGGATTCATATGCCTAATAATTTCTTCGTGGGTTTCAGCAAATAGGGAAACCTCCAAAATTTTATGCAAAATGTAAAGGTGTTCATGATCCTGATCTATAATACTGAATGTCATAAAAACTCTTTGAGAAATTCCTTCACCTACAAGACATACAGTGTGATGATATTTCAATATAAATATGTTTTCCACACAAATGATTTATTTAGTACATAATTCAATGTATTCGTCAACAATATATCACTCTGCAATACAGCCATTTGGCAGACATCAATTATTGACATACCTGTTCAAAATCTTCTTATATTGTTCAATAGGGTATATCCCTTAACAGTGTATATATCCACAGAGTTGAATCTCTCTTAGTATGTGAACCACAAAATGAACCATCATATCAATGAAATTTGGGAGGAAGAAAATTTTTAATTCACATAATATGATAGAAATTTACATTTCAATACTAAGAAATGTTTTTGGGTTTATATCTTTGGGACATATATATTTAAAAATGAAATATACATTGGTTAATGTATGATAGATATTGATGGAAAAAATGTAACATAAAGATATAAGCATTATATCTTTCATAAAAACATGGTATTAAAGTGATTTTAAACTATTTAAATTTAAATCTATCATTGTCTTGATGTTATTGATATTCAATAAATATCTATCCGGAAGCTTTACGTAATTTAATAATTTTCAAGACTTATATCCCTCCTGCCGAGAAAATGTTTAAGTAGCTGGAGGGAGAAATTTTCATTTTTCACCCACCACTGGTGCCAACTCTTCTCATATTACCATGTCAACCATGTCTAACCTAGCCTTAATTCTATCCTTTTTCTGAGGTTCATTTATCAATGTGTTAATGACACTATCACATACATTTTTTTCAACATGAATATAATCAATAATGCTTCCGAGGTAAAAACAATTCTAGTATGGTATTTCAAAAAAATGATATTTTTTTCAACTTGTTTTTTGTAAGGTTTTCTTAAAATGGTTTAAAAAAAGTAGTGTCCACATATTTTACGTAATCAAAATAGCTTATCCCCTATTAGTGGAGATGGTGATGTACATTCTTTTGAACCTCCATCAAATGATGTTGTCCAAGATCGGTACTTATGTCATCAGGGTGGAAATATGTGAAGTCCATGAAACACAATTTTCGATAAATGATTCATCCTAATTGACAGTTTACCTTGTTTGTACAATGGAAACCCATGAGTTCTTTTATGTATATATCGTAACAAATTTCTATAAGAAGTAATGTCATTCATCATCTCATAGAGAAAAACTAATAATTTAAAATCCATATTTCTATAAGAATTATACAGCCTAACAACTAAATCCTTCAATAATTTCAAATACTCAATTAATTGAGGAAAATAAACCTAAATATCATTACCCAATTGTTGTGTTCTTGATATACGCATATGTAACATGATGTTTTTTGTTTCATGAATAACCATGGTGACATGTTATAATTTACAAACATAACCAACCATATACTATAAGTGATTATTTAAAAACGAAATGGATTCACTCCATCTATAGATAATGTAAGAAAAAGGTTTCCCTGTTGGTTTACATTGATAGGATACTCATGATAAATTATATTCTTCTTATTATAGTCTGTTGGATGAAATAGTTTCTTATATTTATTTCTCCTTTTTGTATTCCTCTTAAATTACCCATGCAGTCTCTTATCTTTTATATAGTCTCCTAATCCTTGGCATGATTTGAATGTACCATAACACTCTCATAGGACCAGATTCATATTAATTTTACGATGAATCACCACTCATTGGGAATTATTTTAGTTCTTTTTGGTATTTGTGAAATAGTATATAGTCATTTTGGACGGTGTGTATTCTTTCATAGATCATACCCATAGAGCATATCATTCGTTTGGAGTCGTATGTTCATCTTAAGAACTCATTATCATCTGGGAGCATGTAATTCAATAGAGAAAGTAATTATGTAAATCTGTTTTAACTCCATATGTTGCCTTCTTTAAAATTATACATCTTTTATATTGCTGATAATGATGTATATTTTGTTTAACCACCATACAATGGAGTCTTTGCATAACCCTTTAACTGCTCAAAAAAATTTGGGAAATCACGAAGGTCATATTCAACTATCTTTGAAATTTACAAAATATGATCATTATCATCATTCACATGTGTAATCATTTCTTTGATATAGTCATATTAATTGCCTCTACTTTTAATCATATTAGATGATCCCTAAATTGATGTGATATCCCGCCCACTAGATAAATTAACTTTCTCCCCATGTTTATTCAAACATTTATAACTTTGATCAATTATTTAATAGATCAAGTGTTATTACCACTCCTCTGGAATAACTTTTCATGAATAACAATAGCGTAAACATAGATAAAGGATTTACGAAGGTGTATATGCATGATCTTTAGAAAAATTGATAAACTATTTCACTCCATCATCAGACTATTTTTTCAAACGATTGACATCCATCAATTATTTATTCATATCCATCCTATTTCATTCGAGGAAATTAATATTTATCCAAATAGATACACAAAATATTGCTATAAAAAATAACCAATGATAAATAGAATTATACACTTTAAGTATCATTTGAAAACTATTTATGGAATCATAGTTGAAATACCATTAAAAAATCACCATTTTGACAAATTCCCCTTTAAAATAACACTCCCATATTAAAATAAACAAATCAGTTTCAAAAAAGATTTCTCAAAACCCCAATTCCTTTTTTTAAATCATTTGAGTCATCTTAATGACAGAAAATACTATTTATTTAAAAATAATGACAAACTTCTAATTTTAAAAATTTTCAATTAAAACATCACACACCCCTTGTTAGTATGAAACTAGAATTACATATGCTTTCAAAACATTCACATCCATTTATGAAATCCAATCTGGTGAGTTGACAAAGACTAGATTTGAATCCTAAGTCCACGACCAGTGTTCGAATCATTTTAATGAAATTTAAAACAAAACTATGGAATGTTGAACACATTTAATTTTTTATGAAACATTTAGAAACAAATGAATCCTTTTAAAAGATCCACTCAGGCCATTTCAAAATGATAAAAATCCCAAGAGAAGAACTTTTCAATGGATACTTGAATCCCAAAAAACCATTATTTTATAAAATATAATGCTATAAAAGGTTTATCATGTCTCTCGTGAATAAATAGCATTAATACTAATGTCTAATCTTATTGTACTACTAAAAATGGAATAATTGATAGATAAATACATATGTGTCACTTGGCCATGATACTTTTGAACATAAAGTCATATCTCTTAAAAGAGGACAACTATCTTCCACTTGATTCTTGAAACATGTTCTACCAATGCTTGATCATTCCAATTTGGTAAATTAGAAAAAAAAATTCCCTTATTGAGGGTATACATTAATTCAATTTTAAAGAACTATAGGTACTCATACCTTCTCCGATATCACTAGTTCATTTGACATTGTGATTAAATATATTCCAAAATTATGTTTACATTATTCCAATAAAACCTCATGGAAAGAACAAATATTTCCAAATATTGGAAACGATTTGGTAGGTTTCTATTTTGTGTTCATAACTATTTGGACTCATAAGCCACCACATAACCATCATGGACTAGAACTATTCAAATTATGACTCCTAAGAGATCATAATTTAAGCCATACACATTACTAAGATAATTATGGTAAATATTGGTGTTTTAATCATTCATTTATTATGATCTTTGAAGTACATCTCATTAACATATAATAAATGTTACCCGGAAACATTCTTGGTTAAGCCTTTCTTAGTGCTTCCAATAAAGAAGAATCTCAATTGACCATCTGCTAATAAAAGTGAACCCCTAACAAATTCATCATAATATAATTCTCATTTCATGTTCTAAAGATTCTGTTGTAATGTTTTGTTTTCTCAATGAGCGTTCAAAAAATCCCCTATCATATGTTCTTAGTTCATTTTGTCTCACATTATTATTGTAAGTATTAGTTGTTCATCTAGTTTCACTGACATCCAAAATTTCAAGGATGTATCCCAATTGAACATGTGGTCTTTCAAACAGTTGTATCATGTCTGGATAAAACCTTTAACTATTCATGAATAGTTAATGTAACTCATACTTTTCAATGAATGAATTTTACGCTCCAAAAAATCCCAATACAGTGACGGGAAGTTCTTAAAATATCGCCATTAGAAACACCATATTTAAATAACCACAAAATAAATTCATAACATCTGGACTACTTACTGATACACCATCCAATTATATAAATCAAATCATTCAAAATTACCACATCTATAGGATATTTAAGTAACTACTTCCTATATAGAAAATTGAGGCTATCTTCTGGAGCTTCTCATTCGGGTTTAATTTATCATAAAATGACTAATGATTAACATTACAAATATTTTTCTAGATTGAAGACTAATTCGTGGAGACTATACTATCAAATAACTCTTCAACACGAGATCAAAATCCAATCCAAACAACACATTGTGTTTTCAAACTATCTTTTAGAACTCATGTACTCAGTCCTCAATCAATTTCAGGATTACATTGTATTATGGAATGATATTTTTCATATATGGGAGAATCATAATTTTTTGATACAAAGGGATTTCATTATAATTATCACAAAACATCACTCCTCCCCATGAATCAATTTATTATCCTTCAAATGTGGGAACATCTCATTGATTATTTTCTTGCCTAAATTGTAGCCATGTACTCAATGATCATGAAAAAATATAGTAATTATTTGACTGTTATTACCCTATAGCTGAAGAAAAACCCTATGGTGCACATTGGGGTGTCTGAGTCTCAAAAAAATCATTATCAATGATAGATTTCACAAAAAAACATGCATACAAAAATAATTATTAATGTCTTTAAAACCATTACAGTACTAGATAAAACACATCATGCCTTTCAAGTATTCTTTCACTGGTCAATTCATGATACAATTCACAAATAATCCTAATTTATAAACTAACCTACAATATCTCGTCTTTTAACAAGAGAATAGATATGAATAACTCATAGAAAATGCAATAACATTTAAAATTTAGAAGATAAATTGTAATTACTCGACCAACCAAGCGGAACAAATGGATCACAGTTGAAATTGTCAACATTCCAGATCCAATCCTTAAAACTTTTCCGCAATTTGAAAAAAAAGATACACGTAGGTAGATTAAAAGTAGTACCCATGCTTCATGCAGTGGAAGGTGAGAGAGTCGCACTGGCTGGGAAGATGATGGATCTCACACAGGTATGTTAGAGGAGGGATTGCATGACGGTGGATCAGGGCTTCACGACGGTTAGGGGCGATGGTCTCACAGTGGTGAAGTAGGAGGAGAAGTCGGCAAAAGCAAAGGAGGAGGAGGATTTGCGACGACATTGGTGGTTTGGGAGGAGGGGTAGGAGGAGGAGGAGGAGGAGGCAACTGATGGGTAAGGAATTTGTGAAAGCATGAAGAATACAGAGGAATGAATAGACTATTATGATTAATTTATAACATCAAGGGATGCATTAATCAGAGCTAGATAAAAATCTGTGATAATGGTTTGTTTTATTAGTGCTAAATGAGAATGTGCTTATAAATCATGCCTTTATTAGCGATATATTAGCACTAATAAATATATTCCACTATCAATGGTGACAAAACTATAATGATAATAAATTATTTATATTTTAATATATTTTTATAAAATTATATGTTTAATAAATAAACATATATTTATTTATAATAAAAACTATAAATGAATATAAATTTCTTTAAGTTTACATTTAAAATATATATATATATTATAATTATAATTGCATATAAGTAATCTCTATAATATAATTGTAAATTTATTTTAATATATCTATATTTATTTAAGATTATAATTGTAAATATTTTTATATATTTATTATAATTTTATAATCACATAAATATATATATAAATTTATTTATATTTGTCGTTATAATTAAATATTGATAATAAATATATATTTATTTCATAAGCATTTCATAAATATTTTAAAATATATATATTTATAATTACATAATTATATAATTATAATAAATATAATTATTAAATAAATACATACAAATAAATAAATATATACAAATATATACAAATATATATAAATAAATAAATTATTTAAATATAGTCTTGAAGAAAATATATATTTACATTTAAATAATTCTGAAATTAGAATAAATATATTAATTATATTTATATTATTATAATTTCATGATCATTTAAATAAATATATATTTATATTTAAATAATTGTAAAATAATTTTAATTTTAATTTTTAATAAATACGTATTTATTAATATATATATATATATATTTATTTCTTTATTTATATTAAAATAATAATTAAACTTAAATAAATGTATTAATTGTAATTTCATAATTATTTAAATAGAAATATATATTTATTTATATAATTATGAAATTATTAATATATATATATATATATATTAAATTAATTTTAATTTCATATGTATTTAAATATGTATATTTATATTTATATTTATGACTATAATTAAATATATATTTATATATAATTATACTTATAAATTTAAATATTTGTATATATGTATATATTTATATACATATATATATTCATTAAAGACATATATTCATATATATGTGTATATATAAATATTTATTAATAATTATATATATAAATAAATATATTTAAAAGGTATTCATATATGATTATAAATATGATATATATATTTATCATTTAAAAAATATTGTAATTTTTTAATATTTTAAATAAATATTTTTATATATAATTATTATTATAGATATATTTTAAAATGTATTTATATATAACTAAATATTTATAATAATAAATAAAATAAATAAATTTATTATTTAAATATATTAATCAAGAGTTTATTTATTTCTGAGAACATAATAACATTATCAGAATATGATTGAATCATATACACCAAGTATAGATCAAAAAAACGGGTCATCATATATATGACCAACTTGGATAGTAATGAGGGTGTAATGTATACATGTACATTCCTGATGAATATATCACATATATATGAACATCAATTATATTCATTCATCAATTGACCAAATTCATTGGAAACATATATTAATTTTATAATTCTAATTATAAATATACATATTTAATACATTAATAAATATATATATATAATAAGTATATATATATATTTAAGATTTATTTATATATATTTACAAACTCATAAATATATAAATATATTTATTATTTAATGTAATTATATATATATATATATATGAATTTATAAAAAAAATTTATAAAGAATCATTTTTTATTTGATGTTTCCAAATAAACATTATTTTTGAATATAAATATAATAATTGTATATAAATTAATAAAAAAATTTATTAAAAATGTTTATCGGTGTTTTTAAGCACTGATAAATGTTATATTTATCAGCTATTTTCACTAGCAATAATAAAACCCCCCTTTTATTAGCGCTTTATGTTTATCTCCTTGATGATGAGTACAACAATCCTCTGACATCATAGCTACAATCTATATGTTATTCATATTGCTCTTCAACATGTGTAGCAACTTACATTGCCTTGTATATATGCCAAGAATCTAATATTCATTGTCTTTCACTAATAGAAAACAAATACAATTTAGGATTCTTAAAATATAATGGAGGATAAATTTGAAACTAAAATAGAATATAACTGTTAAATTTATAATAGGATAGTAAGTATATATAAATAAAGACAAGTCATTATTTCAATATTGTTTCTGTTGTTCCCCGCAAAAAATAACACCAAAATAAATTCTTAAAATAATTTAAAATACTATAAATATGATAACTTTTTTACAGACGAAATAACAGAATATAATGAATGTATTTTATATTTAATAACCCAAAAACATTGGAATGAAAAGTGGAAAAAAAATTTATAAATACCATGGTATATAAGAAATTATTTATAATTATATTGTAAACATTATATATTTCTGATTGCAAATGATCACATCCACTAATGTTCACTGGGATTCCATGTTTCTTCCCACTTATCATCCATTTAGGGGTGTCGATGAAGTTCTGAAAGTGTTGAGAAATCTGATCGCGGTTCAATCATGGACTCTCGGTGGTGAGTTACTGATAGCAGATGTTAGTTCATGGGTGACGACGATCGTTAGGTTTGCAGATGGCGCAGTAGTGCGGACTTGCCAGAAAAAAAGACCCACTAGTCCAAGCATTGGATCAATTTCTTATAGCTTTGTTCTCCTTGGCCCTTTAATTTATATGTAATAGATTACCCCTATTCTAATATTAAGATGATTATCTTATAGTTAAGAAAAAAGATGATATTTTCTCTTACTGTTGACCTACAAATTTATGCATTATTGATTAATGAATTTGATATGATATATTTGTCTTCTATATAATAATAATTAACCAACATATATTGTATATTTAGGTAATGATATGAAATAATAATATAATGACCACTATTAAATAAATATCATTAATTCAAGAAGAATAATTTTTTGAATTATACGTTTTTATAGATAATTTTAATATATCATATATATTGATTTTTTTAATCACATGAATAACATATCTAGATTTTGGATTTTTAAAATTTTGAATGTGTTTTAATATTTTATTTTTTTTGTAAAAAAAATTATAATAATTTTAAATATAATTCAAATTACCCTTCAATAACCATTAATATATATATGTGTGTGTTTGTGTGTCAAGAAATTCGTGGAACATTTGACAAATCTATAGATTTTTGACATTCTTTAAAATAACTGGAATAAAAATAAAAATAAAATATCATGGTAATTTTCAAATCATTTACCATATATCAATGAAAACAATTTTTTAATATATGAAAAGTATGAAATTACGGGTTTTGTATAGTTTCATGATTATTGTGAGAACTTATAATATCTTGAATAGTTTTTGGGGATAAGATTGATTATTAATAATTAAAAAATATGCATGGATTTAAATTTTATAAATCAATAGCATCATGATTATCAAAATTATTATGCAATTCCAACAAATTATTTGGGTTATGTAGAAAAAAGGATGGAAAGTAGCTTAAATTCATTAAAATGATAATTTATAGGTATTTCCATGGTTTAAATTTTTTATTATAATGTGTAAGAAATGATATAGATATTAATTTTCAACTTTCATAATTGATAAAAAAAATTTATGCATAGATTTTTTTTTTAATCGTGAAAATATATTTATATAAAAAATATTTTTTAAACATATTTATATTAATAACAAAATAAAAAGCATTATCCAGTAAAATATGTGGACGATAAATACGTGATGAAATATCGATTCTCATTTTTACAATTAACTTTTACCATAATATCACATTTCTTCAATAATAAGGAATTTACCTTTAAAAAACACAACTAAATTTTGTATATAAATGACTCCACACCACCCCCCCCCCCCATTGAAAATAACACATAAAGAATACTTTTTCCCCAAATATCTATTATAATTACCTCTCATATAATCCAACCTCAGATTTTGGAACCCATTTCAAAAAAATAACTCCCATAGACATCAATGAATAGAAGGTTGTTAAGATAGGATTCCATCTCTTTAAGGTAGGTTGTACCGTATTAATTTCCATTATTATCTATTTATATTACATATTCTTAAAAATAATTTACCCGATTAACACTATATTATTAATATTTGAATCATTTTCTAATAAGGGAATTTTAAAAAAATATTTGTGGGTTTATAATCATTCTTCAATTGTATCATGTTTGGGTTTGGGTGGTTCAACCACTAACATGAATGATGATACTCTTTGTTCATAATTATAATCAAGGAGACTTAACAAAACATATATACATAATTTATACATATATTGTAACATACTATTACATTATTCTGGTTTGTTTTTCATTGTTCTATGTCAAATATTGGTTAAAAGTTTTTAAAAGTATGTAGAGGTGTTTTTCTCGGATTACTATCAACTGTTGAACTGGTACATGTCTTGTACCAAAAGTGCATATTGTGTTCTTATTGTTGTATTTATGTCATGAATGAGGATATCAAGTTGTTATCTTGTACAAATCGTGTACATGAGGTACATGTCGGGTAGTGGTTAAATCGAAGAATTTTAACCCAAGGTGATTGGTTTTTCGGCATACTTATCTAGCGTGGCCTACACGACGCGAGCAAGGGGTACACATTGGGACTCAGCCTGTACCCAGGTTTATGTCGCGTGTTTGGATATTTTGTTTTATTCCTCTTGTTGAATTTTTTTTTTCTCTCTACCGGAGACACTTCATAGGCGATATTAGAGGTATCTCGCATTCTAGATCAATCTGATCGATGTTGGATCTTCATTGTTTTTTTGGTGTGTCTCATCGGGTAACTGTTATATCTGGTTCTTCCTTTCTAATGAGCATGGCACCACCCTATCCTTGCATTATCAGATCCATTGATCCCCATTGTTTGACCCTTTTCATCTTCTTCTAGATCTGTTGTGAGATCTTGTCTCAAAGGTTGTTTCTTGGCTAGTCGTGGTGTGGTGAATGTCCATTCTTGAGGTATGTGAATTCTATTCTATCTCTAAACCACTTGTCTTCTATTTTCAATCAATACATTGAGGGGTGGGTTTTATTCTAGGGCCTTCCTTGATGGCTTTGTTGGGTTTCATTTCTTTTGGTTCTATTGTGGGAGTGTGTGTCCCAAACATTTAGGTAGGTGGTTCCGTCTCCAGCCTATGATTTTTAATCTTCATGTTTTTCATTGAAAATTTCTTTATAAATTGATTTATGAAACTGGAATGATTGTTTATATGGGTTGAAAAAGTGTTTAAAAAGAAAAAAAAATTTCCCCAGATTTTGATTAATGGATTGTGAAATGGTTTTCAATGCATCAAATTTGTTTGTAAAATTGAGCACAGGTGTTGCCATGGGTATATAGGTGGAAGGTTTAGCTTCCGGACATCGCCCCTTGCTTTGTGATTCTAAAGGACTTTTGTCTTGGGGTTTTCATATGTTTTCTAGTCCCATTGTTTTAGGATAATGATATTGTCATTTGGGGGGATTACTCTTGGGGTTTTCCTCTACATATTAGGCCCATTGTTCTAGGACAAGTTATGTGCACTTGATTATTTTGGAATGAGAAGTCTGATGCCTAGACAAGTAGTATTCATTAGTGTTTTGATATCTATTATTATGTTTTTTATTTCATTCCTTTCTATGTTATCCTTGATATGCATGTTTATGCACATAGAAAATGATGTGGAAAATGTGATTTGAAACTAGATAATAAAGTTTTACTTCTTATAATGTCATGTTTTATATTTTAAATAATAATACAAGTATATTTTTATAGAGACTTTCTATGAAAACCTGGGTGGGATACGACTTATCGTGTTAGCTCACAGCATGTGTACTACATCAATGGTGAATTAACCTTTGTTTTTTTCTAGTGCAAGGATAGGTTTGGTGTCGTAGTGAGGTGGTGGGGTTATTGATAACTAGGAATGGGCAGCTGGTGGTGATATGGTTGGAGTCCATCCATGACATTGTTGGAGTAGCTGTTTTGTTTCGAGTCCCTTGCAGTCAATCTTGTCATTTAGTTTTTTATGTACTATTTCAATTGTTCCATTTCTTCTGTTTTCCTTCGAGTTTTGGTATATGTATTTATTTGTATTCCACTATTTCTTATTTTATCTTCATATATATCGTGTGGTCATTCGGGTTGGGAGAAATTCTTCCCTTAGTTTTTTTGTTCAATTCCAGGTGCTTTTCGCCAGCCTGTGGGGATCAGGAACACCATTTTGATATGAAATGGATCAGGTTGGGTGCCAGGTTTCTTGGGAAACCCAGGACAGTTCTTTATAGTTCAGTATAAAATAGATGTTTGTTTTCAAGAATCATTTATAGGGATTTCAGTTAGACTGGACATTGGATTTTCCGGCCTTGAGAGGTATGTTACGATGAGTGCATGGACAACTCTTTTCGTAACGAGACTCATGTTATCATGGGATGATGGGATATGTGTCTTTATAGTTGATTATTTTATCTCATTTTTTTCTTATGGGTTTTCTAGTTTGAACTGTTATTTTTTCAGTGTCTAATTTTTCTTTTGTTTTTTTGTCCATCAGTATGCCTCCAAGATGTCTTCCACGTGTTCCTTAAGAAGGTGAATCTGATACTCCTTATGTAAATACACATATAGTTCATAATTTCATAGAGACTATTATACATTAAGTCCATGTTGTTGATCCGAATATTCCATGAGGTCAGAACGTATTGGTTGAAGTACAACCAAGAGTTGACAGAGAAACAAATAGACCATGACATTTCATGTTTGAGAAGCCACTTTCCATTAAAAGGATGACTGAACCTCAAGAGGTGGAGGATTGGCAGGACATGATATATCAAATATTATATTTCCAATAGAAAACTGTGAATATCAGGGTGAAGTGGGCAGCATTCAGAATCGAGGGTTCTAGAAAGCGTTGGTGGGACTTTATGGTCCAGTTAGACAAATAAGTTGGCCAGGATTGGAATAGTTTCAAAACCCTATTCTTTCATAATTTTTGTCTAGAGACAATGATATTGGTAAAATTTATATACTTCCACTCATTAAAGTAGGGAGATCATACCGTGTTATAATATACCAACTGGTTTTCTTATATTGTCCATTTTTCTCTATACGTGGTAAAGAATGACGGGCTGAAGGCGCAGAATTGCCTGCGAGGTTTAAAACATGACATTAGATCACTGGTGTTAATGTTGAAGCCTTCTACCTATGAAGAGATAGTGGAAATAGAAATTATGGGAGAGATGAACATTGTAGTAAAGTTCCACTTTACCAACTCTTATATTCAAACTACTGAAAGCTTCAGTGGAATACTTATTTCTATTTACCTAGTCATTGTTGGTTTACATTTAATGTATTATTATGAAACACTTTGTGACATCCTACCAGGACCTTTTCTCACAACCCATAAATAGATTTAGGGGAATTTAGATATTATTTTATCTCATACAGGTACGAGATAGGTGTTGTAGGGTGGTTTTGAGTATGTTTGTTAGTAGGGTGTGGGAGTATAGAGGTCATATTCGGTCAGATGTTGTTGGGAGTTAATATTTTTTTAGTACATAGGTTGTTCATTGATCCTTAGAACTTGTTATTATTTTCACTTGTAATTTTTAGGATACTATATTTTTTTATATACCAAAATTATTTTATATATTTATATCAATGCGTTACATGTTATTTAAGGAAAAATAATTCTCAAATTTCATTCCAGATGACTAAGTACTTATCTCATGTCTATGGGGAATGGAAACTCCATTCAGGTTTTTTCAAGACCATTTTCAGTTATAAAGAGTTGGTTAATCTGCATTAGATCATGACAGTAACACAACAAGTTCTTCATGGATCTTCTATAGATGTTTTTATACTTGAAAAAATTTCAAACTATTTTAATTCAACCAGTATCATCATATTATATATGAGAGTATGTAAATAATATCCTTTGACAGTTGTGGGAATTGTTGTTTTTTCTTATTTTTAAGGGGATTAATCTCTATTTCGTGATTTCTAGTTGTTTAGTTACCTAAGAAACATAGGTTATTTTAGTATTAGTTTCATATTGAAGGTAGTGAGAAATGATATCAATTAGGTATAGTATTAGGAAAATAGTCACTATCTTTGAAAATTTTCACCAATTCAACTTCCTTTTACTTAATCAAATATATATTGTTAAATTAAAATTGGGAATTTTCAATTCCTTTTAACATCATAGGCTTGGAGAAGTAATCAAAACAGGGACCATTCCACCCACTATAGTACCATTTTTTTATTTTTTTGGATTACTCATTATAATTATTTGATTCATGTAATTACTTGAAAAAATAATGTAATATAATGTTTTTGGAGAGTTAAAGAAAAAAAATTTATAGTCCTAGGTTTGTTGATATACCACAAAGGGGTGGTGGGAAATGAGTAATTTTTTTTTGGAATTTGTTTTATAGAAACATGATGTGCCATTATAATTTTTGATGGAGTTCTCTCTGTTTTTTACATGAGATCAGAAGTTTTAGAAATCACTTGAAGTATTTTTACGATGATTTAAGATATATTGAGAATAAATAATATTATTTTATGTTGTTTCTAACATGGTTTCAAGGATATTTAATTTTGAATAAATCTATAAGGATGATTCTATATGCCTATAAAAATTGAAGTCATTTAAGAATAATTTTATCCTTATGTGTAATGGTTATTTATCCATATGGTAAGACCTTTTAAGGATGAACTGAGGATGATCCAAAAACATCATAATTTAAAAATCATTATGTAATTAATAATTTTAATGATTTTATGAATGAAATTACTGCATGACAATAATCTAATAAGAATCATCCCAAGGAAAACAAATTTTGTAAGGATGAAACCATAAGGATTCTATGAATTTAAGGGTAATCTTCAACCTTATGAATATTTTTTGAGTGTCTGGAATTCTATTAAAATTAATATTTTAATTCAGATTATTCTTATTTACTATTTTCATTGATTAAACGTTATAACGAGACTACGATTCGAGATTTGGTTCTAATATTAAACCAAAGGTGATTTTGTGTGATATGAATAGTTCTATATGAAATAAGAGTAGCATCCACATCATTGTTCAATATTTGTGAAAATAGAATTTTAATTCCTATGAGTATCATATAATTTTTGAAGGATATATTTATTCTAGTTTTCGTAGAGATTTGAATATGGTATTTTTACAGGAAAAAAATGTTTAGGATCTTATGGTAGTCTTATAGATGTCAAATTAAATATTTTCAATCATTTATTTTTAATTATATAGGTAGTTAAATTGATGTTTTTTACAGGGAACATTATACAATATAACATCATGGAAAATTACCACAGTAAATTGTGAAATATCATTTTATTATTAACTATATAAGAAAAAGAGTAAAAAAGAGGAAAATGAAATCATTCAATATTTTTTAGAGAGATCTTAATGTGTTTTTGTTTCAATATATGATGACGAATATAGACCTGTAATGCTTTCATGTTGTGAATTTGGTAGAGGAATGAATATTTCTTTATTATTGTTCTAGGTTATTAGCATTAAAGAGGAATGAAGTCATCTTACTATTTGAAATATCTAATACTTGAAAATGTCACTTAAAATAAGTGTGAAGAAATAAACACATGTTTCTATAGTTTTATTTTTATGAAGCTTAAAAAAATACAGTTAAAAGTATATTTTTTCCTGATGCCATGGAATTCTTTTATTTGTTGAGGATATGATCCATTATTTAATGAAGAAAGAACATTTACCGAATAACTGGTTCCTATTTAAACATATCTAAATAATTAATAATGGTAAGTGTATGGTACTATACTACATATAGTAGTAGATGATTTATGATTTAATATTCTTTACTAGTTGAAAATAATTTGTAATCACTGAATTCCTATTGTGATAATAAAATTAATAGATCAAAAGTAGTTAGACACAACAGAGAGTAGGTTTTTATATTGAGGATGAAATTTTTAAATGTTAATGACTATATTATTATTTAAAATTATCTCAGAATTGTGATGAATGGATAATAGAGAGTGAATCATGATTTCAACCAATCATATAGATTTAATTTAGAACGAATAAGTTATAAAAATTATTAACAAATATTCACCATAGTGGAATACAATTGATTTGGGTTCCTTAAGTGCTAATAGGAAAACCACATTCCAAGAATATTATACTCTTTCATATGTTTATCATCAAAATTTAGAGTTCTTTTAATAATAAAGGTGTTTCATTCCATGATGGGAAAAATATTAATGTGTCGAAAAATAAACAGTTTCCATTTATATTTTTTTAATGATTAAATGTGATTGAATATATCACTACATGCTATCATCCTATAATAATAGGTGGATCTTTGAAATTTATAGATAAGATAAATCTTGATATTTTTGGGAAAGTAATAAATGATATACTCAAAATATTGTAGAATGATGCAATGGGGATACAAGAAGTTACTTAAATATGGGATATGTTTGAGAACATTTATAAGGGATAAACATAATTTAATTAAATAAATTGAATATATAAGTAGAAAATATGAAGATTTAATAATGGGTGGAGATGATAATGTTAAATACTATTTCATAAGGTTTAATTAGTAAGTTATTAATATAAAATGATTTAGGTACATTATTAATGATTCAAATATGATTTAAAAATTAACGTGGAATGTTAGAGATTGATTTGACACAAAAATTTCATCATTATAAGAAATTCATGATATAACTATTGATGAGATACACAATACAATCGTAAATTTTGAGATGATAAATTAAAACATTATTAAGAAAAATGTCATGGAGGAGATAGAATCTAATGCATCTAAAAAATATAAATCAAATAGGGGTAGAATTATTACCCAAGTTACACAAATTGGTATTATGAAAACTCTAAAAAATAGATATACTCTAAGATAACATATCTAAATTTATTATAATTTGAAAAATAAAATTTAATAGAAAAAATTCCACCTAAATATTTTAAATATGGAATAATTAGACACATTTATTTATATTATCCATGAATTATAAAAAAAATTATAATATGACGAAAGAGAATTTTTGATAAAGTTTGAAAAATTATAAACTAAAAAATATATAAAATATTTTGAATTTAAAAATGATAATATAAATGAAAAAGAAAACTAACATGATCAAACAATTTAAAGAATTAAATTATTCTTCAAGTGGTAAATAAGTGGAAGAAATTGATAAAAGATACATTAACATTATAAAATATTTTTTTATTAAAAAAGACTACTCATGTTGTAGATAAGAAGTGGAATAAAATAATGATAATACAGATTACATGTTGAGAACAAAACATATGTCAATCATGAAAAAAATTCTCAACCCAAAATGGTTGAAAAATATCTAAAGGATAATATTAAAAGTATTAGTATTTTTACAAATTAGTTACAAAATAATGAAAATGGATATATTGATGAAATCAATTATTAAAAAGTAAAATCCACTATATATGAAAGAATGGTAAAATATTTGGAGAAATAGTTGGGTCCTCAAAAAGAAAATATTTTTTAGGAATAATATTGGGGTTTTATGGATAAGAAAACCCCTGGGAAAATGAATATTAACTTTTATAAATATGTAGAAGAGAAATTTTATGGATCATATGGTATTGAGAATAATTTTACATCAACTCGGGTAAAACTCACTTTATCGTTTATAAAAATATTAAATAATTATCATCAAATAGTTCATGTTATAAATACCAAACTAGGAAAATATTTTTAAATATTATCCTTGAGAAGAATAAAATTATATCTAAGGTATTTTATGATAGTCATAATAATAAATACATTACCAAAACTATGAACAAATTCTTATACTAATACAAATGAATATGTAGAATTTTAGGATCAAGCTCAAATATTTCCTAGAAGAATTTATTAAAGAGGATATTTTTTGTATAGATTTTCTTATGGGAAGAAAAACTATGATTTTTTGTGTAATTATAATCTTCCATGGAATATAAAAAGTTCAATGTTAATTTAAAAAATCTTCAATGGTAAGAACAATAAATATAGAATAATATAAACGAGATAAGAAATGACAATATGTGAACGTATATAAAATTTGTATGATGGGACTAAGAAAATATGTTGAAAATTTGATAACTAAGTTCACTATGAATAATTGTTTATTATCATGATTTTGGGTCATCAAAAATATATTTTACAATAAATTATTATATTAAATTAGAGAAAATAATAAAATAATTTGTCTTGGGGGTATCTCTTAAATATTTTAAGAAGAGAAATCCAATAATTTTTTATTGTGGATGCTCATCACACCTGACTGATGATATGTGGATAATAAGAAATATTGAAGATCATTATTGTGGAATAATTAATTTTATAAATAAAAGATCATTAAAAATTATGTTCACCTAAACAAATGAAAATGAGCTCAACAAGATGAATTCAGAAGATGCTTTGTTTGTTTATTGTCTCAAACATAATATATTGAGAGAATGTCAACTAGATAATGAAGGTAATGAGATTATTTTTAAGAATAAAACATTTTTAACTAAAATAATTTAATATGAAAATATTGTAATAATAGTTGAAATAAATAATTTTAATTTGTTTTAGATTGATGATCCTTGTAATTCTTGCTACCTGTCCGTTAAAAAAAGAGAAAAATAAAGGGCACAAAAGACTTATAAAAATAGGTAAATATATTTTGAGAAAAATATGTAAATAAATTATAGTGAGGTACCTTTCCCAGTTGATATGTGATATAGAAGAGGTTTTTACTAACATTAGAAAAGAATTATTAATCAAGGGAATAACAAAAAAGTAGATACACAATCGATAATGGATCTTGAGTTAATACACTTAGTTAAAAATGGAATCATGTCCAATTTAATATAATTGCTCAACCGAAAATATTTGATGATATTGAAGTCTATAGAGCTTATACCCTTTCTAGAAGGGGATAATTTGATTCTAGAGTACCCCAATATTTTTGTGGAGTTTTTCATTTTTCACTAGAGGTGGTGATGAATGATCGGTTGTGGGTTTAAAAATACTTATAGTGGTTTGAACCTGATATCTAATTATGTTTATAAATGATTACTCTCCCCTCCCATACATATATAGATGATACCAAGATACTAGAATAAATGGATATTCCGGGAATTATTATATTGTATGGTTCTTACCTTTACCCTATGTTAGATCTTGTAGAACACATGGAATTAAGAGGATGTTGAATGAAAAAATCGTGGGTATAAGATGTGGTTCTTAGAAATTAGATACCACTCTAACATAACAATAAGATAGTGGGGTCACCTTAAATTTTTATAATTGTGGTAAGGTAGATCTCACCTAATTAGATTTTCCCCCACGGATAAATAATTTTAGTGGTTGTGGATTCTTAGGCCATCTGAAGAGGTTCCTGAATGATTAGTCTTTAACACATTATTTTTAGGTACATTCAAATAAAAACACCACTATGATATAATAAGAATAAAAATGTCTACTAGAACTAAATCATTGGTTTCAGGAGTGACACACCATTATATAGTTGATGAGTTCTTGTGGAGGTTTATTATGGTCCGACTATAGTGAGAGGTTCTATCTTTATTGCAACATCAATATAAAAAAAATATTTTTGATAATGGTTCCGTACAGTCTTCAATATAATCCAATTCTTTTGATTTTTTGAAACATATGATGAGAACATGTCTAATAATATGTGAAAATCATACCTAGAGCTTTTGATTCTCTTTTCTACTATTTTAGTTGGGTCTGATGCTATTTAATATCTTTTTGGTCTTCCCTTGGTTATTTGGGACTTCACCTAAGATATTCCCAAATAACCTCTCCATAAATCTTCTATTTATGGAGGTAAAATTTTATATCTATTTTTTGCTAGTTATATAACCAATTTTTATAACCCATACTTTATGACACTTACTACATGAAAAGATCACCATATCTAGTTAGATGATCTATTAGTAAAGGAAATTATTCATTATAGTGTTTCAATTTGGGAGACCCTCAAGCTCTTTTCTAAGATTGAAGATGGATCATTACATCTTTTTATGAACTATCAAATTCTAAAAAACATAAATGTAAAAAATAATTTCCATTTTCCCCATGTCGATGACATGTTATGACTCGTTACAGTGTTTGAAGTGTTTATGGAAGATTGATATTTGTTCAAGGAACAACTGACTCAGAGTTCATATGTCAGACATCCCAATGAAAAATATTAGTAAAAGTTTTGTAAATTATTAATATCTTATAATTAGTTGTTTTAATAACTCGCATTTAAATTTTATGGATATGTTGAACCCAATATTCCATATGTATCTCGACGCCTATTTCATGGAACATGTGAATGACATCCTGGTGTATTTGGGTTTGGTTTTATGAATTCATGTGATTTTACAACCTTTACGGGATGATAAATAAATGAAATTTCTAAATCCTTGATGTGTTTTTCAAGTGGCATGTAATCTCAAATCATGATCTTTTATTAGATCCTTGGATGTTTAAATTAGTCCTGATTTGGGAAGTACAACATATATTCATAATGATATAAATCTTACTAGGTATTGATGGATTTTATCAGTGATTCATAAAAGATTTATCAAATCTAGCGTCACCTTTGGATTCATGATCAAATATAGGGGTGAGGTTCTTGAAATATTATACGTTTTAGTTCACTTTTGAGGATTTTAAGGGACTTCTAACATCATCTTATATTCTAATCATTCCATAACATGGTTTGGGTTGAGTGATATATTGTGAGGATTTTGATGTTGGCCTTGGTTATATTTTTATATAGGAGGGTCAAATTGTGGAACATCACGCCATTTTATCCAACCATAGGAGAAGAATTATCCAACATAGGATATAGAGATCACCATTTTTATGAAGATGCTCATGATTAATAAATTCTATCTCTTTGGGGAGAGTTTCAAACACTTTTCTAGTCATAAGATCCTGAACTATTAATTTTATTAAAAGTAACTTATCCTAAGGAAGAGATGATGGGTTGAAATGAATCCAAGATGTATTTGCAGGATATTATGAGGTATGAAGGGGTGACCTCTTCTATTATATTTTTTAAGGATCCAAATTTGACTTCTATATTCTTGAAATGAATGAAAGAAGTAATCGTAGCATAGGTTAGTCAAAGAATATCTTATCATCCATAGATATTTGACCAAGGAGATCATGCTATATAAATTCTAGAGGACGTGCTTTATGCTAGTGTCATGGATTTTAGTGGATCATGAGATAGTAATTTCTGATTGGTCCATTTAACTTATAAAAATAGTTACCAGCCACCGATCAGATTGACCTATTTTTAGTATTTTTATGGTATCTTGTGTAGGTCACATCGTTATTATTAAAAGGTAGGTGAGGCCTCTCTGATTGGACTATTTCTCATTCATGATATTTAAGAAGAGGATACTACATATAATCTTCGGTTGGTTTCATCATAGAGTTGTAAGAGATCATATGTAGATCATTAATTCCATCCTTGGATGTTTTTTTAGTCAAAATTTATTTTTGAATGTTTATCATCAGATGGGTCACTATAAACATGGTAAATAGGGGAAGACGGCTTGGATATATATTGTAAATTTTAAGATCCCTGAGTGGATTGGTTAAGATTCTTATCAAATATAATTACTTAATCATTTGATATGTATTCATAGTTTTTTCCATATCTATTGTCTCAATAAATACATCCCTGATCCTTCCCATGTTCTGATTTGGGAGGATATGGATTTGACTCAAAATGTTTCTATTGAGGATAAACCAGTGTATATAATTGATTTCAAGATGAAATTATTTAATGGGGAGTATATTCTGTTTCTTTATCTGTTATAGAGTCCCTATTCATATTATAATGAGACTAAGAATTGTGAATCATTTGTCAGGAAGCAGTGGCCTCATATCTTTTGCGATCTTCCTTCACCCACATGAATTTTTCATACATAAATTATTATCATGGGGAAAATTATAACAACCTTAATTTTAAGATACAGCTATTTTTAGATTTTATGAATCTTAATGGGTGTAATAAAATTAGTTTTGGATTTTTCTTATTATTTGATGATAGAGATAGCTTAAAAATATGAAAAACAGTCTACAGTAGTCCCTTCAAATAGTGAATGTATAATCATGGGGGGAATGGATTATGAGAATAATCTATGATTTTGGGTTCATTATGTAGAAAAATATTAAATACGAGATATACTATTCCCTTTGTGAACTAATATTCGATGATTTAAAGCCAAAGTGAAATTTTTTCTATATATCAGGTATTCTAATATTTCACATCGTGAAATAATGATTCATGTTGGGAATCATATTTTTAGTCAAAAATTAAATTCTTTGGTCACCAAACATTATTTGTTTCACTTCCCTTATTCTTTCAATGGGCTCTTTATTTTCTTTGGCCTCACTCTAAACTCCTTGATTTGGCATTTCAATATCAGTTTGATCAGTTATCATCAAATCGATATGTGTGATCTGTAGAGACCCGAAGCCTGACGTACATGGACTTTACATTACATTTGCGGAATACTTAGTACATAACAAAAACACACACACACAAGGATCGTAATAGTTTAGTGTCTTTGGAAACTCGGATCGTAATCTTCTAATCGTGGTGAATGATCTTCAAAATCTCCCATAAAGATCTTCCTTTTTTTTACCTAAAACCTTTTTTTATATCCTGGGGAAAATAAAACATAAAAGGGTGAGCTCAAATTCTCAGTAAGGGTAAACAAAAGAAATATCAATCACATCATATATATAAGCACATAACTTTTGGAAATCTTAACCTGCAAAAGTGATCATAATTTCATAACATGGGGTAAATCATGGCAGTGAAATGTAATCACAATAATCATAACATAAAACATGAAACTTTGTGGCATTCACACATAATCATAGAGAATCATTTCTTGTTAGTCAAGACTCATTGCCAAGACTATCTTAGTGGACAAAGTCCCTTTCTGAATCGAGTAACCCTCGTTTCAGTCCTGTTTCACTGAACCGGTATAACCTACCATTCCAGCCATGTCTATCTCATGAGATATAAAATCTTTACCCAATGCATTGGAGGGAGATATAGGTCCCACCCATCTTATAATGAATCCTTTCTTATGTGTGCCACATAATCATAAAACATACATCATCGCATAACACATGTAACAAAAATGGGATTCTTGAAACATCATGACATCATAAATCAATTCATATAAGATAAGGGAATTCATAAACATAATTCCATCACAACATAGTCAAATCAATGTAAAAATATGGATAGAAACATAACCCTTTATTATCTTAGATGGAAAATAATTTTGATAAAACACTTGAATTGAATTCTTGAGAAAAATATCCTTTCTTCTTCAAAATCAATTTCTTTTCACAAAACATCATGCAATTTTAAAAGAAAGAGATTTTATTGAAAATAGTCATGAAATCTTTTAGAGGAAGCTTCATGAAAATAAGGCTTTATAAAACAGTAGAAATCCGTTCGTGCCGTATAAGTTAAAAAAACATTCTTCGTACTTTTGTCGGAAAAGTAAAAAAGTACCTCGTACGAAAAACGACAAAAGATTCCATTCATACGTATTACTAAAAACTCACCAAAGGGTAAAAATGGATTTAAACAATTTTAGGTGGATGGAAATAATATTACATATTGAGTAAACATGGATGTGGATGATAAAATACACCCCAGTAAATACTTACGAATAAACAATCTCGGATAAAAATGAGATTGTGATATTTCCCTTACCTTTGGTCCGACTTGCTTTGTAAGTGTCCGAACCTCCTGTATAATGATTTAAATCATGTTATTGACTTATTAAAGAATCATATCAATTGTTATGATATCATATATGGTTCACTTATGACATTATATTACCCGTTCTTTTGTAAATTCCATGTTAAAGAAGCGTTTTGGGTAAAATCGTTTCATTTATCGTAGGTGTTTTGACTTGTTGTTCTTGACATCATTATTACTTATATCATGATTTACTCACTTACAGAATATAAAATATGATTTATATATTATATATATTCAGTATATATATATATATAATAGGTAGATAAATAAAATGAAAAACACCGTTCATGGAGACGGTAGTCCGTACGTACACATGAACGCTGTTTTCCTTTCCTTGTTGTCTTGAAATGGAAGTAAGTAGATGACATACATATGTATATATATAAATAAATCCAGTAGCTTTATAATGTCATATATTTCATTATTATTTCTTATATATACATTATATTCATTCTTAAATGGTTAACATGGAGAATGAATCTCATCGCGTCGTGGAGACGGTAGTCCGTACGTACGCACGAGCGATGATATCATTTCTATAAATATTGAATTGAATTGGAGTGGATTATACAATATATCAGAATCAATATGATGTTTTAATAACTATGTATAGTTATTCTTTACACCATTATACCCATCCATGTAAGGTGGTGGTGGAAAATAGATTACACCACGGCGTGGAGACGGTATTCCGTACGTACGCACGCGCTGTGATTTCTTTTTCCATAGGATGGATAGATGGTGAAATAGGGTTGTTTCATACTTATAATAACATATCAGTATATTAGTGATACTGATGTTATTACTTCATAATGAAACAACCTAAGAAGAAGATGTGGGAGAAGAAATAAAGATGAAAGAATTGGTAACGGTAATTACCTCTTCTTTGAAGTGCCTCTTTGAGACCTCCTCTTAGGGCACTAAAATTGGTCTTTGAGGAAGACCAGAACCTCTAGGATGTTTCTAGGGAAGTGGAGAAGAGATTTTGGCAGGGGTTGGCCGAGCTTGAGTGCTCCAATTGGTGTGAGGAGGAGGGGGAGGAGGTGTCCTTTTATAAGGGAGGAGAGGGGCACCTTAGGAATATCTTAAAATATTATTTTATATTAAAGTCAAAATCGGTTTATAATGGTTACAAAGGGTCTTATTTCGAAGCTAATGTGGGGATGGATCGAAATCCTATCAACCAATAAGATTTAGACAAGTTTAGGTTATTATTTTAACCTTATCAATTAGATTTAACTCTAAGTTAAATAATTTAACTTTTACCATGTCTTTTTGTTTTCTTACATTATATGGTTAATAAACTTACTATAACATGCCAAACGAACCCCAAATTGTATATTATTAATACATATATCCTTATCTAAGTCATTTGGCCGAACCTTAGATTTTTAGGAATAAAATAACAATTACTAATATAATATTTTATTTAAAAACTATTTTGTGTCAATTTTGACCCTATTTGATACATGATTTTTGTGAAAATCATAAAAGAATTATATGTTCGAACCAAGTTGATTAAATCAACACTAATATATCATAGTAACCTAGAAAATTAGTGTAATTCATAAAAAGTCTAAAATTATATTTAGTTTCGTGTTTATAACATCAATTATGTCAATATTTCATTAATAAGATAATTATTGCATCATCTTTGTGTCATAAATAAATTAACTTATTTGATGTCTAAAAATTACAAATAAACTACCATCATGTAGGAAATAGTTTTAGCTTTCTAATGAATATTTACAATCGAGTTTATCTTATGTAAAACCCTATATTAAAAATGTTTTAGTAAATAAACTTTGATTTTGACTCTTTTAACTCTTCTTTGAATTAAATAATAATAAATGTCCTAATCTAATCCATGTGGACCTAAATGGCCATATTATATTCATAAGGTTGTTTTTGGTCGAATTACACTTATCAAATAGAATTAGGACATGTGTTTGGGTAATAGTAATATCATATTTACCCTTAGTTACCCTATTTACTATTAACCGTGGTAAAAAAAAGTAAAAAGTTACTATTCACCAAAAATTATGTTCATCTCATTGAACCACATTTTACTTACTGACATCAACCGTGTCTCTCGGATTTTTGAAATTCCATTCACAGAAGCGGTAAAATTAAGATTTATGAAGAAATTATTTTTTTAACTACCACTTAGTAGTTTCACTATTCATCAAAAATTGATGTTTTTCAGAACAATGCCAAAATTTCATCCTAAGATATATTTCATATTCCGAATTCAAAAATGAAGTCTATTTTACCAAATTCATATCATATAATTTTCATTAATTAATTTTATAATTAAATCCCGCTGTTAAAACAAATAGCGTGTTTTTAAGAAACAATATCTATCAAAAGATTGACACTTGATTATATATGGTTTAAATGTGAAATTACATCCAATGACCAACATTGTATTGAATTGTAAAAATATATTCTAAATATACTTTAAAACTACTCCAATTAATAATTTATCACTATTAATTATTTCGATTAAAAAAGTTATTTTTTAGTAATTTTCACTATTCATAAGAATATGAAAGTTATCCGAAATGTACCAAAATTTCACCTTAGGCTAAATTCGATACTCCGAATCCAAAAATGAAGTTCATTTTGAAAAATAAGATTTACAGTGTTTTAAAAAGTGTTTATTACTATTCATAATGGCTAGTTTTAATAATATTTTAATAGCATATCGTTGTTTAGTGAAACTCGGTATTGCGTATTACACACGCTATCGAGGAAGGTCGTGATTGCGTGTAATGAAAGGAAAGTCAAGGATGCGTGTTGTGAAAGCTCCTTTTGGTGTATCGTACAACACAAGACTTTAATAAAATTAAAAAGAATATTTTTTTATAAAATCTTGGGCTGTTACAGTCTACCCCCCTTAAAATGAATTTCGCCCTCGAAATTCGTCGGGGTTATAAATGGTTTACTATTAGAAAGTTTCTTTAATAGAAACCCACATCGTAAAAAGGAATATCAAAACCAATCTTTAAAAACCAAAGTATGAAACGTAACGGTTACCCAAATAAACTAATCATTGGGTTTCCACATAGGTGAAAATATGGATATGGAAGAGAAATCTAACCATCATGTTCTGATGGAGAGTGGTAGAGAACATGGCTATGGAAAAGCCAGTAATCACAAATCCATAGATTTGTGATGATATAAGGTACCATCTGATTCATCAGGTATAAGATCACTAGGACAACATTTTTGGTTTTCAAGATCATTTCCCTAAAGTTGAAAATTTGAATTAGAATAAATACTTACTTTATTTTGGTACAATCTCACTGTTGTTCGTTCCTTGAACAATTTCCACTTCATCTCTTAAATAAATGAAGTTGAATTTGTTATTAGCATATCATGTGATAGAATGAAGGGTCATTCCATCTGTCTCAAACAAAAGGTTAGCAAAAATTATATGCATAAGTCGATCTATAGTGAGATAAAGCATATATGGTTCCTAAAATGGACTTATACTTCATATATCATACTGCTTAATATAATAAAACTAGTTTCTACTAAACAGGGACTTCTTGTAGGCCAGTGGTAGGCGATAAAGTCCAGTCGCACTTCGGTTGTGGGTTTGATTCCCACAGCCTTGTCTGAAGCGATGGGTTGTCGCCCGTCCTGCAGGTTGTCCTTTTTCCAAAACTATATAACATCCCATCAATAATATCGAAAAAACAAACAATACTAACTTATGTCCAACATAATCCATTCCAATCTTTTAGGCTTATCCATAATACTGCAGTCGACTCTCATAATATAGTGAAAATGATTACCAGAGATTTAACACCATCATCGATCCCCACATATCATAAGATATGTTTTGTTGGTCACATTCCAAACATTCAAAGTCCTTAATCGTGTATTCTCTTGAATACCTTAGTGAAAACATGAATGCAGTTAAAAGTTAACACCTTCCACATACTAAAATCCTCAAAATTCTATATACTCAAACCATGATATCACTTAGTCCTTATATCAATCATGAGCTCATGAATACTATCAAACATATTAGATTCTCTTTATCCCTTAATTATGCGCATATCATCCACTTTCCAAAAAAATATCTGAATAACCTTTCATTGTTACTCATACCATTCATCATAAACTTTCAAAACTTAAGGAAAGACAACAGTGTAACAATCCTTAGATGTCTTTTTATTCTATAGTACAACATTACACTTGATAAACATGTAATCATTCCACTACCTTCTTAAACCATTGACCGAGCTTCAATAATTCTTTCATCTCACATATCATTTGTAGTCTCTTCATCAACATCAACATAAATACTTCCCATACGACCATACTGGTTATCTTCATGAGACTTTCCCTTAGGGAATTGGTTTGCATAATGCCCGTACATTCCACATATAAAACATTTAACCATTGTTGATGTCGTAGCAATACCATTATCCTCATCCATGGTGTTAACTGAACCTTTTCCTTTGCACTTACTTGCTTTGTGTCCTTCTTTTCCACACCCAAAGCATCTTCCATTTCCTTTGAAACATTCTCCTTGATGCCTCTTCCCACATGATTTACATAGGGGAAATTGAACTTTCTTTCCTCTATGATCATCATAAAACTCCATCTTTCTCTTGTTAGCCGAGTCAGGAAACTTACCAAATTTTACTTTATTGATCATATTATGAGATTGCTGATTCAGCATAATAATGATGTTTGGACTTCCAAATCCCATTTCACTATGAAGAATATCATTCCATTGTCCATCATATCCTCCATTATCGTGAATCATCTTGCTTCCAGCCATTTTCTAAAACCCAAAAAAGAATAGTGTGAGAGGAAAAAATCATGCTAGGGAAAACAACATATTAAAGGGGGAGTACCCTTAATATCTAACATCTTAGGATAAATTCTATGATCGTTAGCGTAGTTCTAGTACTATAACCTATACGTATACTTAACCTTAGGGACATCCCTAGACATACCGTAGAAATATCTCTAGGGATCTCACTAATGTTTTCGCATCCTAGTTTCCAAAGGTTGACTAAACCTTTCCTCTGATACCAAATGTAGAGACCCGAAGCCTGACGTACATAGACTTTACATTACATTTGCGGAATACTTAGTACATAACAAAAACACACACACACAAGGATCGTAATAGTTTAGTGTCTTTGGAAACTCGGATCGTAATCTTCTAATCGTGGTGAAAGATCTTCAAAATCTCCCATAAAGATCTTCCTTTTTTTTACCTAAAACCTTTCTTTATATCCTGGGGAAAAGAAAACATAAAAGGGTGAGCTCAAATGCTCAGTAACGGTAAACAAAAGAAATATCAATCACATCATATACATAAGCACATAACTTTTGGAAATCTTAACCTGCAAAAGAGATCATAATTTCATAACATGGGGTAAATCATGGCAGTGAAATGTAATCACAATAATCATAACATAAAACATGAAACTTTGTGGTATTCACACATAATCATAGATAATCATTTCTTGTTAGTCAAGACTCATTTCCAAGACTATCTTAGTGGACAAAGTCCATTTCTGAATCGAGTAACCCTCATTTCAGTCCTGTTTCACTGAACCGGTATAACCTACCATTCCAGCCATGTCTATCTCATGAGATATAAAATCTTTACCCAATGCATTGGAGGGAGATATAGGTCCCACCCATCTTATAATGAATCCTTTCTTATGTGTGCCACATAATCATAAAACATACATCATCGCATAACACATGTAACAAAAATGGGATTCTTGAAACATCATGACATCACAAATCAATTCATATAAGATAAAGGAATTCATAAACATAATTCCATCACAACATAGTCAAATCAATGTAAAAATATGGATAGAAACATAACCCTTTATTATCTTAGATGGAAAATAATTTTGATAAAACACTTGAATTGAATTCTTGAGGAAAATATCCTTTCTTCTTCAAAATCAATTTCTTTTCACAAAACATCATGCAATTTTAAAAGAAAGAGATTTTATTGAAAATAGTCATGAAATCTTTTAGAGGAAGCTTCATTAAAATAAGGCTTTATAAAACAGTAGAAATCCGTTCGTGCCGTATAAGTTAAAAAAAACATTCTTCGTACTTTTGTCGGAAAAGTAAAAAAGTACCTCGTACGAAAAACGACAAAAGATTCCTTTCATACATATTACTAAAAACTCACCGAAGGGTAAAAATGGATTTAAAAAATTTTAGGTGGATGGAAATAATATTACATATTGAGTAAACAAGGATGTGGATGATAAAATACACCCCAGTAAATACTTACGAATAAACAATCTCGGATAAAAATGAGATTGTGATATTTCCCTTACCTTAGGTCCGACTTGCTTTGTAAGTGTCCGAACCTCCAGTATAATGATTTAAATCATGTTATTGACTTATTACAGAATCATGTTAATTGTTATGATATCATATATGGTTCACTTATGACATTATATTACCCGTTCTTTTGGAAATTCCATGTTAAAGAAGCGTTTTGGGTAAAATCGTTTCATTTATCGTAGGTGTTTTGACTTGTTGTTCTTGACATCATTATTACTTATATCATGATTTACTCACTTCCATAATATAAAATATGATTTATATATCATATATATTCATTATATATATATATAATAGGTAGATAAATAAAATGAAAAACACCGTTCATGGAGACGGTAGTCCGTACGTACGCATGAACGTTGTTTTCCTTTCCTTATTGTCTTGAAATGGAAGTAAGTAGATGACATACATATGTATATATATACATAAATCCAGTAGCTTTATAATGTCATATATTTCATTATTATTTCTTATATATACATTATAATCATTCTTAAATGGTTAACATGGAGAATGAATCTCATCGCGTCGTGGAGACGGTAGTCCGTACGTACGCACGAGCGATGATATCATTTCTATAAATATTGAATTGAATTGGAGTGGATTATACAATATATCAGAATAAATATGATGTTTTAATAACTATGTATAGTTATTCTTTACACCATTATACCCATCCATGTAAGGTGGTGGTGGAAAATAGATTACACCACGGCGTGGAGACGGTATTCCGTACGTACGCACGCGCGGTGATTTCTTTTAACATAGGATAGATAGATGGTGAAATATGGTTGTTTCATACTTATAATAACATATCAGTATATGAGTGATACTGATGTTATTACTTCATAATGAAACAACCTAAGAAGAAGATGTGGGAGAATAGATAATGATGAAAGAATTGGTAACGGTAATTACCTCTTCTTTGAAGTGCCTCTTTGAGACGTCCTCTTAGGGCACTAAAATTTGTCTTTGAGGAAGACCAGAACCTCTAGGATGTTTCTAGGGAAGTGGAGAAGAGATTTTCGCAGGGGTTGGCCGAGCTTGAGTGCTCAAATTGGTGTGAGGAGGAGGGGGAGGAGATGTCCTTTTATAAGGGAGGAGAGGGGCACCTTAGGAATATCTTAAAATATTATTTTATATTAAAGTCAAAATCGGTTTATAATGGTTCCAAAGAGTCTTATTTCGAAGCTAAAGTGGGGATGGATCGAAATCCTATCAACCAATAAGATTTAGACAAGTTTAGGTTATTATTTTAACCTTATCAATTAGATTTAACTCTAAGTTAAATAATTTAACTTTTACCATGTCTTTTTGTTTTCTTACATTATATGGTTAATAAACATACTATAACATGCCAAACGAACCCCAAATTGTATATTATTAATACATATATCCTTATCTAAGTCATTTTGCCGAACCTTAGATTTTTAGGAATAAAATAACAATTAATAATATTTTATTTTATTTAAAAACTATTTTGTGTCAATTTTGACACTATTTGATACATGATTTTTGTGAAAATCATAAAAGAATTATATGTTCGAACCAAGTTGATTAAATCAACACTAATATATCATAGTAACCTATAAAATTAGTGTAATTCATAAAAAGTCTCAAATTATATTTAGTTTGGTGTTTATAACATCAATTATGTCAATATTTCATTAATAAGATAATTACTGCATCATCATTGTGTCATAAATAAATTAACTTATTTGATGTCTAAAAATTACAAATAAAATACCATCATGTATGAAATCGTTTTATCTTTCTAATTAATATTTACAATCGAATTTATCTTATGTAAAACCCTATATTAAAAATGTTTTAGTAAATAAACTTTGATTTTGACTCTTTTAACACTTCTTTGAATTAAATAATAATAAATGTCCTAATCTAATCCAAGTGGACCTAAATGGTCATATTATATTCATAAGGTTGTTTTTGGTCGAATTACACTTATGCAATAGAATTAGGACATGTGTTAGGGTAATAGTAATATCATATTTACCCTTAGTTACCATATTTACTATTAAACGTGGTAAAAAAAAGTAAAAAGTTACTATTCACCAAAAATTATTTTCATCTCATTCAACCACATTTTACTTACTGACATCAACCGTGTCTCTCGGATTTTTGAAATTCCATTCACAGAAGCGGTAAAATTAAGATTTATGAAGAAATTAATTTTTTTAACTACCACTTAGTAGTTTCACTATTCATCAAAAATTGATGTTTTTCAGAACAATGCCAAAATTTCATCCTAAGATATATTTCATATTCCGAATTTAAAAATGAAGTCTATTTTACCAAATTCATATCATAGAATTTGCATTAATAAATTTTATAATTAAATCCCGCTGTTAAAACAAATAGCGTGTTTTTAAGAAACAATATCTATCAAAAGATTGACACTTGATTATATCTGGTTTAAATGTGAAATTACATCCAATGACCAACATTGTATTAAATTGTAAAAATATATTCTAAATATACTTTAAAACTACTCCAATTAATAATTTATCACTATTAATTATTTCGATTAAAAAAGTTATTTTTTAGTAATTTTCACTATTCATCAGAATATGAAAGTTATCCGAAATGTACCAAAATTTCACCTTAGGCTAAATTCGATACTCCGAATCCAAAAATGAAGTTCATTTTGAAAAATAAGATTTACATAGTTTTAAAAAGTGGTTATTACTATTCATAACGGATAGTTTTAATAATATTTTAATACCATATCGTTGTTTAGTGAAACTCGGTATTGCGTATTACACACGCTATCGAGGAAGGTCGTGATTGCGTGTAATGCAAGTAAAGTCAAGGATGCGTGTTGTGAAAGCTCCTTTTGGTGTAGCGTACAACACAAGACTTTAATAAAATTAAAAAGAATATTTTTTTATAAAATCTTGGGTTGTTACATGATCGCTTCCTCCTTAATTTTTGTATTTCTTTAAGAATTTTATATGGTTTAAGATATATTTCTATGATCTATTGATAATGTTTTTATCCTACTCTAATGTCATCTATATCACATGTGTTATTTCCTGAAGAATGATGAATCTCTTATTGATTTTGGAGTGACCTGTGAGATCCATGTGGTACATATTGATCTACACCCTCCACCGAAATCTTGATTATGGAAAATAAATTATATTTTGTGAGAATAATTTCTTTAGAACATTATTGTTTTCTATTCATTTTACTTCCATTTTAGTGGCCTCATTCAATCATGGTTTTCAAGTGAACCATGATTGAAGTTGGTGGTTTAGCCTCAAACCTATGTTCTATTAATATTGAATTATCATGGATTTATAAATGATTTAACTTATTAATTATAATGATCCTTAAATTTAATTTTATTCATGTAAATTTTTGGATAAAATATTATTTTCCCCCAATTTTGAAAATATAATTGTATTTTCACAGAATTATTTAATAAATTATGAAATGGGTTTTCAAATAATTATTTTGAATGAAGGGTTGATTGTAACATTTTTTGAAATATGATAATCATTTTTAAATTTATTGGATACGTCCCATACATGAGAGCCTTGGGTACCAATGTGTGGGGTTTTGTATTGTGCCTTGTATATTAAAACTATAGGGGGTTCACTTTATATGGTGTTATTATGTTCCTAAATAATATATATCTTCGATCTATGAACTTGATTGAAAAATTTAGGTGGTTACATATTTGGGTTGTTCTTCTAGGCTGAGTATATTGATGTATTTGATATAATGATTTGAGCTTGTAATGTACATTGTTTTTTATTTAGGTATGAGTGACCTAGATAGTCCAACAATTGTACCCTAAGTGTGTTTTCCATTATTCAATGAATTTATTCTATTTTGGATATGATATTATATTGAACATGCTTTTATAAATGTTAATGGTTTGTAGAAAATTATTCTTTCAAAATATATTTCATGGTTTTCTGGAAGTTTTCAAAAGAGGGAGAATTTCATGACATAATATTGATAACAAAAAATTCTAATTGATTATTATTCATGAATTATTTGAAATTATTCATAGTTATACGATTTGATAGAGGCTTGTTATGGAACAACATGGTGGGATCCTACTAAGCCTATTTAGAACGCGCATTTCCACTTCCAATAGGGGTGTATATATGTTTTTAAATATTATGTAGGAATGGGAAATGTGATGCTGAGTGGTGGTGGGATTCTTTATCATTTGGTTATGGGTAGTTGATAGTGATACGATGAAAAATTCCCAACTTATCACTTGAAGTAGTGTTAGTTGTTTTGGTCATTTTTTGGATGTTTTTTAGACTTGTAATTTTTTATTTTATCTTGTTACCTTTAGTTATATCTATAACATTATCACTCTATTTGTATATTACATAGTTATTTTCTAATTCTCATTCAATATATATTTGGCATGTGCCTAATTTTGGGTTTTCGAAATTATTAAATTTGGTATTTTTTGTATGCATGGGTGTTATTCACCAACCTATGGGGATCTGGAATACCTTCTGGGTCTTCCCATGACCTAGTTCTAAGCCTAGTTGGATGTGTAATTCATGATGGGTAATTATTACATCACTAATTTCAAAATAATTAAAAATCATTAGATTATATGTTAGGACCAAAATGGGCCTAAATACCCTCATAGGGGGGTGAATCAGGGTATTGATATTTATTTCAAAATTCTTCCTGCCCCACTAGATCTTAACCTCAATATTATAAGGGTCACTTTGTTTTCACTTAGTTATTACTAATGCTCACTTCTTTTCTACTTTATCTGATAATGATGATTTGGATGCATGCAAGGAATCAAGTAGGAAGACACAATGTTTTTTACATGGTTCTCTCTCACTGGGCAACGTCCAAGTACCGTAAAATGACATTGTGTGCTTGTACCAAATGCAGTAACACTCAGTCATAGTAATGTTCATGCTAGATCATTTCTAAGCCCATTCTCACTACCTTCACAATGTTTAATGTCATCTAACTATATTCACAAGGGTCACTCCATATTTCTCTCTCTCTCTAGCTCACTTCCGGTACAAAGGATAACCATCTTCCTCTTCCTATGCTCACTGCACTTGTCGGGAATCCACCAACAGTTTATGGACTTGATGGTCTGATCATTATCACTAATGAATACATACTCAAAGGTTGGTATATGAACTATTTAAGTTAAAATTTAATCAATGGATGAATTACCCTTTTCCACTGATCACTGGGAAACAACCTTCGGATAATCCTTGGCAAAGCTCCCTACATTGTAAAGCTCCCAATTTCAAGAAGCTAAAACAAGCCTTTGTGAAGACTCTACCTCTTTGTGAATAACACACCTTCGTAGAGCTAACTGCATCATGGAGCACACTACTTTGCAGAGATCAGTCCTTCAAAAATCTCATGCCATCGCAAAGAGACTTCTATAGTTAATCACACTGAGCCAACACAGAACAGAGCACTTTTGCAGAGCTAGATTAGCAGATGTGAAGCTCCTTCTTTTGCGAAACACACTACCTCTGTGAACCACGTTCACAATTTGGGAGAAAAGAATATTCGAGTAAAAATCTCTACTTCTCTCAAGGGTGTCAGAGTCTATTTATAGGCGGTTCATCAACCCTTATTCTTTCTGCGTATAGTAAACGCCACATTAGCTCAAATCATGGAGGTCTGAAATTTCATCCAAACGTATCTCAATATTGCGAATCACCCTGAAAATTCATGGATCACATAGCTCGTCGTAATCATTGTTTGTTTCATCAATTCCTTCACACCCCCACCAAAAAGCATTGCTGCAATTCTATTCACCTCCGTTGTTCATGAATCTCATTATAATTGCGGAGCACACTATCAATATTCTTCATGTCATCACGATATCCACATAAATAATCACATCTTCGTGGAACTCATGCATTTTACAAATTATGATGATATCTTCAATTAAATCGATATTTCGCGATGCTAACCAAGTCCCAATTTTTGGACCTAAATAATTTGGAAAACATTGGAAAACACCACCACCTTTTATCTGTTCTTTTGTAACGCCTCTAGATCCTCTCTACATCTATCATGGTTCTTTGTCAAAATGGATTTTCAAAAAAATCTATTGAACTCGACAATTCACTATGAAAACTTGCATTGCCAACTAACACAACCGACCGAAAAATTATGCAATGTTACCTCAAGTGATTTTTCCCCAACATTAAATTTCATAATAATATTATTCGAAAATGAAATCATTTATTTACGAATTAAATGTTTGGAAATGATTTAGTGACCACTAAAAAACTCTTGAAATATAACTTCTTAAGATAAAAGTTAATAAAGATCAAAAGATATTATATCATCAATTATAATATTATAGTAATAAATATAACTATAAATTGTATTTATTAATTAAAAATGAATACAAATTTATAATGAATGTTAAATAGATAAATATATACAATGCTAACTATGATAAAAGTAAAATGAATCATAGAGAAGTAATAATAAGACAAATTTTCTTAAAAGAAAATACCCATATTTTATATGATATATATGCCTAACATATTTAAAAACTAAATTGAATATGACATAGTAGGATAAATAGTGGAATTTTTTCTTATCTCAAACATAAAATAACTAAATATTCACTATATTAAAGGAAGAACAACAATTTTTTCTCTTATATTATATCCTAGAGTAGCCTATATGATGTGTTTTGGTCTAGAATACACATTTTATATTAAATTAATAAAATTCTTGGATAAAATATTAGGGATATATATATATATTGATATATCATTATTTTTATTCAAAAATCATGAAACAAAATTGGGCAAGTTTGGGTAGAATATGAAATATCTTACTGGTATTCATTTTTTATTTGAAAATTGGTTAACTCTATATATATTTTTTGTGAATTTTCATTAATTCAATTGTGTATAAAATTCCATGTCATTCATTATTGATAAATATTAAAAAGTTTATCACAATTTTCTTCTTTTCCATTTTATGTTCTCTAGTTTCATTCCTATGAATTAAATAATATACAATAATAAAATACATAAATAAGGTAGATTGATTTTAAATTCAACGAAAACACCAATGAATAAATGATTATAAAAATTATTTGCCATTGAATATGACATGTAATCCATATAATTACAATTTCATCTCAAATTATAGAAAAAAAAAGGGAATTATTAAATTAATGGATCTTTTTATAATTACATTACTAAAATTTTCTCAAGATGATAGAAAATATATGTTCAAACCCCTAGAAAAAAGATAATTATAAAAAGTATGACATCTATAATTCTAATATTATCAATGAAGTAGTTGTTTAATATTTATAGGTATTTTTGGAAATAACTACATTATTAATATATTACACAAATATAAAAGGAATAAATAAATATAAAATAACATAAATAAGTATTTAACATAATTAATATAGTTAAATTATTCAACTAAATAAAATAATATTTCTTTTTTATTCTATTTTAACATTATTTAAAAAACTATGATATATGATATTAAATTTAAATAATAATCTTAACTATTTATCATACAAAATAAACATAATGTTTTATAATATTACTTGAATGATGAAAAAATATTTTAATGAATGAAAAAATATATTTAAAAAATTAGTTTCATTATTTAGATGAAAATGAATAAATCCTAAAACCTATAATTATTTAATTTATTTTTATATAATGGATATTATATAATTTATAATTAAATTTGATAATAAATTTTATCATGGATTACATATAAATAAAAATAATTTATTAAATTAAATACTATTTTTGTTCACTAGAATCAATATTATTTAAAGTATTTAGGGGGAACAAATTTTTAATCAAAAAACAATCTACTTTTACTAATAAATTCCTTCATTTGTCTCCTAGTCGTCTAAAATAAAAAAAAATACTTATCTTAAATATATCCATAGAGTTCTAATAAATCTGTTATCCATATTTTGGAAGATATAGTATCATAATAATATAATCATATAAATGAACAGTAACCTATAAAATTAGGGGACTTAAACGAATTCAATATAATATTTACCTAGAGCTTATGTTTTCCTTCATTCTTTCATTGTTCAAAATTAAAATAGTAATCATTATTACCCAACACAAATTTTGTAATGTTTATTTCAATTACAATGATCATATATGTATCCTTATTAATTTCTAAAATTAATTAATGAATTATTAATACCAAGGGTATATTACAACATATACTTGGAAAATTTTATTTGATTTATAGCACTACCTCTCATTACTAGAATTAGAGATTATTTTATGTTTAAATAGAACATGAATAACTAACTTATATAATTATTAACTTTTTTGAATGATGAAAGTAATATCCTAATATACATAGTAAATATTTTATTTTATGAAACTCAATTATATATATTATAGTGATCCTATGAAACTCATCATTATATATATCCTCAGGGATATGTTATCATGTAATTCAAAATTTCATTAACTCTTGGACAAAGAACTGCAGCTAATACCCAAAACCAATGCATCTTTTGAAAATTGGATTTAATATCACTAGAAAATACAAACTAACTGCATGAGTGTAATAACTAATTTTTATATTTAAAAAATGGATAATTATAACACTTCACAAGGTTATGTAATTACTAATTAATTAAAAAATATTTTTATATATGAATTTATATGTACTTATAAAGAGTTTCAAAACATTAGGTAAATGGAACTCTTATGATCCCCATATTATTTTAAAGATATATTACACTCTTCTGTGAATAATTTAATAATTTCTTTTTTATCATTATTTAAATATATTTTATACTACTATCATGTGATATTGGGATATATAAAACCCTTTTTTTCCTCCTATGGTTATATAATGTTTATCCATTATTATAAAATGTTGTGAAAAAGAATTCATATAAAAGACATTAAGATTTATCTTTATATTACCTATTCATCATGTGAATATATTTATTTATTATATTACATATTACATTTGTCTTTGAAAATCTCTTATCATACTTCTTTTTAGGAAATTCTTGTTTTCTTACATGATCAATTATTAATGTACGTTCAATAATAATGTCATGAACTAATTTCTTTTCTCTGTGAAATCATGGCATTAACTCATTAATTAGAATGATATAATTTATTTCATTTTTCTCTAGATGAAACACATATTCATGTTTATTTTATCTTTTTATTGATTGTCCAAGAATAATATAATCCCAAAATCATTTGGTTAATCATAATTTTCCATACAATGCTATGAATTATCAATGAGAACTATTATCAAAAAAATTTATAATGTCTTATAACTGATAATTGATTTATTTTTGCATAATCTATTTCTTATTTTTTTAAAATTATTATGATCTTTAATATTATATATAAATTACACATATTATGATTTATGGTCCTTCTATTTTATTATCTCATGTTATACTCATTGCTCATCCTATATCCATAATAACTACACTCTTCATTTTTTTCCTTCTCAATATCTATGTATCTTTATTTAGAGATTATTCCTTCTTATGATATATTCTCTCAATGAATTACATGTAGTGATAGTAGTATGATGGATCATTGTCATTCTATTATGATGTCATAAATAAATTTATATGTTTTAATTAGAAAACATGAGGAATATGAACATAATATTCAAAGACATTTGACCTTTAGGTTTTGGGTTTCACATTTAAAAAAACAAATAATTTTTTTTAAATACTCTAAAATAAAAGATTATAAGTCTCGGTCATTATATTTGCCGAGTGAGAGAATCATTTTATATGAATATTCCATGGGTGATATTATAAAATATAATCTCAGAAAAAGGAAAACCTATTAAATAATATTTAGTGATGGACTCACATCCAAATAACACATTTATTTACATATTATTTAGTATTAATCTCATAAATTGGATATTTTAATAAAAATCATGTCAATTAAATCCTATTTAATAGTTAGATAGATAGATAAAAAATTTATTTCTAACTTCTATAATGAATTTCCATCCCTTTACTCATAAGGATACAAGACATTAAAAATAAACAACTAAGTAAAACCTAAATAAAAAATTCAATATTTTTTCCAAACATAATTGGATATCTATAACTTATATACAATACAAGAAAAAATTTTATGGGACCTAATACTTAGTGTAAAACTTAGTGAATGAAAAAGGTCCTATTGAGTTCTTAGTTTTGATGTAATTTTTCTCATTCACATATTGAGGTGTTTTTATGTTATAACTAATTCTACATACAATATGTTAAATTCCGTAAATGCATGTATCATTCTAATGATTTAATGTTTTCAACTTATATATTTATCTAAATTAACATGTTTGAGTCACGTTAATGTATAAAATTTATCATATTTATGATATGTGTTGTAAAAATATAATAAAAAATTAATTATGATATCCAATATATATACATATGAAAATCATGAAAATTATATATAAAACCATTATAGGTAATGAATTAAAATTATAAGAAACAAAAAATCACATATAATATCACGTTTGGGGAAACATGTACCCAACCAACATTTTTCAGAACACTATTTTATCCCCCTAGGTAGTGTATTATCAAACATACAGTCACATAATATATAGATCATTACTTTCATGACCCATCCCCCAGGGCCTAATCTGTGACTACCCTAATCCCACCTTCCATAAGCCAGGGGCTGGTGACAAGCACCAGAAAGGAATCTCCCAAAAAGGAAAGGCATTTCCTTTAATCATGTAAACACATACACCCAACCATATCCCAACACACTGAAAGGGGGAAACAAGTATACCATTAAAACAAAGCAGAGAAGAAGTACAATTGTATGATAATGTTCTAGAATAAAAACCCAATAAATAACTAAAAATAGTAAATTACAAAAAAGCACTATAATAGTCATCCACGGAAAACCCCACCCGATTGTGAGAGTATTGAAGATAATAGAAGCCAATGATGTATATCCTACCAGCCCGGTCATACAAGGAACAACCTGGTCCTAAGACACTATTTTCACCATTGTAGCGTCTATCAGTCATGTCCCCTAACCAAATTTTTCAAAACAAAGATCACATACACCATATACAACACATAAGAGTGAAACTTGTGCATGTCTGATTATAAAAATACAAAATAGGGACACCAAGAACCCCAATATTCTCTCAGTAATTCGAAATGGAAAATAACACAAGGTAAATACAACATAGTTAATACCTCCAAGAAAGATCTCAAACACATAGAATATAGAAATAGACGTAGAACACACCATGAATAACTTATGTACATAAGTAAAGATGATTAGTCAAAATATAGATCATCTTATTTTTTCCATAGGATCGATTCTTACTCCACTTAGGGTTTCCAGGTGCTTACCCACATAGGAGCTACAGGTGTTGACCCATAAAGGAACGATAAGTGATGACCCACAGAGGATCGCAAGGTGCTGACCCATAGAGGATCTCTAGGTGTTGACCCACAGAGGATTTCTAGCTATTGACCCACAAAGGATCACTATTCTTTCATCGTGTCACAACAATAAACTGGATTCCCAGACATGGCATCATAGATTTCTAGAGGATCCTCTCCTCAATCCATCGGTAATACCTCAACCACCACTAAGTCTTTAAAGACCCCTAAAATTCAATGAAATTTTTTTCTTAAATTATTCGTGACATTACGAGTACACTGTTTTTGATGACACCAAATTCTGAGATCCGGTGTGCTCGGAATCATTTTCTGAAGCTTATCTCGGGTACATTCAGTGAACGAACGAGCATGTTTTTCTATCTTTTGAACTGGTGTTGGGATTTGAAATCTGAGGGCACCGATGGAACCGCATCACCAGTAATTACATAAGAGGACATTTACCGTAGATGCATTTTTACGGGAGAAGGAGTTTATTTTTGTGGATTAAATAAGAATTGAATAAAAAATGTATAACAGTTATTATTCTTTATTCTAAGTGGTTATATCCTAGCTGTGGGAGTTGGGGTGGGACCCACTAGTTACTAACTACCCTTGAGAGGATAAAGGTGATGTGGAGCACACACGAGACCCAACTCTTCACATTCCCTAACTCCCTAACTCCCCCCTTTATTTGATTAACTCCCCTCTCTCCCTCTTTAATAATTCCAACTCACATGAATTTAATTAATTGATCCTCAACAATTAATTGAGTTATGTGTTTGAATTTTATGTTATTGAAATGGATGGCAATTTAAAATAAAATAAGGGAAAGGTTATTTTATTTTGGGGTTAGCTTGTTATGTTGTGATTGGGGAGAGATCTTTGGCATTATTGGAAGAACACCATCCTCCCACAAAGAATGACACCCTTCGACGAAGAATGATGTCACCACAAGGAGAGGCGATGTGCCATTCCTTCTTCTCTCTGAAGCTAGTGTGAGACGCCATCCCCTCCTTGGACGCATGACAACGTCATCCTCGAGACCTCACCCTGCGATGCAATCTTATGTGTCGCCGGAAAATGACATATTTTATCGAGGTGGGGGGTAACATTGTTCATGTTTTATTTGTCGACCTTCATTGATTAAATTCTGGTTGCTTGTTATCGTTATATCAGGAGGAGATCGGACTGCACAAACACGGCCGAGTCTCCTCCCATTTTTTTGTAGATTTCCATTGATTATTGTGGTGAAGGCGTCACTGTGTCGTTGCATCGCATGGGAATGAAGGGGACCGCAGCTGGAGCTCACCGTGACGGTGGTGCGTGATGCTGTCGCGCTGCGCCTGTAAGGCTGAAGGGACCGCGGTCGGAGTAGGCCGTGGTGGTGGAGCGCGGTGCCATCGCACCGCGCAGGAGGACCCAAGAGAGGTTGTGGATGGAGCGGTCCACGATGGAGGGGCGCGACACCTTCGCATCGTGCTGATCAAAGAAGGGCCATGGCCTAAGGCTGCGGCGGTCACCAGTAGGGCGATCGGGCTCGGCCAGCCGACGATGCTCCAGGAGGTGGGACCCTTCAGGGTCCCGCGGCGGTTCAAGTAAACCAGCCAGCCATAAAGGTCTTCCGTTTCCCAGAAAAACTGTAGGGGGGGTGTAACGCCCCCCCCCCCCCAACCAGCAAATAGCACAGACCCCACATGGTATGTTGTTTCAGAGACAAGGGGGCGGTGCCCCCTTCGCACCCAGCCCGGCCGAAAGTTGAGCAGCGGTAGGCTTCCGATCTGGGCCGCCAGCGTAGGGCCAGGCTGTGCTAGCCGGGCCGGGCCATGCCCTATCAGGCCGGACCTAGACCCGAGCTGGGTCGATCCAGTTTGGGCCGACCTAGGGGGTATTGGGTTGGGTCGGACCGGGCCCAAACCCCCTATTTTCGGACATTCTTCTGTTAAACGCCCATTTCTTGGGCTACAAACCTCGGATCGACACACCGTCAGTTGCGTAGGGATCCTAGGATCGAGAAAGTCATGTAATTATATTACAATTAAGGTTTCATTGAACGTTGGATATGGGTGGTTTTGTTCGAAAACGAAACCAACCGGGCCCTCAGAGCGGAAACACTTATAACATAAGGATCGGATGTCCGATTTACGTGCCATCAATTACAAGGAATACCTATTAGTGAGAAGTTATTTTTGGATTACTCCACTCAAGGTTTAGACGCAGCTAGAGTATGGTCGGGTTGGTTTTATATTAAAAACCAACTGGACCCCTGGGACAGAAAAGCCAATATCTCTCAGACTGGTCGTCCGATTGACGTGTTGTCTATCGCATTGAGTTCCTATTGACGAGAAGAAACTTGGTGATAAATCAACTCTGGACTTCGTGATAGTTTATGTATCTACCCTCTTTGATCGTGGAGCGGACCCTCATGGAATCGATCATGCTATCTGTGGGAACCCTAGAGCTGGCTACGACTTTGAAGACGATGGCGACTATACTTGGATCCTACGTGGGTTCGACAGCTAGGATGACTGTACTTGGATCCTCCTTGAGTTCAGTAGTGATGATGACTGTACTTGGATCCTACGTGGGTTCGGTAGTGATCGTTCCTGTACATGGATCCTACGTGGGTTCGGAAGTGATGACTTATGTACTTGGATCGTACGTGTGTTCGGTATGGGAGATGATTTAGAGGCTACATCTATCATCTCCACCCCTCTTCGTGAGTAGTATAACTATGTGATATGAGTCTTGACTTCTAATCATTATCATCGGTATGATTGACATGCTTTCCTGTGTGGATTGGGTTGAGTTTTCCTATGTGGACTGGGTTGTACTTGGGCACTTTAGTTGGAGCCGAACTGGAATTGAAGACATAGTTATATGTATGGGCATATACCTAAGTATATTTGGTTGATACTTCTTGATTGTATCTTTCCATTGTGGTTTATCTTTTGTTGATTCTGGGAGGCCTTCGGGGGTCTCAGGATCCCAAGTGAGTGTTGTATACTCACCCCTGCATGGGTTATGCCCGCACTACGTTGTGTTGGATGAAGATGACGGACAGTGCTAAGCGTGGTTGAGGCTGGTGGAGCGGAACGGTATCCGGAGGTGGACTATCAGGTGGGACGTACATGGAGCGGATGGACGAACCCGAGGAGTTGAGGATACCATTCGTATCCACCCATCAGGTGGAATATCCGGAGGATGACTTGGTGGTTTCTGATTTACTTTACTGTTGATGTACATTCATTTCAGTTTTACAATACATTAAGTGGGGTTTGTATTTTGGCCCATTTACTTTTCAGCACTTACTTTTGTACTCAGTTTACTTAGTGTTTACAACAGCTTGCGTACTCTGTTGTGATTATTTACTTATATAAAGGAAATTCCTTTCAATTTATCGGGATTTAAGTCTTTGGTGCTAGTCTCCGAGCCCCTGGCCTATGGAAGGAGAGCTTTGGGTAGTCACTACACAGGCCCTGAGGACGGGTCGTGGAAAATTGGTATTAGAGTAGTTGGTTCTACCACAGAACTTAGGGCGTTAATTTTTTCTTCTATGTGAGGCAATAATGATTATATTATTGAGTGTGGTTATCAGTCTAGGGGGTCCAGTGTTGGTGTGGTGGCCGATATATCCATACACTAGGACCATGACTTCTGATTTCTGACTCAGTGCATGAAAACATTGATTTCATGTGTGTTTCAAATGTTTTCATTGTGATTACTTTGTGTCATCTCTCCAGGTATTTTGTATTAGCTGTGGAGCACCTATTTTATTTTCGGATAACCCCACGATGGTAGCTAGCTAGCTTTCAGGGATTTGTGAGAGATGGATGCCCACCGAGTGACGAGGCCTCAGTGCAGGGACCCATTATAGCGGAGGCACCGGTGGTACCTCTACCCGCAGAGCCACTGATACCACCATCCCCAGAAACTGAGAGTGCATGTCACCTGAGTGGATTGCACGAGTTTCAGCATCAGAGTCCGCCTATGATCCACAGAGAGACGAACCCTCAGGCAGCCGAGGACTGGCTGGAGGTTGTTGTCCGAGTCTTCATATTAGTAGGGACACCAGCTGACCTCGTGGTTATCCTTGTGGCGAGTATCTTGCATGAAGCAGTAGGTAGATGGTGGAGACTGATCCTCCAGGTGCACGAAGAGGCATCTCTACTTTGAATGGACTTTGAGAGCCTCTTCCACTCAAAGTTGGTTCCAGCCACCTTTCGGGCAGTGCGCATCCAGGAGTTACTACAGCTACGGCAGGGCCCCATCACAGTAGCCCAGTACTTGGCCAGATTTGGTAATCTCTCGCTCTACTCCAAGGACATGGTATGGGACCCATTCATCTAGGACCAGACCTTCGAGAAGGGACTGAGGTATGAGATCAGGGCATTGATGATCTCCCTCAGCATTCCGACGCAGGAATGAGTACTGGAGAGAGCCCTTCATGTGGAGAGATTTCTTCCTGAGCATACACCATTAGTGAGACCTACTGTAGGGCGGCACATAGTGGGGTCTTCTATAGCCGGAAGTAGACAGATGTCGTAGAGGTCCAAGCGAACCACACCCTCAGGTGGGTGACTTCAGGATATTGGTTCGGAGGTGCAGGGCACACGCAACAGAGCTAATCATACGAGAGACAGACATTGCTATGCATGCAGCGGGTAGGGCCACATAGATCGTGACTGGCTGACCCTCCATGCAGAGGATCAGCAGACGGTTGAGGGACCACCCAGGCAGAGCCAGAGGTTCAACTGTGGCAGTCCAAAGGGAGTATATAGACGAGTTAGAGGAGATGGCCGAGCAGCAGGTGTTGGACAACGCTTCGAGGATCTACCACCACCACCATCGGGAGGTCCAACCCATCCACAAGGAGCTGGCGGGAAGAGGAAGGCTCAGCTTCAGGCAGTGGAGGCTTACGACCATGGCGCACCGGAGATGATTCGAGGTACTATCTGTTTCTACTCCACCCTTGCTTCAGTTCTTATAGACATAGGAGCGAGTCATTATTTCATTGTCGCTGCCCTTGTTCGGAGCCCGAAGATTCTGACGGAGCCGTTGGATTGATCCTTACAGCTAGAGACTCCTACAGGAGCAGACTCGACAATTACAAACTGGTGTTGGCAGTGTGAGCTTACTCTATGAGGCGAGACCTTCGGCTGGGATCTTATTGTATCAGTGCTGAGGCCTTACGACGCCATCTTAGGAATGAATTGGTTATCTACAGTCCATGATCAGATCGACTGTGTTAGGCATAAGGTGAGGTCTGTCTGCACCGATGGGAGTAGGTTCACCTTCACCAGTGAAAAAGAATCCTTTGCAGCGCAGGATGGACTCAAACAGAGGAGAGGATAGCCCATCACTAATTAGTTGTTTAGTCTCATCCTAGGAGCGGTTGATGTGAGGAGTATGAGTTTTCCTATTGTGGTGGATCTGTATGCAGTTGTTTTTCTTAACGATGTTCCATGACTACCTTTTTGTAGGGAGGTAGACTTCTATATTGAAATGTACCCTAGGACAACCCCGATATCTACTCCATAATATCAGATGGCTCCCACTGTGCATTGAGATCTACGGTTACAGCTAGAGGACTTACAGGGCAAGGGATTCATCCAACCCAGTGTTTCACCCTAGGCTTCACCGGTTTTGTGCGCCATGAAGGCGGACGGGAGCATGAGACTGTGTTTCGACTACCATCACCTGAACCAGGTGACCATGTAGAACAAGTACCCACTTCTGAGGATAGATGATCTCTTCGATCAGCTCATGGTAGAACACTAGTTCTCGAAGATAGACCTCAGGTCAGGCTATCATCAGTTCAGAGTTTGAGACGAGGATGTGCAAAATATGGCCTTCAGGTGTCGGTAATGACACTAGGAGTTCTTGGTTATTCCATTCGGCATAAAAAACACTCTAGGAGTGTTCATGAGTCTCATGAACAGGATCTTCCAGACTTACCTTGAATGATTTTTCGATGTCTTGATTGATGACAAACTGATTTACTCCACTACTAAGGAGGAGCATGCCTACCACTTGCGGGTTGTACTGGATACACTTCGAGAGCACTGGATTTCTGGTAAGCTCTAGAAGTGTCAGTTCTGGATTTGAGAGGTCCACTTCATGGGGCACGACATCTCTGAGGCGGGAGTTGCAGTGGATCCTGCGATGAACGAGGCAGTACTAGCTTGGGAGCTACCCTGGAGTGTGATGGAGGTGCTAGGTATCCTAGGTCTGGCTGGGTACTATCATAGATTTGTGACAGACTCCTCCAATATTTTAGCACCACTTTCAGCTTTAAGGAAGAAGGGGAAACCCTTAGTGTGGTCGGATAGATGTCAGTAGAGCTTCCAGGAGCTGACACAGAGATTGACTAGTGCACCCATCTTGAGGCTACCAGAGGAGTGAGTAGGGTACATTGTTTACTGCGATGAATCAGGGACCAGACTCAGGTGTGTAATGATGCAGGATTGAGTGGTGATCGCCTACAGTTCATGACAGTTGAAGCTGCATGAGAAGAACTCTGCTACCCATGACCTAGAGTTAGTAGTAGTGGTCTTTGCCTTGAAGATGTGGTGTCACTATCTGATGGGAGAGGGATTTACTATCTACTCTGACCACCAGAGTCTCAGGTACATCTTCTCGCAGAAGGACCTAAACCTGAGACAGTGGGGATGGATCGTGTTCCTCCAGGACTATGACTTTGAGATAGTCTATACTCTTGGGA